>CM022759.1:15143786-15503786 GCA_012411365.1 Ameiurus melas | reverse complement strand
TATCTGGAAAATTTCAGGCTTTACAGCAAGCGTTTGTTGTTTAAGACATGGTCTAGATGCTATTGAAAACTCCCATCTTAGATACTAGAAAACTCTAGCAACCTTTGAGGTGTTGCAAGTGATCTGCATAATGAACGGTCCTCTCAGAAAATCAGCTTCAGCATGTGCATAACCCATCTCTGAATACACATAACTTTCCCAGTATAAATATTGATGCAATTTTTAGACTAAATTTGCCAACAATGAGTCCTTATTTTGCTGACAATTTTACCCCACCGTACACACTAACACTAGTTATCCTGTGGCATCATGTATATATTTAGTTTAGGATGTAGTTGAAGCATGCATACCTCAGGGAAAGCTAGGAGGTTGTACAGTTATCTCCCATAGTATAACTCTAAACTATACAACCTACTACCTCAGCCAGGGGAGCATGGAAGAACTTTGAGGGGAACTAAGTAAAGGTCCATGAGTCTACCAAGAGAAACAATCTGACTGTCAGGGTGTAATGTCAGACTGAAAGCTGGCATAACCATCACTGCAACCTGCTTACAAAATACATGCCACCAGCAAAACTACTCCAATGCTAAGGCAATCCATTTTGAGAAATGCTAAACCTGATTTTCTCCACACTTCAAATGAGACTGTAAATCTGTTTCAGGCTGTCATAAAGGTTACGGCAAAACCTTTAGTAAAGACAACACTGAATTGGCAAATGAGGCAGTTGTGAAGGCCCGACAGACAGATACCTATAGATACAAGCTTGTGTGGAAAGTCACCACAAGTTCGGATCTACGGGTTTGTGTCAGCAGGCATGTCTCTCCCAGAATTAAAAAAAAAAAAAGACAAAGTATATCACTACAGTGCCATTACTATTCAATCATGATATATGCTTGATCTATGTCTGATGTATGATCCAAAGTCTAGAACCTATAGTTCAAGTCGCTATACTAAGAATATTCACACAGATAAAAACTGCATTGTATAATGCTAATAGACTTTTATGACAGCAGTACCTTCTTCCAAAGTTCTAGCTTTTGAGAGAAATCAAAAAGTTAATAATGTGACTACAGTATATTTTTTCTTTCTGAGACCTCCAAGAAGATTCCAAGAAGATCGACACACAGATAGGTTTAAATAATCAATAGTAACATTACATTTTTGAAATAAATCATTCAAATAACGAATATACACCCAGTTCCACTTCAAATCTGTCTTACAAGCTGCATGTGAGAAAGCGTTAGGGAATTATCAAGTAATGTGATAACTGGTAGTTTGTGAAGATAATCAGGGTACTAGTGGTGACATTCTCCACTCAACAATTTGTTTTTTCCGAAGTCAGGTAGAATCAGATATTGTGGAAGAACCATGCAGGTCTAGATTGTTCCTTTCTCCTCATGCGATTTCTTATACAGGGTTCTAGATAATTGTGTGGTGATCTACACAACCCAATCTGATGCTGGTCGGTGGGGCTGAATTCTGGAAAACTGCCAAAAATTACCAAATGTTTTGACCAAAAGCAAATATGCCTTCAAAAAAAAAAAAGAAATTAAACGTTTTCTACATCAAAAGTTAAGTAAACAGCAATAAAGTAAACAAAGTCAGTATTTGGTGTGACAATGCTTTGCCTTTAAAAATGTTGCAGCAGTCTCAGGTGCACATCAAAGATTTTTATGAGAAATATGGCTGGTTGTTTTCTTTACTGACATATCAAAGTTTTGTGTTTTTTTGGTGAAAAAAAATAGACTAGACTAAAATAAAACTAGACTTTTTATTGATGCAATAATGCACACAACATTAAACATCTCAGATTCATATAAAAAAAAAAGGTTCCTATGACTTTGCCCAATAATGTACAGAGTATATAGTACAGAAGATAATGTCCAAATTTTGACCATGTGAAGGGTTTTCTCAGACTGCCACACAATTACATCCATGTATCTACAGTGTTAAATTCAGAAAATGTCAGCTTTAGAACATGGGTTGTCTGAAACCTTGGTTTAATTTTATACCATAATGTGCTTGTGGTTTTTATTTTTATTTTTTAACACATACAAAGCATCATTTAGAACTTCCTCTACTTCGCTTACTTCATGTGGCAAGCAGACTATGAATGTATTTCCAGTCCAGCTGTAGCTGTCTCAGTTAATCTCATCCTTAGAAAACCAGACCACCTGATTTTACAACATGGAGAACTCACTTGTTTTATCTTTACAATCATAGAGCCTCAGCCCCCTCGTCTATGGGTGATCTATTGGGTATGTTTTCAATTGCAGGTCTAATAGCTTCAAGTTGTTGAAAAAAAAAAAAACCCTCACTGTCACATGACTGTTGCTGAAAAGCCTGTGTCCAATTTCCTAGTTTGCTTCCTTAGCACTTTTACATTACAAAGTACATTTGTAATCTTAATTTACTTTTTTTTTGTATATAAATTTATTTAATTTATTTATTTTTTTCCATTTTTTAACCTGAATTTGTATTTTTCTAAGCCATGTGTTTTGTGGATGTATCCTACAAATAAAGTTGCTTTTGACTTAAATAGTTTAATATTTTCTATTTTGTTTTGTTATTGCAAGCTTTATGTAGCTCATTTGCATATTTGACTGTTGATAGACACTGGTGTTTTTACATTTGTTTGCATATTCTTAAAATATATTTAAAATATCCATAAATATTCACTTATTCATGTTTTTAGTTATTTACGTTCAACTGGGCTGCTCATTTTACTTCTCCTATACACAGAAGTGTTTCACTGGCAAGGATGAGTACTAATTCTTTTAAATGACTGAGTTTGCTTTATGTATCTTGTAAACATAAACATGCACAAATCATAAGTACAGAGAGTCTGTATTTCACTCTGGATGTGGATTAAAGGCCACTTGCATGTGGCTGTGCGAAGTGCAGTTAACGGTTGCTACATGAACGGTAATAGCGTAAAAGTGTTTGTAAGAGAAATATGATGAAATTACACTCATCTAAGTGTAATGTATGTCAATATGTTCAATTACTGTTTAGACCCAAATAACATCTTGACCACACCCTATATTCACATAACAATACAAGCTTTTATTTTAAAACATAATTTTCCTAAAATGTCTGTAATGTTTCACAATGGAACCAAAGAGTTACTTTGGTTAAAAAGTAACGCTAATTTTATTAAGTTTTCTAAAGGTAAAGTATCACAGAAAAAAGGAGCACAACAGAACAACTAGCTGTAATCATACAGAGAGCTGGATAAAAAACAAACAAACAAACAAACAAACAAAAAACAGAGGGTGAGACCAGTTTGGAATTTTGTGAATAACGAGTAAAGCAAAAGGTCGGGCCTGGCTGAGGCTGGCAAGTGTTTGGAATTTCCCCTGCAGTATCTAATCTCCCAAGGATTTACAAAAACATCTAAACAAAACCACCAGAAAGGATTATTGAAAAAAACGACAAAGAATTAATGAGGGAGGAAAAAGTACAAAATAATATAATATAATAGATAAGTAAAAACCATAAAGTGGGAGTGAAACGTTAAAAGATAATCAATGCATTTTACTCAGCATACAAAATAATGTTACAAAGCACCAATAAGTAAAATGACAGTAGAAAAAAAACTACATAGAAAAATAGTAAGATGCCACCTATTTCTCTGATTATTCTGAACATATATATGATAGATACGCTGATGATACAAAACAGCATAATTTTTCTGTTCTAATAATTAATAACCTATTAAGAACAAAATGGCCAATTGTAAATAATTTATTTAAATTTATTTTAAAATGCTCATATGAAATTTCACATTCTTATTTTAAATTACAATTAAAAAAAAATCCATTTTAGTAGAAGAAATGGAAATAAAATTGTAATAGAATTAACATCTAACCATGACAAGTAATTGCTATGACTAAACATGACACGAAAGATTATACTGAATCCTCAAAATGATGATAAATGATGATGCGCATCATTTGTTAGGATATTTTGTAATACGAATATTTCAGAACTGAGCTCTACTTTATCAAATCAAATATCAAATCAGTGTAGAACAAATGGTGCTTAACATTCATTAGGAAGACACGTGCTATTGCAAAAAGCAGAGTAAAATATCAAACTCAGAAATTTTAAATCACAGCAGGCACTTGTTCGCTTCCCACTAAACCTGCTCAGTCAGGTAAACTATGGGCCTGCAAGGTAGTAGTGACAATATTCTGTCATTTCTGTAAGGATTTCTGTAAAGCCCCTTTGTGACAATATCTATTATAAACAGTGCAATATAATACATCAGAATTTGATCGAATTGAATATTTTCAAGGATATTTTTTTTTTTTTACATAATCAAGCATTAGCTTTTTCATCTGTTTTCACACAAAACTCAGATGTAAATGAAAATCAGCTTTTTATTCTCAAATATTTATCAGCTTAAAACCGCAAAGTGAAACAGAAAATATCCAGATTTGCCAGTTGTTTTTAATGAATACTATGCAGCATGCATTTACTTCTTGTATTATGAATTTACCACTAGGCTACAGTATATGGCTACTAGTAAACTACTTCTTTGTAAAAACCTGTCAACAGAATTATAATGATGTCTTAATGTTAATTTTGCTCTGTAAGAATGCAGAGCACTTGAACACTGTTAACCAACAAGTTTCTTTTTAAATGTATAATTATGCAGCTTTAAATGTGCTTAAAATGGGCAAAGAAAATATGGAAGAGTCCCTAATAGAGACATGTGAAGTAAATCTGGCCTGCAAAGTGTAATATGCTGCTGTTAATAACAAGTGGGTCTGTGTGAAATTATTTGATGGTCAATTTGGACTCATCCAGCACTCACACTTAAAGGACTGATGGATGTTTTACTTTAGGTACTCCCCAGCACTTGAATTTCAATGACCGGATTTGGACTTTGATGCTGGTGCCAAGTTCCTTTAACTATGTTAGTGAGGCGATGCCAAGAAGTTAAAACACCCTCTTCAATAAGAGGGCAGAAAGAGAGGGAAAAATACATGATTGTCCTGCCTTTAGGAGCACAGGAGTAAAGACTCCAGCACTGTGGGGGAGACGTACCCCGAAAAAACCTGTCTCACTCACTCTCTTTCTCACACACACATACACACACACACAGTATGCATGCACAACTCAAACCCAGCCGAACAACGAATCAAACACTCATTTTTTTATTAAAATAAAAATAGCAAATCACTGTTTATGAAGAACAATGTGGTTATGCGCTAGGCCTTTCACCTCATACGAGCGTTAAACGTGGGATACACACAAAAGGCAAGTGCAGAATTCAGACGCTCAAAATACAGTCGAGCTCCGGAGCATGTTAATAGTGACTTACCAAGGCTCTGTTTTATTGTTTCCAAATCGTCTGTCTATACTCACTGTGCCTGCAGCATTTGGCAGGAGGTTTGAAGAGTCCAGTCCACTGTGGCCCACGAGCAACACAAAACATGCAACTTTAAAGAAAAAAAAAATGATAACGAAACGCAAAGAGCAAAGAAAGACTAAAGAAAACAATGCGGACTATGATTCAGACCCCCTGGAAAAAAAAGTTAATTTTACAAATTAAAAAAAAGAAAAAAAGTTTTCGCTTTTTATAAAAGATTGATTTTCCTGATAGTAAAAGCATAAATACACCTAGAGGTTTTAATGCTTGTAAAACCTCTGAATCCACGAAATGGGTGCCTGCTTAACGACCAAATGACAGGCAACATCTGTTTGTAAGAAAGCCAAGATCGAGTCTTAAAAAAACTGGCTTGGTTCTCTTTCACTCTCTCTCTCTCTCTCTCTCTCTCTCTCCTTCTCTCTCTCTCTCTCTCTCTCGTGCTCTCTCCCACTCTCATTCGCTTTCACTCTCACTGCTGAATAAAACGAAGGAGAAAAGAAAGAGACTGTGGAAATCTGGCTAGGGAGGAAATAGTTGTGCAATAGTGCTGTCACCCCTTAACCTCGTCCCTTCTGCCTGCTCCCCTCTTCCAGCTGCTGCCGCGAGAGGCAGTCCAGGTAAAACTTCTCTACCATCCTCCTGCTAGCCTCTCCCAGATCCTCTGCCCGACCAAACCCCCACCCTCTCACACACACACACACACACACACACACACACACTTCTTGGAAGACTTCCCTAAACCAAAAATAAATACTAATCTGCAGTTCTATTTGCCACTTAAAATGTGCCCTCTGGCCTTTTGCCACCTTTAGCTAACACAGACATGCACAAACAAACAAAGAAACAAAATAATTCTACTCAAGTCAGTAATTGTTTTTGTTTCTTTGTTTATGAACAAACAAACCAAAAAAAATAATTTCTACATCAATACATACAATTTCTTTATTTACTTACTTACTTGCTTATTTATTATTTTACAAAGAAGCTATTTTGGCAAGCCCTTACAATATAGTCAGTGCAACAAGATTAACACTTGCACACACTGCTGAAAGCATGGCGCATGGACACAACAGTAAATTTCATGATTGTTTAGCTGACAGTTTGCACTGGTTGCTCAGCACAGAGTGAACAACAGCAGAGCAGATCCTCATATTTTCTAAGGATCAGCAGCAAGCAGATTTAGTATGTGGCAATGCAGCCACCCATAAAACAGAGTGAGCACTCTAAATACATGCACGTGAATAAAAACAGTGGTGACCTAAGCTAGCGCTTAGCTATGTCTGGTGTATGCTGTCAGTGCTGGGGCTGTGAGAGGAGAACAACTGTATGTCACTGTAGGTCAGTTTCTCAAGCCAGACATGCAATCTCCTTATTCTCGCTCTTTAATTCCCAGCTGCCTGTTCTACTCGGCAAAGTGAGACTGACACCCTGACACCCAAATAATCCTAAACGCCCTGCGGCCAAGGCAATGGTTTCCCAGGGGATACCCAGCAACCGGTGAGCCATTTCCCCATTGCCTTGCCTGTAAACAAAGCGCACAGCATTCCTATAGTACGCACAGACTGACGGGGAAGGCGTGTATGCATACATGCGTGTGGGGGAGGGGTGTGTGTGTGTGGGGGGGACTGACGGAGCGACTCCTGAGTGCTGTGATGTCTTTCTCCACTGTACAGCTGTGTTTGCGATCAACATACGCACTCACACTATAGTACATTAAGATGGCACTGTGTCTCACCCCTATAAATTCCACGCCTCTCCCTCTCCTGCTCTCATACAGTCTCTCCAACATTCCACTCACGCACAACTGCGGCAGCCCTCCACCAATCCCTCGCTTTAACCCCCATCTCAGCCAGATGGGCCACCAGTCTCCCCTAACACATGCACTCTCCCTCTCTACCGACCTGCCAGACGGAGTAAGCAGCAGCCTCACACTGCATTCAAAACACCGTTTTATGCATGCAGACACGTAGACAGTGCTGCCCACAGCTGCCCTCGAGCCTTTCTTTTATATGAAGCTATGTGAGCAACAATATAATTGACATTACCTTCTATTAAAAAAAGGTTTTATACACTTTGCACATTTTTCAAGTGGCCAATTTACATTTATGGTAGCATCCGTATCAAATATCAAAAATGAATCTTTAGCACTTGTTGAAATTAGACATTGTGTGCATGATCAAACCAAACTTCTACATCTACACTCAAATATCTCAAATGATTTAAAAGCAACTAAATTATCTTAGGTGAGGCGACACCTTCGGCCCAGTAGATTTAATGCTTAATTATAGCCCATCTTTGGGCAAACTCCTTCATTACGATGATGTCGTGGGAAAGAAAAAAACCCCACTGGTGGACCAATTAGTGCGTCATTTGTGTGGGAGCTGTAATAAAAATCGGAGTGGTTGCATCGTTGCTTATTTTTTTCTTGAAAAGACAATAAGCAAAGCGGACCACAGAGAGTGTCGTATGAGAGGATGCGCAAGGAGCTCGGCAAGGATGAAGAACCTCTTTGTTTCTGGTGCTACCCATAATTCATGGCGGCGCACACTGTCCACTCTGTTCCGAAGCTGCTGTGGCTTTTACTGCACCCTGCACGCCAGACGAGTACTCTGATTGGTTCTGAGGGGCTAAAGGGGCAGGCACTGTACTGTAGGTCTATTTGCTGTGCTTTTTCCCACATTGTCATGGGGTCATAGCTGCTTGTGTCCCCAGCCGACCTGCTGTTCAGACACATAGATACACACATGCGCACACGCAGCCATGCCCAGCTGCTGTTACTGACAACACCCACCCCCGGGCATACACAGTCAAAAAGATATCAGAGCAGTCATTTCAAAAAATTATCTTACTATCAATCAATTATCAAACTGGTTAACTGTAAACAGACATATTATGTAAAATTTTTTGTAATTTTCTTCATTCCTAGATTCCACATATACAGAATAGCCTCAATTCTTAATAGAAATACAGGACAATATAGTCTTGGAATCTTCATTTCAACAGAAAGTGTGTGAGATAAAAGCCTGTGATATCAGTGAGCACAGCTGCAAAATTGAACCCAAAGCCACTGCAAGCAATTGTAGCCACACCCAAATTCCAGTATTTCCAATATAGCAATGTAGTTAGGTTGGCAAGGTCCTATGTGCATGTTTAAAATGACCTGCCAGAGTTCTAGTAAATCAGTTGCAAATTGTAACAAGATGTTTAAATGTGAGCCAGGGTCAGCCAGAGAGAATTGAGTCTTCAGCCACGCCTTCACATTTATTTAAATCAATGTTACCAAAATATTAATTATGATTAAATAATGAGTACAAGTTGTGTTGAGCAAATTGTGTTTATGTCTTTCAACTGTGTATTTACCACCACTGCAATGTTTTATAGTCATTAGATTTGACTAATTTATAAAAATTAATTATATTTCATTATACCACAGTGCTGCTGAATGCTTGATTGTGACTGGTCAGAAGATGTTGATTAATTGTCTACAAAATCATGGCTCTGAAGCAGTTATGGCTGTAATTTCAGCTTTTATATAAATTATTTATTTATTTATTTATTTTTATATTACTTTTTATTCAATTTATATTAATATGCCCATTCTAATAATTTACCATTTCTATCATAACAGCTCATTCACAGAAATGTGTACAGCAGAGGTTCCATGTCTAAGGAAATAAAAAACAGAATCCGGTATGCTTAGAAGTTCTGTGGAGTATATTTGAAGGTGCTCTTTGGTGGGGGAAAAAACATAATACAAAAAAATGCAATCCAAGGTGCACTTCTGTTTGAAATTGTTTAAAAGCCTTTATTTCAATGGCTATTCCATAGTAGAAATACAAAAATAAGGGGAATAAAGAGCAGAAATTCCTTCTTCAGGTTGTCTGATACAAAGATGAATAATCGTTGATATGTTTAAAGTTTCTGCAAGTAGATGCTTATTTAACATTTATGGAAGGAGTCTCCAGTGTCAGTGTTCTGTAATGGTCAGTACAGGACAGAGAAGTTTCCAGAATGTTCCAGAACATTAAATGTAACTAATGTTAAACTGTTAAAAAAAAATATGATGTGACATTCATCAATACATTTTAAATTATAATAGTTGGCAAATCGCAGTGGTATAAGAGGAATAAAACACTTTGGAACATGATTATTTGCCTGTAACAGCATGTTGTCATAGTTCTTTAAATAATTTTATTGTAGTGCTGTTATTATATTACTTATATATTATATATTACTTATATCAATGGTTAATTCTAATTGGTCAGAAGGTTTTGATATTCACTATTTTCTATAATAGCTTGGCTCTCATATGAAAGCACTTGTTCGAATGTTATTGTTTCAATAGTAGCAACTGGTACAGGGACTTGACACATAAAAACGTTAAAAAACATCATTCTCGATATTAAGTTTTAATATCAGTTAAATTTAATCTCAGAGGAAATTTATTTATAATTTTTTAATGGAGTCACCATTGTCAATACTGCATACCAGATGTATAATGGTACAGGACATGGGAACGTCATCAGTGTGGAGAGCTTTGCAGTTTCTCTGTGAAACATGTTTTTTTCTTTAAAAGATTGTGAGATTATGACTGTTTACAGCTGCTACAATATAAAAATATGTAAGTGATAACATTCAGAATAACTATCAACAGACCAAATGTGATGATTGTTAGTATATAAAACACTGTAACAGTTGTTGCTGTTTGCGGTTGTTATTATCGATCACTGTGGGATGTGCTGTTATTGAAAAATAATCAACTGAAGCCACACAATAATAATCAACATACTACCACATCTTTCTTTCTGTAATTATAACACACCCTGTGGTGTATTATTCCATGCTTATATATATTATTTTACATCTAATTTTACAAATTTATATCCTCATATACAATTATATATATTTACATATAATATAAAAAACATACCGACTAAAACCTACACCGTACAGTACCATGTGACCATAATGTCTGTGACAGAAAAAAACACCCATCCTTTTCCTGTGCTGCTTAACCTACACAGGGTCACGGGGAGCCTGGAGCCAATCCCGGGGACTCGGGGCACAAGGTGTGGGACACCCTGGACGGGGTACCAAGCCATCACACACACTCATTCACACACTACAGAAAATTTCTAAATGTCAATCAGTCTACAATGCATGTCTTTGGACAGTGGGAGGAAACCAAAGTACCCAGAGGAAGCCCCCTAAGGATGTGGAGAACATGCAAACTACCAATTTAACTTTAAGTAGCAGAATGGTGAATGTTGGTTTGCATTAAAAACTATGAAATCCAAACAGACTAACCATAGACTAACCTGTATCAATCTGTACCAAGTGCTATGTTGCTGAATAATTAAAAAAATAATTCTGAAAATAAAAGCATTTTGGTTTATTCTAGCTACATACAGAATGTTATATGTATTAGAGCATAGCTTTCATCGCTTTAATAAAATCACTCCTGAGCAAAGGTCTTCTTTCTAAAAAAAAACAACAACAATATAGTACACAATGCTTGAAATGAACTACACTGCATAATAATTCAGCAAACCTTGCACAATAGTGGCATTCACTTTGAAGATGGATCAAACTGGATAAAAGGAAAGTGGTCCAGCACCAGTCTATCTGATTGTGATCTTAAAGAGTAACGAATGAAAAGGCTATATAATTGCTGGCACAGTGATAGAAACGGAGATAGTGCTCATTTCCAGAGGCACACAACCAAAGACAAAAGCGTTTACGCCGAATGTCTTGTGTGGAAAAGACTTCAGAACATATTATAGACCCACATCATATGAGCTGAACTGTGTTTTCCTCTGGAGCTGTGGCATTTCAACCCTCGCTCTCTCTTCTCTTCTCTTCTCTTCTTTTCTTTCATCCAAATCACTGCATCTGTCTAGCACCCTCCATACCTTCTCCTTTGGTAGTGGCCTTTACTATCCAACTACCACCCACTCTCTCCTTTTTTCTCTCTCTCGTCTTTCGTCTTTCTCCCTCCCAAGCTCATGCTCTCCCTTTAATTTACCAGGGCTTCAGTGAAGGCGGGGCAGAGGGAACTCCATGGTAACCTGGCACCCAGCCATCTCATTACACTGCCAATTGATTCTGGCCTACCGCCACGCTGCTGTCCCCTGCCAGCCCACTTCCCATCATGCACCTGACATCCCCAGGCCTCTCTATAGAGCAGGAGAATTACAAAGCACATACAATCTGCAACCCCTTGCTCTTGTTATCATGCAATCTCTTGTGCAAAACACACAGAAACAGACAGGTTTTCAGAGAGAAAATAAAGAATGGCAAAAAATGCAAATAATCTGTGTTCTGAAATTTGTCTTCAGATTGTGCAAGACATTTATTTTTATTTTACTATCACTATTTCAATTTCAGTAAAATTCAATTGGATGGGCAAAGCTGGCGTGGCCAACTCCATTGGTATTGGCACTCTCAATAAAAAATGGGTTCAGAGCTGACACCGATGTGATATCCAGTATCGGAGCAATACCAGCAAAAAATGGTGGATCGAAGATCCGAGAAAACACAGAATATCAGATCCTATGACAAATGGCAAACACTGGAATTGGATTATTTTTGGAACTAGGATTAGGATTGATTTGATTATATTTATATTTTATGCATTATTATATTTATTACATTTCCAAGGCAAGTGAATTTGTGTGAAAGAGTTTAACTGTGAAATGGTAAAAGTTTTTTTTTTTTTTTTTTTTTTAAAGCTTAGTAGTTTTTCAAGGAATGGGTATCAGTACCAGCTGATACTTGAGGATTCAATATCAGTATCAGAAAATAAATTAGCTAAGTCTTAAACTTAATATATAGTATGAGAGAAATCTTAACAATCAACTGAATTAACTATTTATTATAAGAAATATGTATAAAAATATATTTGTAAACAAATCAAGTCACAATTAATGCCACCCTTGTGTTTAGTATGCTTCATGAGATATAAAGAGCAAGGAATCTGAGACTTCTCCTTATGACAGAATCCTGTGTCCTCCTTTGTGGACTCTCCTCTTCAGCTCATTCCACAGGTTTTCACAATGGGATGGCAATGTCAAAAGCTTGATTCTGTGAACTTGTTTTGGATCATTGTCCTGCTGAAAAAATCCAAACACCACTCAGATGCAGTCAGATTTTTATTTAAAATCTCCTGATACATCATAGAATCCATAATGCTGTGTATCCTAACAAGTTTCCCAGGGTCTTTGTCAGAAGAACAGCCCCAGATCATCACAGATCCACCATACTCAACAGTGAAGATTAGGACCTTAGCTCTAGAACCATTCTCATTTTTATACCAAACCTACCTTTAGTGTTCGTTTTATTTTCTTTTGTCTCACCTAACTATAGAATCTGGTTCCAGTCCAGGTGCTTACATTTGTGGTTAGATGAAATAAAAGTCTTTCTTCTGGCAAGCCTTCCAAATAGTTTGTGGGATGTAGGTGGTGTCTAATTGTATATTTAAAGATTTGGTGACCCCACAATGCTACCATCTTCTATAAATCTCCAACTGTTATAAATGTTTACCTCTCTAAACACTCTCCTACTGTGTGTGGGGTCAAAATACACTTTGCATCCTCTTCCAGACATCTCCAGTTGTTTTAAACTTCTTAATTATTGTCCTGGGGGAGAAGATAAGGCATTTTAAAACGTGTCAATTTTTAAATAGACTTTTATCTCATTTCATTTGTGTGTATACTGTGCAAAAGTTTTAGGCACTTATTTTAAAAAAACTGAAAAGTGGTGCGTGCAAAATTATTCGGCTCCTTTACTTTCAGTGCAGCAAACTCACTCCAGAAGTTCAGCGATCTCTGAATGATCCAATGTTGTCCTAAATGATTGATGGTGATAAATAGAATCCACCTGTGTGTAATCAAGTCTCTGTATAAATGCACCTGCTCTGTGATAGTCTCAGGGTTCTGTTGAAAGCGCAGAGAGCGTCATGAAGACCAAGGAACACACCAGGCAGGTCCGTAATACTGTTGTGGAGAAGTTTAAAGCCGGATTTGGATACAAAAAGATTTCCCAAGCTTTAAACATCCCAAGGAGCACTGTGCAAGCGATCATTTTGAAATGGAAGGAGTATCAGACCACTGCAAATCTACCAAGACCTGGCCGTCCCTCTAAACCTTCAGCTCAGACAAGGAGAAGACTGATCAGAGATGCAGCCAAGAGGCCCATGATCACTCTGGATGAACTGCAGAGAACTACAGCTGAGGTTGGAGAGTCTGTCCATAGGACAACAATCAGTCGTACACTGCACAAAGCTGGCCTTTATGGAAGAGTGGCAAGAAGAAAGCCATTTCTCAAAGATATCCATAAAAAGTCTCGTCTAAAGTTTGCCACAAGCCACCTGGGAGACACACCAAACATGTGGAAGAAGGTGCTCTGGTCAGATGAAACCAAAATCTAACTTTTTGCCCACAATGCAAAACGATATGTTTGGCGTAAAAGCAACACAGCTCAACACCCTCAACACACCATCCCCACTGTCAAACATGGTGCTGGCAGCATCATGGTTTGGGCCTGCTTTTCTTCAGCAGGGACAGGGAAGATGGTTAAAATTGAGGGGAAGATGGATGCAGCCAAATACAGGACCATTCTCTGAGCTCGAGCTGTTTTGCAAGGAAGAATGGGCAAGAATTTCAGTCTCTCGATGTGCAAAACTGATAGAGACATACCCCAAGTGACTTGCAGCTGTAATCGCAGCAAAAGGTGGCTCTACAAAGTATTAACGCAAGGGGGCCGATTAATTTTGCACGCCCCACTTTTCATTTTTTTATTAATTAAAAAAGTTTCAAAAATCCAATAGATTTCGTTCCACTTCACAATTGTGTCCCACTTGTTGGTGATTCTTCACAAAAACTAAAAATTTTATATCTTTATGTTTGAAGCCTGAAATGTGGCAAAAGGTTGAAAAGTTCAAGGGGGCCGAATACTTTCGCAAAGCACTGTACTACTGTTTTTTGCTCTTTATGGTATTTTTTATGTAGAAACATTTAATTCTTTGCTCTAAAACATTTTGTTGTATGCGCTTATAACTTTTGCACAGTACTGTATATATTCATAAGGGTTTTTTCTTAGACTAAATTGAGTTCAATTAAAGGTTAGAATTATCTTATATTTTCAATGTGAGATTGACCTGCTAATTAAGTACAAGGACATTTTTTCACAACCTTTTATTACCAAAGATGCAAATAATGCTGGAGCTAACTGTATATACAAATGATTTGAAACTACTACCAACTGATAAAAGGCTGTTGGCAGTGTGTGTTAATGTCCCTGCCAACATTAAGGCCCCTGAACAGCAGCACATGTCGAAATGTACAGTAGTTGTTTGAAGACATGGTAATTTATGTCACTCAATACTTGACACAAGAAACGCTAAAGGAGGCTGACTAGGAAGCATGCAAGGAATCTCAAAAGTAGATAGAGTGCTTATATCAGCCTCAATATTCAGGCCAGATGAGGAGAGTTGCCTACCTGTATAGGAGAGGACTGGAGATAGACTCTGCATACTCGAATGAATAAGACTACACCACTTAGCTACATTACATTATATTCTATGCTTCTTTTGAAATGTGGACAAATCACAGCACCAGCAGCTTTACTGATGGACTGTGGAAGGCCGAATCTATAAGGTCCTGACATTATTTATTATGCCACATGCCTTAATGTCCATTACACTACTCACCGGGCATGATTAAATCACAACAATAAGTCATTATAGTGACTGCATTAACTGAGGGTATCATAAATATTCTGTGTAATGAGTACAGTCAGCCTTCCCCATGTGGTTTTGGAGTACTGTGAGCGTCTCTCTTTTAAGGCACTGAATAACTAAAAGTCAAAGGAAGAAAACAAATAATATATGCCATGTGGAAGTGAGAACATCCTTTTAACATAAACTGGCCTTTATTTTGTTTGTCCTTTAAAGCTGTATACTGTAATGATTTATATTCACACTATCCAGTGTCATCCACAAGAAGACAAGTTCCCTTTTGGTTGCTCTCAAGGTTTCTTCATGTATGATTTGAACAGAGGAAACACACTTGACAGACATTGGTATAGTATAAGTCACTAATTTCATATCTGTAAACCACAAACTCTGAGCCCTAGTATAACTAAAAGAATAGTGCGACCAAAGGAGGATGGCACAAATCTGGCAAGCAACAGACAGGGCACAACCAGAGATCTACTCTCGAAATTCAACATTGGCATGCAGAATTACATCTCAGAATGCTTCACTTATTAGAATTTGACTTGAACGCGGTACATCAGTCAAGTCAGCAAAGCGAACCAATGTTGCCAGTAAAGAACACCTAATGCAGCATCAGTTTTTTGGAAGTAGAGGTGTGTGCACTATATCATCTGTACTATTATACAGATAGTGTAATAAGTGCGACATGTTCATGTATTTTGGGTGGATGTCAGATAGCAGTAGGAGCGCTGAGGACACAAATTTGTTATTTTAATCATTTAAGGCACTATCTACCATCAACCAGTCTTGATATAATCGTATATAATTGTAGGGTTGGCAGTTCGATTCCCGGCCAACATGAATCCACATTCCGAAAAGTCCTTGGGCAAGACACTGAACTTCAAGTTGCTCCCAATGGCAAGCTAGCATGGCAGCTCTGCTACCATAGGTGTGTGTGTGTGTGTGTGTGTGCGTGTGTGTGTGAGAAAGAGAATCAGTGTAAAGCGATTTGGAACCACTAAGGTTAAAAAGGCGTTATATAAGTGCAGACCATTTACCATATATTAATAAAGTTGCCATAAAACACCTTTATGACAGTTCCAATGAAAATTATTAAAATAAGATGTTTGAAATAGGGGAAATTATATTTTATCATGTAAAACCAGGTCTATGGTTTAGTTTCTCCTCCAGCAATCAACCTGTGGTACTTCATCACCTGCCGTCACTCAAGATCCCTGAGCTTAGTGTGTAGCGAGCTGGCTCTCAAACTGAAATGGGATTAATGCATGATTCTGATTGGTTAATCTTGTTTCTCACTGACTGGCAGCCAATAAAATCTGATTTCACAAGTCACAGGACTTGTTAATTTGCTCATCTGAGGGTCTGAGTTTTTAAAAATGGAAGACTCCATTGACCTTCTATGAACATCACTACAGCACAACTGCTACATAAAATGTTATTGGTCATTGAATCACATTGTTTTGCTCTGTAATTGCGCTATAATTATGTTCCAATAATGTGTATATAATAAGTTGCGTTGTATATATGTGTTACGATAATTCTCCACAATTAAACATTTGGAACTGGAAATATTCCTCTCCCATAGCTACGGCACTGATGCCCACAATATTTTCTAATATTATCAACTTAGTTGGTTCTGTTATCAAAAAATTCAAATAAGCAATTTTACCTACAATGAACCAGACTAGGATAAAGCATTTACAAAAGATAATTGAACAAATAAAGTCCAATTTACACCAGATGTGGTAAACATTTCAGAAGCACCACATGAGCACCACTCCATGCCCGATACACTTCTATGTTAATGAACATAGCCTTTCTTTGTCCTGCTCCCACCCACATGAGACTAAAAACACCTGCTCCTGCAACTTTTTTGTTTGGTTCTACATGATCCTGGTCCCACACCATCTTGATCAATGCCACTGACACCCACTGTAGAAATTCTGAATGACAGTGTGTGTGTGTGTGTGTGTGTGTGTGTGTGTGTGTGTGAACATCACTGCTCACCAAGATCATCTGTCCATGGTAACAGTTTGTATAAAACTCCGTTCTATTTGTAGCCATCCAGTTTCCAGAGACTGAGAAAGGCAGTCCTTTCTGCAGGTGTGTACGTACTGTAAAGCCTATATAGAATACATGCCCAGGCACATTCACACATGAGAGATAGGTGACCCAAATAAACTAGCGGCTCGGTGTAAGTCATACTTCCACAGATTTGCCACTGTTTTCCCTGCATCATTACAGGCATGCATGGTAATTACTGTTGCCATGGTGAGCTGAGCTGCAGGGAAGATGTTGGCTAAGCTTACATATAAGCACATGTTTCCCATTTATCGCACAGGGCCTGGAGGGAATGGTAATACCATTTGGAATTAAACTAAAAAGACTGAAAAAAGTCTCTCTCTCTCTTTCTCTCCTCTTTCTCAGTTTATACAAATAATCTCCTTCAGTGTGACTAATGGATTTGATGAGATAAAAATAATATTGTGCAACAAAGTGTAGATTAAACTGTACAGGAGACAAAGAAATTCTAAGGGACAAAAAAATTAACAGACTTCTATACGCTGTTCATCTTTATTATGAAACAGTGCTGCAAAGTCAGACACCATGAGGTAAGCAACATAAGGAGTGCAGCATTAATAAAACACTTCACTTTGCTACAAAATGCTAGTCTGATGAGACAGTTCCAGGAGACAATGACATATAGGCATGAACTCAAATGCCCTGTTCTCTCTCTCACTGCCTCTCACTTCAGCCCCCCCCAAATTGCTCTTTCTCTCTCTGCGCACTGTCAATGTAATGCGCCAGGCCCCTGCTGGGCTGGCTTTGTTTATTAATAGGGGCTAATACTCGACCCTGGTTCCTTCCCGTGGGGACAAGGCCTATGAATGCCCCCACTGTGTGCCCCTCTCTCCTTTGCTCTGTACCGTACTCATTCTCTCAGGGAATGCCAATGCTGTGAGGTAAGGACCCTTTGTACCTCTCAAACCAGCATTCACACACTAATACACACACACATCCAGGAACACACAATGTGCTAAGTCCTGGTGGATCTATTGCAGACCTGATCTCTCTCACACTCACAAATAAGCAAAAGTAATAATCTCCCATGATTTATGTGCTTTCTCTGGTGCTTGCTCTGGTGCTGCCTTGATGTATGGAGAACAGTGTGAAAGCCAGACGGCATACACAGTCAGATTACATCGGAGAGAATGTACATTAGCTATTAAGCAAGAAAGATGTGTTACAAAATAAAGCAGGTGGAAAAAGTAGGACAAAACTCATCACGTTGACACCTGCAAGCTTTCTCCAGCCGATCATCTGAGAGTACAGAAATTGCACAAAAAAAGTTGCACAAAAAAGTCTGAAAAGGATCACAGAGATCACATACAGTTGCAATCAAAATTATTCAACTCCCATTGCAAATCAGGTTTATTATAAACATTTACAGAATTTCAGCTGTTTGCAATGAACATATCAAACAAAAGCAATTGAAATAGTTCAACACAATGAATGCTTCAAGTGGTTTCCCCAAATTCCACTGAAAATACAACTTATAATGACTTCTCCAGTCTCAAAATTATTCAACCCCCTGAATAGAATCCCTCACAACACCACACATATGCAAAACAAGTGTTGTCTCAAGCACACCTGATGGAATTAGTCAAGGATTTAATTAGTTGCACCAGGTGTACTTGAGCTGGAAAACATGAAATACCTGGATGGGGCAGAAAAAGGAAGCTATCAACTGTTGCAACAAGATTTTTTGGGGATTCTGTTCTGTGGAGCGATGAAACAAAACTGGAATTTTTCAGCACGGTGGATCAGCGGTATGAAGAATGAAGAAAGAACACTCTGTCCACAGTCAAGCATGGTGGTGGCTCTGTGATGTTCTGGGGCTACATTGTAACCTGTGGCATTGGAAACCTGCAGCATGTGGAAGGCAAGATTGATTCATTGAAGTATCAAAAAATCCTAGGAGAAAACATCTTGCCATCTGTGAGGAAGCTGAAGCTTGGGCATCATTGGACCTCACAACAGGACAATGACCCCAAGCATACCTCAAATTCCACCAAGGCTTGGTTGCAAAAGAAGTCCAGGAAGATTCAAGAGGGCCATCACAGTCACCTGACTTGAACTCCATAGAAAATCTCTGATGGGATTTGAGGAAGACAGTTGTAGTACACAATCCCAATAATATTAATGAACTGGAGGCCATTGCTCATGAGGAATGGGCTAAGATTCCCCAGGAATGCTGCCAGAAGCTGGTGTCTGCCTATGCATCTTGTTTGCAGCAGGTCATAACTGCAGAAGTGTGCTCTACTAAGATTGTATTTTCAGTTTAATTTGGGGAATATTTTTTGGGACAATAAACCTAATTTGCAATGGGGGTTGAATAATTTTGATCCGATTATCACTTAATGGCCACTTCAATAGAAACATCTGTACACTTGCTCATTCATGCAACATTATGAAGAAGATTGTAAAAAGACCAGACAAATGTACAGTAAGAAATGGCAACATTTTAGCTCACTCAAGGCTACATGGTCTTGACTGTTCATTTCGAAGTGTCTAAATGTTGGTGTGTAATAGAATACATACTGAAATTCTGCCTGCACACCAATAGCAACCTTTTTGCTGCACATCTGTCAAATTTCTCCACAATGTTTGCTAATGGGCATTGTTTTTTCAGCAGTAATCTTTATTTTACTGCAGGTTGTCATGGTTTCACTGATCATGGCTAATGCAATATCCACATGTGCAACAATATCTTCACAAGATAGTGACAGAATGTACAGTACCTCACAAGAACTGAGTACACCCCTCACATTTTTGTAATTTTTTGATTATATCTTTTCAACACTGAAGAAATGACACTTTGCTACAATGTAAAGTAGTGAGTGTACAGCTTGTGTAACAGTGTAAATTTGCTGTCCCCTCAAAATAACTTCACACACAGCCATTAATGTCTAAACCGCTGTTAACAAAAGTGAGTACACCCCTAAGAGAAAATGTCCAAATTGGGCCCAGACTGCCAATATTTTGTGTGGCCACCATTATTTTCCAGCACTGCCTTAACCCTCTTGGGTATGGTGTTCACCAGAGCTTCACAGGTTGCCACTGAAGTTGTCTTAGACTCCTCCATGATGACATCACGGAGCTGGTTGCTGTTAGAACCTTGTGCTCCTCCAACTTCCGTTTGAGGATGCCCCACAGATGCTCAATAGGGTTTAGGTCTGGAGACATGCTTGGAGAGTCCATCACCTTCACCTTCAGCTTCTTTAGCAAGGCAGTGGTTGTCTTGGAGGTGTGTTTGGGGTCATTATCATGCTGGAATACTGCATACTGATCATTCTCTGATTTAGTATATCACAGTACATGTTGGCATTCATGGTTCCCTCAATGAACTGTAGCTCCCCAGTGCCGGCAGCACTCATACAACCATGTCACTCCCACCACTATGAGACCATGACACTCCCACCACTATGCTTGACTGTAGGCAAGACACACTTGTCTTTGTACTCCTCACCTGGTTGTCACCGAACACGCTTGATACCATCTGAACCACATAAGTTTATCTTTGTCTCATAATCCATGTCCTTAGTCTGCTTGTCTTCAGCAAACTGTTTGCAGTCTTTCTTGTGCATCATCTTTAGAAGAAGCTTCCTTCTGGGACAACAGCCATGCAGACAAATTTGATGCAGTGTGCGGTGTATGGTCTGAGAATTGACAGGTTGAACCCCCACCTCTTCAACCTCTGCAGCAATGCTGGCGGCACTCATACATCTATTCATTGAGGGAACCATGAATGCCAACATGTACTGTGACACATTGAAGCAGAGAATGATCCCCTCCCTTCAGAGTCTGGGCCGCAGGGCAGTATTCCAGCATGATAACAACCCCAAACACACCTCCAAGACGATCACTGCCTTGCTAAAGAAGCTGAGGGTGAAGGTGATGGACTAAACCCTATTGAGCATCTGTGGGGCATCCTCAAACGGAAGGTGGAGGAGCACAAGGTCTCTAATATCCACCAGCTCCATGATGTCTTCATGGAGGAGTGGAAGAGGACTCCAGTGGCAACATACGAAGCTCTGGTGAACTCTATACCCAAGAGGGTTTAGGCAGTGCTGGCAAATATTGGTGGCCACACAAAATATTGACACTTTGGGCCCAATTTGGACATTTTCTGTGAGGGGTGTACTCACTTGTGTTGCCAGTGTTTTAGACATTGATGGCTGCATGTTGAGTTATTTGAGGGGACAGCAAATTTACACTGTTACACAAGCTGTAAACTCACTATTTTACATTGTAGTGTAATTTCTTCAGTGTTGTCACATGAAAATATATAATCAAATATTTACGAAAATGTAACACTTTTGTGAGATACTGTATACATAACCACTCATTAGACCAGTAATGAGATAAAATTAAAATGAAAAAAAGGCTTGTGCATAAGTGTATGACAGTCTGTGGACCTAAAACAACATTTTCACGAATTCTGCAACCTATTTATTGGGATAAATAGGTTTTAGATTTAGGTTGATTTAATACACTGAATGGTAACAGTACAGCAAAATATAACCACCTCTCTCAGAAGCTGTCCATAGGAGCAATTACACCGATCAACCATAACATTAAAGTCACCTGCCACAATTTTGCTTGCCTGTCGGACATCTCGGTCTGGATGAAGGAACACCATTTTAAGCTTAAACTGGCAAAATATGAGCTTCTCGTCACCCCAGCCTGTCCCTCACTCAACCACAACCTCACTGTACAGCTCAGCTCACTCACACTCAAGCCAACCAGGACGGCCAGGAACCTTGGGGTGATTCTTTATGACGGCTTGACCTTTACAGACCATATCTCAGCAACTGCAAGGTCCTGTAGGTTCATCCTGTACAACATCAAGAAAATTCGACCCTACATCACCGAACAGGCTACACAGATACAAGTCCAGACTCTTGTTATTTCTAAACTGGACTACTGCAACTCACTGATTTCAGGCCTCCCAGCCAGCTCCATCAAACCCCTTCAGATGATTCAGAATGCTGCAGCACGCCTCGTCTTCAACCCGCCCAAGAGAACCCATCTCACACCCCTCTTCATCTCCCTCCACTGGCTTCCTGAAGCTGCCCACATCAAATTCAAGGCCTTGATGCTCACCTACAAGACCTCGTCAGGAAAAGCACCTTCCTACCTCAACTATCTCCTTAAGGCCTACGTTCCCTTTCACAATCTGCGATCGATTAGCGACCAAGGTTTAGTAGTTCCCACTCAGCGTGGCGCAAGGTCCCTTTCCAGAACCTTCATGCTAACTGTTCCTCAGTGGTGGAATGCACTTCTTATCTCAATCCAGACCGCAGAATCTCTCACCATCTTTAAAAAACAGCTAAAGACCCACTTCTTCCGTGAACACCTAACCAACTCATAAAAAGAAGAAAAAAAAGGGAAAAAATTGTACTTACATCTGTACTCTGTGCACTTTGCTTCCTCTGGAACTCAATTAATGGATCTTTTATGGTAGCTCTACTTGTATTGTTCTCTGTTTGATATATTGCTTTGCTTGTATTTTTCTCATTTGTAAGTCGCTTTGGATAAAAGCGTCTGCTAAGTGAATAAATGTAAATAAATGTAAATGTAAATTTTGTGTAGATCCCCCTTGCGCCATCAAGACAGCTCTGACCTGTCGAGGCATGAACTCCACAAGACCTCTGAAGGTGTGCTGTGGTATCTGGCACTAAGACGTTAGCAGCAGATCCTTTAAGTCCTGTAGGTTGCAAGGTAGGGCCTCCATGGATTGGACTTGTTTGTCCAGTATATCCCACAGATGCTTGATCAGATTGAGATCTCTGGAATTTGGAGGTCAAGTCAACACCTTGAACTCTTTGTTCCTCTTACCATTCCTGAACAATTTTTCTAGTGTGGCAGGGAGCATTACCCTGCTGCAAGAGGACAATGTAATTAGGGAATAATTTTGCCATGAAGAGGTGTACTTGGTCTGCAACATTATTAAGTAGGTGGTACGTGTCAAAGTGACATCCACATGAATCCCAGGACCCACATAAATGCCAGGACCCACATGAATGAACACTGCCCAGAGCATCTCACTGCCTCTGCTGGCTTGCCTTCCTGGTGCCATTTCGTCCCCAGGTAAGCAATGCACACACACACACAAATGTTCACATGATGTACAAGAAATCATTAAACAGTATTAACTTTTTAGACAATTTGTACTACAGTAGGTCTTCTATGGGCTTTGCACCAGATAGGCTATCCTTCAATCAATCAACCGCCTGTTGCCACCTTGACAGTTGCTGTTGTCATGAGATAATCAATGTTATTCACATCACCTGTCAGTGGTTTTAATGTTATGGCTGATCGGTGTATCTGGAACACAGATAATTTCAGAGTCACGGATGAGTGAACCACCATCCCTTCTACATTTACATTTGCATTCATGGCAGACACCATTATCCACAGCGACTAACATTTATGTACAATTATACAACTGAGCATTTATACAGTTTTTGGGTTAAGGGCCTTGCTGAAAGGCCCAACAGTGGCAGCTTGGCATGACCTTCTAATTACTAGTCCAACATCTTAACCACTGAACACTAGTTGAACACAAGTTGAACACTAACCCTGACCACTTTGCATTTGTAGTGGTTGCTCCATTTCCTGATGCTGTAGTTCACCAGCTCACATTGAAAAGTGACTTATAGACACAAAGCCACACAGTCAGAGAAAGAGATGTTCTTCAGAAAAGAAAAACTGACTCACCTTTACTTTATCTTGTTTTCCCCATTTGGACTGGTAAACATGAAACCTCTGTTTCCTCCATACATCCTGAAAATCCAACACATTTCAGTAAAAAAAAAAAAAAAAAAAAAAAAAGACTTCCTTAATTTTTCACTGATAAACAAAAACCACTGTTACAGACAAACACAAATTATGGAATGATTAATAGTTAGGAATGCCAAATTGCAGTTATGTCTACTCTAATCTTTACAGCAAATCCACTAAACAGAATGGCTCAATTTTATTAAAACGCTGTAAATATACCTTTTAGTCAAATGACTAAGCACACTCAAATGCATGTTCCTTATTTGCTATAATTAAAAGGCTCAGCAGAAAAGACATTTTCTGTACAGAAAAACAGTACATAAAAATTGTCTTTATATGCAATCACAATTTTAAAGCACAGAAGGCCTATTAAACTATTTTCTCAGAAAAAGACATTCTTTTATATTTATAGACTCTTTTATATTGCCTCAGGTGGAGGCAGCGGTTTTCACATGGACAGACTGTTAGATTTATTTAAGTTTCATATCAATATAATGATAATGAGTCTTTATTGGTCACATTACAGCATAGTGAAAGTCTTTCTTCGCATACCCCAGCATGCCAGGAAGTTGGGGTCAGAGCACAGGGCCAGCCATGATACAGTGCCACTGGAGCAGAGAGGGTTAAGGGCCTTGCTCAAGGGCCCAACAGTGGCAGTTTGGCAGCGATGGGGCTTGAACCCCAAACCTTCTGATCAGTAACCCAGAGCCTTAACCACCACTGCCCTATATTTATCCATAAAACCATTACTGTACAATAGAAAAAGCAAAAATGTGCAATAATAGTCCAGTTTACATGACATTAAATGCACCGCTACCTTCCTTAGGTCTGGCTTACTTCATTCTATACAGTCTATAATATTTGACAATCAAAAAGGGTCTTTCCAAAGGGAATGCATGAATACATTTCTTTTTAAGAGGAAGTATTTCATAAAAGGAGAAACGGGCAAAATTCAGAATGAATTAATAGAATAACACTGAGTCCATGGTTTCTTTCTTTCTAAAAGCTGTTCTTTGGTGCAGGGAGTGAATGGCACAGTGAACACACTATAAAGGTAATGAACAATAACAGATATATTCCAACAGTCTATCAGTTGAAAGAATAAGGACGCTATTGATTATTGTGCATGAGTTTCCCCATACAACAAAGTAATTCAACAAGGCATAAGATCACAGTGTTGTAGTATATTCTCAGGATTTAAGTGACCAGCATCAGAGAGTGATGTAGATTTAAAAAGAGGTAGGGTTATTTTTAATACAATATTAAGACATATGGTTAGCCTTATATAAAATGTGCCTTATATAAAATGTGGTTGTGCACTGCAGTAGGGCTTTTCAATGACATACAAATAGTTTATAAGATAAATTCCAAATGTTCATTTTATGTTTTGATCAATGGAACTCAATGCTCATGAATCACTACATGTTGTATACGTACTAATTCTGGCGAATCCCATTACGTGAATGTTTTGCACAGAGTGATTTATCTAGACAAATTGCTTCACATGAGGACAAATAGAAAAAACAGAATTTCACAACTTTATTTAATGAGATCATCCTGTAATAGTAAACATAATTATAAAACAAAGTCAAGAAAGAGATGAAAGTAGAAAAAAATGACCTGACCATGGGTGAAGTGCAAATTGGAATGATGATGCTGTTGAGGACAAAAAGTATAAATAAATGCAGATTTTACAGCTGATGTGAAGCACCCTCGGGCATGACCGGTATCTGAAGCTTGTGCAACATCATGCCTATTTATAGGCCTGCCGTGATCAGGTGACGTGGCAATTAAGCGCGTTGTGTGATATAAAAACGGTACCTGTGAACCGCCCTGTCACCCTATTATCTGAAGTGAAGACACAATTTACAGGCATGCCCCAGTATAACAAAGCTACATAACGTCTCGTTCCCTTCTCAAGGAACAGGATTACATGTGCAATCCAGCATTGTGTGATATAAAAACGGTACCTGTGAACCGCCCCGTCACCCTATTATCTGAAGTGAAGACACAATTTACAGGCATGCCCCAGTATAACAAAGCTACATAACGTCTCGTTCCCTTCTCAAGGAACAGGGTTACACGCATAATCCAGACGTTCCCTTTCAAAGGGAACTTTGCGTGGAGCTCAACGTTGCGTGACCTCCATGCTGTGGGAACGACAATATCCACTCTGTCATACTGAGGGTATGGCCTGTATAAAAATATCCGGGCCTGAGGGTCACTTCAAGATACTCGAGTCCAGGGTGGAATGTATATCCAGGCTGTAAAATTGAATGAATGTGTGTGATGTAGACCACCCTGCTGCAGCACACACATCCTGTAATGGCACCCCTTTGGACAAAGCCTTTGAAGAGGCGCCACCTCTAGTGGAATGAGCCCTTATGCCCAGAGGCGTAGCGAGACCGTGCGCTACCTTTAGAGACAGAAGCTTCTCAGAGGCTGACTCTTAGGTCTCAAATATGGCACCTGACAGACCCTTCAGGACCACAGAAAGGTCCCAGGGAGATATGCGTGTTCCGCAGATGGGCCTCAGCCACCTGACATCACGCATGAACCTTGAAGTGAGAGGATGTTGCCCCAAAGAGGCTCCACCAGTAGTGGCGTGGCTGGCCAAAATGGTGGCCCTGATGTAGAAGGAGCCAAACCTGCTGAGAAATGTCTCTGTAAGAACTCCAGGACAGTAGCTATTGTGCAATTCACGGGTTCTAGCTGACGTTCCTCACACCATGAGGCAAAAAGTTGCCACTTGATAACATACAATTTCCTCATGGATGGTGCTCTAGCATTCAACATAGTCTCTACAACCACAGTTGCGAGAGCAGAATCTATGAGCTGGTGCCCCTCGAGGGCCAGACCCACAGTTTCCATAGTTCCGGCCGAGGGTGATAAATCAGCCCTTTGGATTGAGACAGTAGATCCCTGCAGATGGGAATCTTGGTGATTCAACATAGAGACAACTTCTCAATGTTGAATCACCAGTTCCCTGGATTGTGCGACAAATAAACAAGTCATCCTGGTAGTTTAGAACACAGGTGCTCTGGAGTCGTAGTGGAGCCAGAATGACATCCATGCAGTTTGTGAAGTTATGAGGGGATAAAGCTAGCCCAAAGGGAAGAAGCCGATGTTGGTATGCATTGCTTCTAAATGAAAAACTCAGGAACTTCCTCTGACTTGGAAATATCTGTATGTGGAAATATGTGTATCCATCATCACAAGCCATTCCTCAAACTGAATCTGTGGAATGATCAGTACCAGTGTCAACATCTTGAACCTGTATATCCGAAGAGTACAGTTCAGATGATGCAGATCTAAAATTGGCTGCATACTCCCATCTTTTTTGCAGACCAGGAAATAAAGGCTATAAGAGCTGAAATACGGCTGTTCTTGCACTAACATCGGGCTCTGCTCTGTGTTGACTACTGTTATGAGCACGGCTCTGAACCAGGGGGGTTGAGGTCTGAACTGGACCCGTTAACCCTTTTCTACTGTAGACAGAACCCATGGAGACACATTTGGCAGTAGTTTCCACGCTGCCATATGTTCTTTTAGTCACTTTTCCACATTCTATTGGAGGGAAAACATCATATTTTCATTGCCCTGTGACAGGTCACTGACGAAAGAACAGTGAACACTTGGGACATGACCATTCTAATATCAGGCCTAGTAGCAAGCTGAGACTGTGGCTGCCCTGGCTGTCTGCAGGGGGAGGCCTGCTGCCATGCTCACCTTCTGTGCCTCCTTTGCACTAGTGACTGGCCCAGGTTCCACTCGTTTTATTCTTTTTTTTATGCACTTCTGGAAAAAAGGGGTTTTCTGCAGTGTGAGGGAGATTTTCATTGGGGATAAAAAAGCTCCTCCAGCTTTAGTAATCACTTCAAGCAGCACTTTATATGCTTGAGAGCTGCTCTCAGTTTTCTCCCCCTTCTGGCTCCTCAGAATCAAAGAGGAAATTTATTTATTTATTTTTGACTTTCCATAGCGGAAGAAGGAGCTCCAAAATCCGGCGGAGACTCGGAAGAGTGAGCGAAAGAGGTCTCTGGCTCCTCTTCCAGATCCATACAAGATCTGAACCAGCTGGTTGCTTTGGCAGCAGCCGGCCCAGATACATGAGGCTCTGAAACCCAACTCCCTTTGGCCGAGAAGAGAGTGAGTCGTGAGCGGAGCTGCCTATTGTAAGGCATTCACAATGCGCACAGTTGGACTTCTCGAGGGTTGCCCTGGCATGCTCCAACTTTAGACACTTCACACAGAAATGTGTCTTCATCTGCCCCCCCAACCCGCGATGAAATGGGAGCAAGGCGTAACACACTTCATCAATTCTCTCTCACTCATACTTTTCTCTCTCTCTCTTTTTTTAAAGGGACAGAACCGTAAAGAATTTTTTTTTTAAAAGATAGAGAGGAAATGAAGAGTCTTTTTGCGAGTATTACACAAATGACCAACATAATAAGGCTGAAGATAATAAGGCTGACACAGTGGTTTACAGGTGCTGTTTTTATATCACACGACACACTTAATTGTCACGTAACCTGATCACAGCAGACCTATAAGACCTAGGCATGGTGCTACACAATTTCAGATATCAGATATTGGACACTTCACACAGTGTGGAGCTCACGCAATGTTGAGTTCCCTTTGAAAGGGAAAACTATTCATAAATGATTTCAGTTTGAATTGCAGTCAAGTAGCTACAGAGGAGATGTTTGTTTTGAATTGATCTAAATATAACAGTTGTCAGATGTATTTAGAAAACATAAAAAAAAAGTCTGTAAGAAATGGTTACAGGACTGAAGGAAAAAATATTGTACTGTATTACTAGATTCCTAAATCAGAGCAGTTTAGTAACAGAATACTGTACGCTTGAGTATTCACAGTTTACTTTTTCCATTCAGATCAAAATTTGGCCATTGGAGTTTCAATTTTAAAAGTTGGAAAACATAAATATGAAGCATTATCTAATATCTTATTTTAAGTTTAAAAATTTTTAAATGGGAAAGTGACTGCTTATTTGATTTTAATCCTCACACAGAAAAAAACAACCCAACGGAAATAAATATATATTGCCCTCCACTAATATTGGCACCCTTAGGAAATATGAGCAAAGAAGGCTGTGCAAAACTGTATTTATGTTTAACCTTTTGCAAATTGCAAAGAGAACACAGGTTTCACCACCAAAAATATCTTTGTTAAATACAGGTGTGCAACAATTATTGGCACCCTTTTAGTCAATACTTTGTGATGCCTCCCATTGCCAATATAACAGCTCTGAGTATTCTCCTATAATGCCTGATGGAGTTGGAGAACACATGGCAAGAGATCGGAGACCATTCCTCCATACAGAATCTCTACAGATCCTTCTTATTTCGAGATCCACACTGGTGGACTCTCCTCTTCAGTTCACCCCACAGATTTTCTATAGGTTCCAAGTCAGGGGTCTGGGATGGCCATGACTGGACCTTGATTTTGTGGTCAGCAAACCATTTTTGTGTTGATTTTGATGTATGTTTTGGATCGTTGTCCTGTTAGAAGATCCAACCATGACCTATAATAAGCTTTCTGGCAGACGTAGTCAGGTTTTCATTTAATATCTGATGATATTTGATAAAGTCCATTATGCCATGTATCCTAACAAATTGTCCAGGTCCTCTGGCACAAAACCAGCCCTAAAACATTAAAGAGCCACCACCATATTTAACCGTGGGCATGAGGTACTTTCCATATGGCTACATCTCTGTGAGTACCAAAACACCTCTGGTGTTTATTGCCAAAAAGCTGACAAACAGAGCATCTCCTCTTTCCTGCCTGACTGTAAACTGTCCCTTTATCATTGCCAAAATAATAGACATCATTAAACAGTTGGCTTTGGCTAAAGGTTTAGACAAGGTTTGACACCTGAAGACCTATGCTAGGACTTATGCTAAAGAGTTTCACAGCTAATTCTTGATATGTTTAATGGATTGCAAGAAAAAGGCAAGTGCCTTACTTCACCATACAAGGCACAGATTGCTCAGAAAGTCTTTATCATGGAGGAATGGGAACTTTACTCCTAAGCCTGGAGACCATTAGGTTTGGTCCCAAGTTTATTCCCTGGTTAAGCTCTTATTTGCTGACCCTGAGGCTAGAATGGGCACAAATGATTTTTATCATACCATCCTTTAATTTGGGTAGGGCATTGGACAGGGCTGCCCACTCTCTCATCTTCTATTTACCTTAGAATTGTAACCACTGGCCAAAGCTTTCTGCCAAGACTCCAGAAAACCCATGTTTTAAGCAGATGATATTTTTCTATTTGTATCAGAGTTGGAGAGTTCTCTACCTTCCCTTAACACAATAAACAGACATTCTGGATACAAAGTTAATTGTGGAAAATTATAATACTGCTCCCAAATCAGTCCTCTGCTTAGGAAAGCCCAAAAATGTATTCAAAATTGACAAAGGCCAAATCAAGTGTTTGATCAGAGCATCTCCAAAAATATGAGGACCTATGGAGTGTTCCTGGTATACAATGGTTATTAACTATGAAAAGTGGTCCTAGGAAGGACAACTGATTAACCGGCGACAGGGTCATGGGTGCCCAAGGCTCACTGATGCGTGTGGGCGACAAAGGCAAGCCCGTCTGGTCCAATCCCAAAGAAGAGCTACCACAGCACAAATTGCTGAAAAAGTTGATGCTTGCTATGATAGAAAAGTGTCATAACACACAGTTCGTTGCAGCTTGCGGCATATGGGGCTGGGCAGCTGTAGACTGGTTAGTGTCCATGTTGACCCCTGTCCACCGCTGAAAACACCTACAGTGGACACATGAGCATCAGAACTCGGAAGAAGGTAAGCCGGTGGAGGCAGTGTACATTAATCTGGATAGTACTTTGACATGTACCACCTATCTAAACGTTGCAGACCAAGTGAAACCCTTCATGTTAATGTTATTTCCTAATAGCAGTGGCCTCTTTCAGCATGATAATGCACCCTGCGACACTGCAAAAATTGTTCAGGAATGGTTCGAGGAACATGACAAGTTCAGAGTGTTGATTTGGCCTCCAAATTCCCCAGATCGAGCATCTGTGGAATGTGCCGAACAAACCAGTCGGATCAATGGAGGCCCCACCTCACAACTTACAGTACTTAAAGGAAGCTAACATCTTGGTGTCAGATACCACAGCACACCTTCAGAGGTCTTGTGGAGTCCATGTCTCGATGGGTCATGGTTGTTTAGGTAGCACAATATTAGGCTGGTGGTTTTAATGTTATGGCTGTTCAGTGTAATTCAACTACGTACTACAGACACTCCCAATTATAATTTCACACATTGCAGCAGCCAGTAGTTAGGGGGGAAATGTAATGATATACAATTATGCATGTGTGAAAAAATAAAGACATTTACTAGAATATGAAACTCTAAATAAAACAGGTCACACTGCACATGATGGTAGACTGATTGTTTGTTGACATTGATCACTATGGGCATGACACTGAACTGTCTGTCCACTACAAACACAATGCCTTGGTATGGGAAAGCTGAAAAGTCAAAGAGTTTTCTCCCCACAACTCTCCTTATTTTCACAGGGCTAAAGTAGTGGTCCAGGGCCAGATGGCTGTCCTGTAGCCCTGCACTCAATACCTTCCCTCTGATAGAGCAAGCAGACCGTTACTCTCTCCAAAAGGGTCTGAAAGAAAATACAGGAAGAAAAGCCTTGCCTTCCCAAATCTTTAATTACCCGACTGTCTGCTCCTGCTTTTCAATGCTCCTTTCTGAACAGCCCTGCCTTCTGAAGGGAAAGAAAAAAAAAACCCTTCGAGCCTCAGGAGGAGACCCTTTGCACGAGAAAGAGTAAGAGAACCTGAAGAAAAGAAAAAAAAAGGATTTAGAGAGGAAAGAACATAAAAGATATGCAAATGTGTGTGTCTAGTGCGACAGGCATTAACCACTGCTGGTGCTGTCTATTTATATCTGTTGTCTCTTTTTCACTGAGAGTAAGGTGTGTGATGGCTTTCTTAAGCTTGGTTTTAAAGACCTCAGCAGACAGGCTGAACAAGCTCCTCTTCCAGAAACAAGCCACTTAATAGAGTCACAAAAAATAGACGGGGTAGTCTAAAAAATAGAAAGCCACTAAAGTGTAATAACTCACCTTGTAGAGGCACTGGTTACAAATAAGATCCTGGCTCTAACGGCGTATAAATAATTATACACATAGGTATTTTAAACATGGACATTATGTGGCAGTGCTACTGTACACAAACATGGCACATTGTAAAAAATAAGATACCAGGGATGTGACATTTTGCAAAGGTTGCATAGAAGACCAAAAAATGCCTCGGAAAAGTGAGGATGGAGTGAAACTTGACCTAAATAGGCTGCTCTGTTACACAGATTCTTGTGCATCTCCACACTCATATCATTGTAAGTAATATTCTGCCATATGGCATTGTATTATCTTTTCAGGTCACAGATAAAAGTGGATAGGAAAGTAATAGGTGGATGGGGCAAGAAGCCAGGATTCGAAAGGTGCCTGAAACCATAGCACACTGGTGACTGTCTCCCTGTGCCCCCTAATAAAGACTCCAAACAACGCGAATAATGATATGGATCCACCAGAGGGATGTGCGGTTATTGCATAACTAATGATGCATGCTGGGCGGAACCTGATATCTGATAGTACAAGTGCAACCCAGTGCAAGCCCTCACATTCATTGTCTGTCAGGTGTTATAAGACAGCTCATAGACACATGTAGACAGGAAAGTGCTAAGCTGCCTTATGCTCATGGAATGCCAGAGAAAGAAAATGGAAGGAACGGGAGTGGAGCAAAATTGTATTTGTTATTGTTTGAATGCGCCCTGGCTTGGGAAACAGCAGTCTTGCTGCAAAGCATGGCACTCCTTCTCACCGCTTAACATATGGCATTCAAAATGAACACCGCTCAGACAAACAAATGTGGGAACATGGCTTAGGAGACTGTGTGAACTATAGCATTGTCATGCGAAACATAGTATCATCCTATGGCACCCCCTGGCTATCGTCAACTGATGTTTCTCTAGGTGAATGCCTTTTGTCAATTAAACAATGTGTGCTGGGCTTAGCCTTTTTCTTGATAATTCCTAATGTTATTTTCTATACTTTTGATTATTTTCAATGCCAATGCAAACATATAGAACAGATTATTACAAATCTTGCTTAATTACTATTTGTGAACTACTAAACATACTGTACCACTTAGCTTTGTCCACAAGGTACCCGTATTTTGGCTTCAAATTGAAATCAAATAATGAACATTATGGATGAATTAACATTATGGCACTGTTTTTAAAAAGGCTCGAATCTTAGGCATGATGAAGCAGACTGTTTACGAAGTTTATTGACAGCATATGCTTCATGGCTGCCTGGAGGCTGTGGGAGCATCCTCCATTGGCTTCCGTTAAAATTCGGACAGGGTTTTTAAAGTCAGGTTGTTTTTAAAAATGAGTCACATGGGGTTAGTCAAATGAAAACCTTAAAACTGCTACATAAATGAAAGAAACAGTACATTTGTAGTTGCAGAAAAGTATCCCAGAATGCATAAATTGCTGAACCTTGAAGTGGATCGGCTACAACAGTAGAAGCTGTCAGCTAAGTACAGGAATCTAAAGCTACAGTGTACATGCTGCACAGATTCACTGAAACAAGACAGTTGAAGATTGGAAAAAGATCAGGTGATGAACATGCATGATTTTATGCACTGCCGCCATATGATTGGCTAACTGGATAATTGCATTGAGCAAAGGTACAGGTCTTCCTATTAAAGTGGTGTAGAATGTAGGTTCATAAAATGTCAAACATTTAAAATTTTCACTCATTCTGGCTTGTGTCTTGGGTCTGAATCCTAATACTACTTGATACACTTATGCAAGTATAAATCAGCCTCAAAGGACACAAACTAAACAATGGCAGAATTTCTTTAAGCTGGATTATATTAAACTCTCTTCTAAATAGAGCTTGCAGTTAATTTTGTCTACTCAGGGGGCACTGAGTTGCAAGCCCACGAACTCCAGGAACTTGAGTGTGTACTGTTTCTCTAGGATATAAACATGATCTGGGCCACCTCAAAGCCCACCATGGTATTTTTGTTGCAGGACCCAGGGTGAGGAAATAAGGTTTGTGTGTATTGTGGTGTGGTATACAAAAAAAGTATAGGACCAAACATAACCAGCACATGACTGACAGAACAGCAAATGTGATCAGTAAGTGCTACATTAGTGTGTTTGCCTATGCTAGCTGTAGATAGACGGGGTCTGCTCACCATTAAAAAAAAATGCACAGTTGTAATTTCACTCCATAGTAATAAATAGTGAAAGGCTGAGTGAACACAATTGAGACCAAAATTTTACATAAAGGCTAAAGATATTCACTTTTTCAGAATTTCACACATTTCATGATACCATATGTTTCTTTTGGCAAATCAATTAAGACACCCACTTTGTTCATATCAGATATAATTTAATGTGATGTAAAATAATCAATTAGAGACAGATTTATTTCATGTCTATCATATCATATAATTTATTTCTATATCAGAATTCCAGCAGGTCAAAAGTTTACATATCATATCAATTATGTCTAGGCTATATCAGAATTCCAGCGGGTCAAATGTTCACATACACCAAGTTGATGGTCTCTTTGAAGCAAGACCTCAGAAAAAAAATTGCGGACCACCACAAGTCCAGTTTCCAAACAATCTGTACAAAGCATATGATGCATCTGTACAAATATTTTTTAAAGATCTTGCGATCACACAGACATCATTCAGGAAAGAGGCACAAATTATCGCCAAGGAATGAACAAACCTTTGCCCAAATGGTTCAACTGGACCCCAATAAAACAACAAAGAATCTAGTTCCTGCATCCTCACTGCCTAAAAGACTGTCATGCAAGGAAGAAGACCCTATTCTCAAACAGGCATAAAAAAAACCCAAGAACTGAATTTTGCAGGTGATCCCCAGCCTTTTGGAGGAGTGCTCTCTGGTCAGATTAAAGAAACTTGAACTGTTTGGCCATAATGATTAGCCCTATGTATGAGGGAAAAGTTTGAAGCATTTAAGCCAAAGAAGACCATTCCAAATGTGAAGCATGGGGTTGGCAGCATCATGTCATGGAGATGTTTTGCTGGAAAAGAGACTGGTGCACTTCAGAAATAGGTGGCATCACAAGGAAAGAGGATTATATAGACAAACTAAAAATATTAATTATTCTAAGCAGACCTCCAAAATGGCTTAAAACATAAAATTGATAGTGTTTGCATTACAAGAGTTTGAGTTCAAGCAATTAGCAGCCAGTGGCACCAAATACTATCAAAGTGTATATAAACTTTTATTTTTAAATGACCTCTTAGGGAAATTAAGTAGAGATCCTATCTGACATAACACAAAAATGTATGATAACATGAAATGTGTGGAGCTGTGGAAAATTGACTTGTAATGTCTTTAGCCTAGGTACATGTAAACTATTGGCCTCACGTATAGGTGTATAAATTACCAGGACTGAGGGCAGAACATGCAGTATAGTTCCTTGAATATTTCTATAAAATGTAGTATTGCATATGTTTAAGTCCTAAAATGCCCATTATAATGAAATAATAATAGAAACAAAATATACCTCACATACTGCTAACAGGTGATCAATGATATCTTCATTGTTCCCTTCTATCTGCTTTCTGCCATTGGCAAAAAATATTTCCTCTTCCATTTAAGAAATACCCTGGTTGACTGCCCCTTTCATACACACATGTAATATACTGGACCTTGTTGACAATCACCCTGGGGATAACCAAAGAGCCTTCAGAAGAAATCTGATTTCTAATCATTTTGACCCACATAAGCCAAGGCACTGGTATATTCTGTATATACACAGATCATCAATAACATTAAAAACCTGTCAGTGGAGGTGAAGTTAATAACACTGACAATCTCATTCAATGGCACCTGTCAAAGGGTGGGCAGCAATAGTTTAGGCAGCAAGTGAGCAGTCAGTTCTCAAAGTTGAAGTGTTGTAAGCAGGAAAAATGGGCACGCATAAGAATCTGAGTGACTTTGACAATCTCCAAAACAGCACGTCTTGTGGGGGTTCCTCATATGCAGTGGTTAGTATCTACCAAAAGTGGTAAAATGAAGGACAACCGGTGAACCACTGACAGGGTCATGGGCGCCCAAGGCTCACTGATGTGTGTGAGGAGTGAAGGCTAGATTGTCTGTTCCAATCCCACAAAGGTGGGCATGTGAGCATCAGAACTGGACCATGAAGCAATGGAAGACAGTGGCCTTGTCTGATGAATCATGTTTTCTTTGACATCTTGTGTGTGCATTGCATACCTGGAGAACAGATGGCACCAGGATGCACTATGGGAAGAAGGCAAGCCAGCAAAGGCAGTGTGGGCCCATGCATTCATCTGGATGTTACTTTGACACTTACCACCTACCTAAACATTATTGCAAACCAGGTACACCCTTTAAAAGCACTGTTGTTCCCTAATTTCAGTGGTCTCTTTCAGCAGGATAATGCACCCTGCCACACTACAAAACATTTTCAGGAATGGTTTGAGGAACATGACAAAGAGTTTAAGATGTTGACTTGGCCTCCAAATTCCCCAGATCTCAATCTAATCAAGCATCCGTGGGATGTGCAGTACAAACCAGCCTGACCCATGGAGGCCCTACCTCCAAATTTACAGGACCTGCTGCTAACGTCTTGGTGCCATATACCAAAGCACACCTTCAGAGGTATTGTAGTGACTATGCCTGGATGGGTCACAGCTGTTTAGGTAGCACATGGGGATCTACACAATATTATGCAGGTGGTTTTAATGTTACGGCTGTTAGTATAGTAATGGTCTGTTAAAATACCATTAATCACACTCCAGCAAAAAGATTCTCAAGCATAAAATGTCTTAACAGTATAACAGTTTCAATATTGCAGTGTTTCAGAATGAAAAAATAGTCTATAAGACCTCCATAAGGACAAGCTGTTAAATGAATCTGCTGCATGTAAGAAGCCCTTCTTGAAAGCAACTCACAAATGCAGCATTTGAATTTCACTGTTGTCTACAGTTATAGAGTTGTGCGCACAAACCTGTTTACCTCTACCAGGAGGTTTGGACTTACATAATATATTCCAACAAGATAATGACCAAACAATCACATAAATGGTTGTTGGAAAACAAAATCAGTATTTTGCATATATCTTATTCTCTTGAAATGTTCTACATGGAGTCCAGAATTGCTACAAGTGTCTCCTATCTTATTAGAAATTACAGGAAAAGTCTCGGTGTTGTTATTTTTTACTAAGAAGCCAGTATTTTGTATGCTACATATGCATTCAACACCCTAGCATAGCAGGAACAGTGGCTTTTCCTTCAGTTGTGTTTGTATATATGGAATAACAGCACTGAAAGTGTTAGACATGTAAAGCTGAGACTGGACAGAGACAGACTGTTGTAGCAGCATACCATAAAAGCAGCCATGCCAACACACTGAATACTAAATGAAGCAGAAGAAGAAGAAGAAGAAGCAGAAGAAGAAGAAGAAGAAGAAGAAATAATTCAGGGAAAAGATCAATAAATAGAGCAAAATGCACACTTACAAGAGACAGAAAATATACAAAATGAGAGAAAACAAGTGCAAAAGAAAGACCAAAACAATGATCAACTTCAAAAGAAGACATCTTTCAATTTGCTCTTTTTCAGTGCCAGAGTAGCCAGCCCACAAAGGCAGCCATTGTGTTTCACGGCTACAATCCTCAGCCAGAGTTCAGGCTGTCCTGGACCTGCCCAGACCTGCTTCAACTCCCCAAGCACCACAGCTCCATGACCACTTTCATTCCTACCCCCTCCCACACACCACCCACACCTGATATTGTCTGAGCTTAGGTTCATCAGGCTTTTACCACTGGGCTTTGCGGTATCCATGGAACTGAGTTCCGACGCTACAATGCTGCCAGAATTCTTATGTTTCACGCGGAGGCGCTTACATGGGGTAGCTTATATTTCAGTGGCTTTTACACACATCTCCAAGGACACTTTTGAACAGTTTAAGACAAAGATACATGAATATAGTCACAAAAGACACACACACACACACACACACACACATATGCATGCATAACTATATAAACACTCATTCGTGGAGCTCAGGATATAATGGAAAATCCTTGAAAAGAAGTGCAGGTCACATCCTGAGAGGATCCAGGAGATTTACAGCTTATGTTGCTTTGCTGGGCTCCATGGAGAAGTGGAGGGTTAGCCAAAGACTAATTGAATTGATAAAATCAAAGACTGCATGAGCAAAATCTCTAAACTGGAGAGTCTGATAGAGAGTAGAGAGAGATAGAGTAATGGAAAGATTCATCTGAGTGCCTACATTAAATAATATGGAGACAAGATAAAAGTCTGAAACTAACACTGAACACCAAGTAAGTTCTAGTGAAATTAAGATGTTTTGTATTGATGCAGAAAGCTATTGTGTGTTCATGAATGCTGATAGCAACAGTGCACCCTGTCTTTGAGTAGACATACGTTTGCTAACAAACATACAGGTCTACAAAGAGACACCTGTTTTAGCCGGCATGGGATGCCAACTCTCTCTTCCTATTTTTACATTAGTGGGCTATGACAGATTATCAGATTCCCAAGAGCAACTGACCCTTATACAGCACCCCTTCCCTACCATGGTAGACCTATTGACACCACTGACATACACACACTCACACATATGGTCATTTCACAAATGCTATTAGTGTAACGTGGTCTCATCAGCCCAGGGTGTCCTTTCTCAGTTTATAATAATCTTGTTTATTATTAGACTGAATGTCTGATGAGGTCAGCACAGGCCTGTTGCAATATTCTTTCCTTCGTTCCTGAAATCTCTCTATCTTTTGTCTGTTCTCCAGCTCTTATTTCTTACCCTATCCCTTATGTGTGGTCTGGAAAAACCCAGAAAAAAAAGGCTGGTTTTGGCCAAATTTATTTTTTTTCTTCTGTCCACTAAAGTACTTTGATACTTCAAATTTAAGATGTCACAAATCTATTTCAGCAAAATCATTTATGGTTTATATTTTTTAAATTTAATTTATAATTGTGCTTTGGCTATTTAATGCTAAGATCATATTGGGAAAATGAGCCAGTTTAACAAAAAACAGTCAGACTGCCTAAAGATGTCTAAAACCTTGCTAGAGTTTCCTCTCAGGAAACTTTCCTTACTCAGTAAATGTAACACTTTGATCAATTTGGTTAGCATCTATGTGGCATAGTGAAAATGGACATAAGCTATAGCTGCAACTAAACGTTTGCGGTAACTGTTCATCAGCCCTGCACATCAGCTTGGACTAATTTGAACCCGTTCCTCAGTACAGAACAGCTTCAACTCTGGGATGATTGTGGGTTTACTCACATGAACTGCTTGCTTCAGGACTTTCCACAACATTTCTATTGGACTGAGGTCAGGACTTTCACATTGCCTTTATTCTTTAACCATTATTTGGTAGAACAATTTGCATGATAAGGTTTGTTGTCTTGCTGCATGCCCCACTTTCTTGAGATTCAGTTCATGGACAGACGTCCTGACATTTTCCTTTTAGAATTTGCTGGTATAATTCAGAATTCATTGTTCCATCAATGATGTTAAGTCGTCTTGGGCCAGATGCAGCAAAACAGGCCCAAACCATGATACTACCACCATCATGTTTCACAGATGGGTTAAGGTTCTTATGCTAGAATGTAGTGTTTTCCTTTCTCCAAACAGATCACTTCTTATTTAAAACTAAAATTCGACTTTGGGCTCATCCATCCACAAAACATTTTCCAATAGTATTCTGGCTTGGAGACCAAACAATTTAGAGATGGTTTTGTAATCTTTTCCATACTGATGAGCATCAATAACTCTTTTTCTGAAGTCCTCAGAAATCTCCTTTGTTTGTGTCATGACACACTTCCACAAACCTGTGTTGTTAAAACCAGACTTTGACAGATCCCCGTTCTATAAAATAAAACATGGCACCTACTTACACCTGATCGTCATCTTATTGATTGAAATCACCTGACTCTAATTACTTTCAGTTTAGAGTCCTATAAATTAAAATGCTAATCCTAGAAGTTCATATATTTTTGCCACTCACAGATATGTACTATTGGATTTTTCCTCATTAAAAATTGTCCAAGTATAATATCTTTGACTCATTTGTTTAATTGGGTTCTCTTTGTCTATTTTTAGGATTTGTGTGAAAATATGATGTTTTGGGTAATATTTATTCAGATATATGGAAAATTGTAATAAGTTCACAAACTTTCAAGCACCACTGTATACACATATTTAAACAAAATAATAATTTATACCAATCTTCCTGTTCAAAGTTTACCCGCCCCATTCTTAATGTATTGTGGTGCCTTCCTGAGCACCAGTGAATGTTTGCACCTTTTGCAATAGTTGTGCACGAGTCTCTCAGTCGTCCTCAGTGTGAAATGATGGATCTCAACATCATATAGCCGCTGCTGGAAAGGGGTTAAATATGCAAAAAATGCCGGAAAAGCAAACAATTTGCAGGACCTGGAGGATTTTTCTGAAGAACAGGACAAACAAGGGACTCGTGAACAACGATCACAAAACATAAAAACTTGTACTTGATCATCCTGGTAACAACACACAGTATTAAGAATCGAGTGTATGTAAACTCGTGAACTGGTTCATTTGTGTAAATTCAGTAGTTATTGTGTCTTGTTGACTACATGTAAACATTTGTTATGTGAAACAGATTATTCAGGGCAATACTAAATAATTAAAATAAACCACATTTTTATGATCTCTCTCTTTTAATTATTAACATTTTGCAGATTTGCAAGGCAAATGTAAAACACACACACACACAAACTACTGTGCAAAAGTCTTAGGCACCTTTTTTTTTTTTTTAGTACAAACTTTCTTATAGATTTTCATATAGACTTCTACAAAAACATGTTAGATTCCCAAACATTAGTTTTCCAGCACAAAATGAAATGTTACAGAAAAATGTATGTCAGTAAAAAAGCAGCATATTAAGTGTTAAGAGACACAAAAAAAACACAACGAAGGCTACTGGATTTTGCTGCAAAAATAAGAAGCAAGTGCGACAATCAAAGTCTCCAGAAGAACTGTGGCTGGTTCTGCAAGATGCTCAGTAAAACTTAACAGCTAATTTCCTAATAAAACTGCGCTAATTGTACCCGAGATTACTTTATTTATTTATTTTTAAAGCAAAGGGTCATCATACCAAATATTGACTGTTTCAGTTATTAGTTTTTACTGCCCTTTATAGTATTTTTTAAATGGAGAAACATATTTAAATATTTATAAATTAAAATTTAAGACACAAAAACATTTATTTATTTATTGAATGCCCTAACAAGTGCCCTTAGACATATATTATAAATTTTTTTATGAAAGATTTTTCATCTTTTCTCAGTTGAGAGAAATGTCAAAATTAGTGTCTGTTACTGATGTTGTGTAAATTCCTTTAGGATCTCTGGTGGCACACACTAATTCTTTGAACTCAGCCTTACACACTAATGCCAGTGACACAAAAGCTGTACTTAGCCAGCCACAGCTCATTCACTGCTGTTTAGCTCTATCAGCTGTTCAGTTCTAAAAAGCAATTCTTTAAACTAACAGCAGTGTTCTGTCTTATGGAGCTGATCACCCAATTGGGATCGTTTGCCAAGACTGCTCAAATTTTCTCTGAAAGAGTTTGTATGCAAGCTTATTAGTTATTAGCTGCCAGACAGTGATTTAACTTCCTGTTTGGAGAAACTTAAGGGACTCATTAAAGTCACTGGAAATAATTGCGCCATTTCAGAAAACATCCCTTTCCACAATGCAGGTACTTCTTACTTCTATTTGTGCTACAGGGCACTTGGAACTCTGAGTAATCATTGGCTAAAACTTTCTCAACTAACCCGAGTGAGACACAGCAATGTTATCTAATTAGCCTGGAGCTAAATAGAGCAGCAGCAGACACCTGAGCTGAGCTTTGCTGAAGGCTGATAAATGATAAATGCTTGTGCTATGAGCACATTGTACCTTTGTTCGAACTTTAATCGGTGAGTTGACATGTTCCTGAATTTTGAATTAACTATTCTTAGATGCACTGGAATAAATACTGTAAGGCATGAGGTTTTCATGCCAAATCGATAGACATGTCTGTTTAGTGTGCTCTGTTACAGCAAGCATCCTGTGGAACATTTGGTAAAGTAGCTCCATCTGGGATGAACTTAATAACCTCTGCCATTCGCCCCTTCTCTCCCTCTGTCTCCCTTATACTTTCTGAATTTTCCTCCTGTTTTTCACTGTCTCAGTGGTTTTTCATCAGCCCATACTATCAGGCTTTACGCATTTCCCGTCTGACCCCGGAACAATTAAAGTCAGCTAATTTCTCTCTAAATGTTGATAAGAGGTATTGGCTGCAGACCTGAAGAAAAAAGCTTTGTCATTGTCAAAAGTTATAGTATTACAGCATAAACAAAGTTGGAGCCCCATTTTCCCCTGAGAACAAACCACATCTAAACAGGAAGGTTCAAAAGAGCGACCAGAAATTATAAATAACAAGGAGAGAATGACAGAATGCTAAAGAGAAAGAAACAGAAGTTTTCTTTGTACATTTAATTATCCGTGTCCATTAACTTTTATTCTGAATTTACAGCATATGATCAGCCCAATTTCGTTGTCACAGACATCATAAAACTCTTTGGTCATGAGTTAAAATCGGAGATCTTAGAATACATATGATGCTCTCATCAGCGACAGATTTGGTGCCGCTGTCACCAAAGACAGCCAACGACAAGGTTCTGGCAGCAAACTTTATTATCTCAAGCTCACTTGGAAGAATATTTCTGTTTATGCGACCCCGTTTTAAGCACAAGCCCAGAACCCACTGATTGTTAATGTACAACCCCAATTCCAAACAAGTTGGGATGCTGTGTAAAACATAAATAAAAACAGAATGCAATGATTTGCAAATGTCATAAACCCATACGTTATTCACAGTACAACATAGAAAACATATTAAATGTTTCAACTGAGTAAATGTACCATTTTAAGGTAATTTAGAATTTGATGGCCACAACACGTCTCAAAAAAGTTGCGACGGGGCAACAAAAGGCTGGAAAAGTAAGTGTTACTAAAAAGAAACAGCTGGAGGTTAATTGGCCTTATTTCTTTCTTAAAGCTGGACTTTTTTTTTTCTTAAAATGGTACGTTTCCTCAGTTTAAACATATGAAATGTTTTCTATGTTCTATTGTGAAGAGCATTATCATGGGTTCTTGAGATTTGCAAAATCTTTGCATTCTGTTTTAATTTACATTTTATACAGTATCCCAACTTTTTTGGAATTGGAGCCGTAAGCAGAATGTAGTCATTAGCTGCTTTTACATGGACAACAACAATCCACTCTTAACCCGATTAAGACCATACGTTGATTAAGAAACTACCATGTAAACAGCAATTTTTACTTACCTTAATCTAATTAAGGTCATACTCGAATTAAGCTCTAATCGAATTAAGACAGGTGGAGTACTCCTGTTTTAGTTGCATTATGGATGTGTATTACAGACATGTAAACACCTTAATCACATTATAAACGTCGTGCGAGAGCATTCATCGCATTTTGCAACAGGACAGTATCACACACGGCAGTTTTATGTTTTACCGCAAAGAGTTCGGCTGCATCCCAAACCGCATACATTCCTACTATAGGCCTGGAGTGGCGAAAAATACATGTATCTCGGCTACTATATAGACAGTAAGTACGTGGTTTGGGACGCAGCCCACGGCTTCAAGCAGTTGTCTATTAGCACGTACAGCATGACAAATAATAACTGCACTAAAAGCGTTCGTAAAAAAATTTAATAAGAACACCCAAAACTGTATACAGTACCATAACGAAGATGAACTGTATGTTGATACGTGAAATTCTGGAGGGACGTAATGATGCAGGCTGTTAATCTAATTATGTTCTATAACATGTAAAACGGGAACATGACAGGAGTATTCTAAAAGCGACTCATTTAAACACCTTAATCACATTATTATCATAATCAGAGTAAGGTCAACAATTAGATTACTGCTGTCCATGTAAACGTAGTCATTGTTTTAATGGCAGGTCTATCGTTAAGCTATCTTTATCATATAATCTTAATAATCAGATTGAATGATGCAAAAAAAGAAATATACATACATACTGCATATAGACATGCTTTGTTGGGGTCAGGGGAGAATTCCCAGACTGGTTCGAGCTCACATGAAAGCTACAGTAACTCAGATAACAGTTGTGAGCAGAAAAGCTCAGCAGAAGACCACATTGAGTTCAGTGGAGAACAGGAATCAAAGGCTACAGTGGCCATGTAATGCAAAGACCATGTAATGTTCTTCCAATGTACAACTGTCTAATATTGGTGAACCTGTGTGCAATAAACAAAATTATCTGCCAAAGGAAAACACAAATTTAAAATCAGTAAAAAGTGTCTATTAATTGGGTCGATAATATTAATTTATTTCACTGTAATCTTAATAATTGGAAATATTACATCAATTCAACTACATTCGAGATATTATCCGTGCTAAGATTAGTTGTTGCATTGTTCCAGGGTTTTTTTTTCTTTTTATTAGATCCCAAACCTCTACTAAACCTAGTGACTTTTATCATTAAATAGGTTTAATTTGTGAAGAATGTGTTGTGACTGACAGCAGGGTAAACAGAGGACAATTACAGGCAGAATTCCCTTCTCTTACCTGCGCCCAGCTGGAATGGAAATCAAGTGGTAGAATGCTGTTTTGGATTAAACACTAGAAAGTGAACTTGCAGTAACGCACACTTCCCATAGTTTAAAGCACATAAAAAGAAGCAATTAATGTCTGCTCTGGGAAATTAAGTGGGGAATTAAAACATAAATAGAAAACGACATGCTGGAAATTACACCAGTTCTCCATAAATGACTGTCTAATTCAAAAGACTGAGCTATGTCTGTGTGTGTGCGCTATATGCAATTATAATTTTAATAGTTGAAGGAAGACAACATTCAGTGTTTGTGTGTGTGTGTGTGTGTGTCCCACTGGAAAAATAGCCAGGGGGCAGAAACAACTCTGTCAATAGTATAAAATCCTTTGCTTCTGGATGTAACAACTTTAATTAAATTCATCCAGGTTGTGTGTGGCCTTAATACTTATCTATCAAACTGTTTAAAATTTAAAATAATGAGGTTGGTTTTAGGGCACAGCTCTAAAATAAAAGGTCTGTACCTCTTTGTAATGGTGGTTTGCCAAAAAACACCACAAAGAACACAAGGGGAAGTCGGTTACATTCTTTCCTTAGCAACCTGGTATTACAGTACAGTAAGTTTGGAATACCAAAATCCTGAAAGGAGAGGATAAAAAAAAAAAAATTTCAAAGGATTTGTGTCTGCTTCCAGTATCAATACCATTTCTTCATTTTATTACTACAACTTTATTAGCGTAACGTGAATTTTACACAGGTGTTTCTTTCACAAGACAAAGTGTCTGCCAAACAGTATACATAAGACATTATTAGCATGTGTTTAAAGAAAAAGTGTGTTTGTGTGTGTGTGTGTGTGTTGGGAAGGTGGTGGTGGGGGAGGGGGGGCAGGTGTTAAAGAGAGCTGACCGTTTTCTGCAATACGTCTTGTGCACTGTGGCCATGCTGTACCAGGGATGGCTACTGCAGTGTTCATTCACTGTCTCTGCTTCCTCTGTGTAGTAATCAAGCAGCCATTAGAGATGGCAGAAAAAGCCATCTTTTTTTCCCTCTGTCCTTAGATGAACTAGTATCCAATTTGCCTCTCTCTCTCTCTCTCTCTCTCTCTCAAATCCATTTTCTTACAATCGCCTCTGCTTTCTCTCATTCTCAATTCAATTCAATTTAACAATGCTTTATTGGGATAAATGCTGCTAGTTATATTCTGGTCAGACCAGTTAATATATCCATGAAGATGAGAATAAACACTTGACATTTTATTCTAAGCAGGTCTTTGAGGAATTGCTTCACGGGTTGTCCTAGATAAGTGTAAATAGCTCACAAACCAGACAGTATTGGAGTTTGTTTTGGTTTTTAACAGCAATTCTGTTAAATAATATCTCTCTCTCTCTCTCTCTCTCTCTCTCTGTTTATTATAGCTTGGGACATCAGATTCATTCACATCAAACCAAAACATGCCCATGTGTTGCAGTATGAGAGTTGCTTAAGTATTTCATCTGAAATTTACAATGAAAAAAATATAAAATAAAATAGACAAACAACTATACTATGCTCTCACCCCCTTGATTTGTTCTCTTCTTGAGAACTCTATTTCTATTATAGTATATGTAATATGTACTTCACCGCATTGCCTCATTCATGACCCAAATAAATATTAGCGAGAATTTGTTCACATACAGTACACCTTCAGACCATCTCTGTCCACGCCCAAATTGCTGCTGTTCTCTGCCACTTTCATCCCTCTTTTACTTTCTCCCTTCTGCCTCTTATTTCCCCTCTCAAGCTGATGGAAGAGGGTGGGGTCAATCTGCACCGGTTGCCATGACACCAGACAGCCTTTGCTTGGTGAAGGCACGTAGTTTCCTCTGTTCTATTTCCCTAGAGCTTTCTACGAGGGAGAGTGTGTGTCTGTGTATGACAGCATTGAGCGAGAAAAAAGACAGAGACAACAGGTGTGTGCATCACATGTCAGTTATGTTAAATGACAAATCGTTCAAATGTGAAGTCTGCAGGTAGTGTGTAATAAGGTAATGAGACACCTCTCATTTAGGAGAGCTCTGTCCTTCTAAGCTATAACATGGCAGAAAAAAGTGATACTGTTTAATGTTTGCTACATAAATACTTGAGAAAATATTTTACATTCTGACCAATGCATAACTGATACACACTCTTGTGATTGCACTAGAGAAGCAGACTCTCTCTCACTCTATCTCTCTCTGTGCTATCTATCCCAAAGCAGGAGCACTGATGAATAATTTAGCAGTTGATATTTGCAGCCATCTGTTTCTCTTTTCCTCACCATCAGTCTTACTCGCAATGTTCTTTTACGCTGTGCCGTGTCACCAAACAAGAAGTACTGCAATAAGAGGGAGGGGGTCTCACACCACTGACCAGGACTGGATTCATTACAACACTGAACGTCTGTGTCTCTGAGGTGCTCATCATGGAGAACTCATTAATCATTCATGAATCATTTCACACCTGTAATTCTCAATGGGTATTTAAGGTTTATTCTTAATTAGCATATATTTAATTAATCTGTGCATTATCCGTTCTGATGAAACACAGTAACGCTTTCACTTGTATTTGCATCACTATGAACTTTGTTGTTTCCCTTCTCAAATGCTATCTGTAATAAATATAAATCAACAGCAACATTTTAGCTGTAATGATGGGTATGGACTTCATGCTGTGTCAAATCTATTGCATGGAAAAGAGGTGTGAAATTGGCATTTCCAATGACTTATATGCATTAACTAGTTAACTCTTTGCACTAACGGACAGTGTCCAATAGAGGGAGACGCAGAGCCCACTGCCCGGGCCACAATCTTGTGGTTTTATTTAGCGCCATTTAATGAAAACACTCAAGACTGGCCTGTTATTTGAGAACACCAGATACTAGTTGAAAATAATATTTCAAGTCATAATTTTGCTGAGGAAGCCATAATTATACTATAGAGAGGACCAGAACAAACAAATAAACTGGAGTGGAGTTCATTGGAGAGACTCCTAAATGATCTAAATGATGAGACCGTTCAGAACTCCAGCCTTTGGTCAAACAGTGTCTCCTTTCTCCCAAAATTACAGCTTGTGCAGATCAAGCTCTTGGTGGACGGCCAGCACAAGCGGCGTCTTTGTTCAGGTGAAATTCCTCAGTACTATCTGCACCCCCTCCAAAGTCTGTGGCTGAATTTGGTTTAATTAGGTCTCCTGGAGCGGGCATCAAACCACCCCCCACTCCCACCACCCCTCCAACCCAACCCTGAATTATTCCCACACAGAAGCAACTGGAACAGCAAGACAATAAGAGCTCCAGGAAAAAAGCAAAGGTGTATCCACAGAATCAACCTCTTGCAGTGTGCTGTGTTCAGGAATGCATCACTGAACTAGCACTGAAATATGCATCCAGACTTGTTATACTATGCAGTCACATCGCTGACTGCAAATGCGGGTTTTTGAAAATAAGACAAGAGACAATGGCTGGTGGAAAACTGGGCCAGCACCAAGTTCAGGTGCGTGTGTGTGTGTGAGGTTAAAGACCAAGTCGTGTTATCCCCAATGACACTAACAGCAGCTCCTGTCCTCCAGAAAGAGTAGGTTTGAGAGACTATGGCATGGGGTGTATAAGTGTCTCTTCTATGTACGCTAAAAATGGCAGAGCTCAAACCGGCACGGGAGGGAGGAGGTCAAACGTTCATTTTACACTGCCTTTACACAAACTGACAGATGCTGTCTGCTTTGATCTATCTTTAGCCGATCCACACCTATCTGTGGGCCACTGTCCGGAAAGCTACTTAGAGATTCTGCCTGTTCTAGACCCCTAAGAGAGTGCATACAGTATGCAATCGCCCAGAAAGTCTGGGGGAAGGGTGGACTACATTCAGCACAACTGACTAATTGCACGGCACTGTGGGAAACACAGATGTAATGCATTTGTAGTATTCCTGTTAAAGCCTATGTGACAGTGTCAGCAGAGGAAGAGAATGACGCTGAATGAGTAACAGAGTAGACAGTGAGGACGAGAGAGAGAGAGACATACACACACAGAAGGGACAGACAGACATAGCCTGAGAGGAGCACAATGGCGGCGGTGGTAGCAGCAGGAGCAAGAAGAAATGTGCCAGAGCAGAGCTGGATGCGCGCGCTCTCATCCCGAGCACAGCGCGGCCAAGCTGAACCGAGTGAACTACATCCGAGTGCTTGCCATGAGGTCAGAGAGTCCAACATTCCTCTGAAGCTGTGTGTTTACACTGCTCGGAGAAAGGGGGAGTCAGCAAGGGGGTGCATGAGGGCCTTACAGGAAGGGAAACAAATCAGCTCCAAGCCGCACTACACAAACCATGTGCGGTTGTGAGGCCTTCTACGGCACAGCTAGACCTCAGCACTTATTCATTCACTGCCTGATCACATAGGTGGTGGTTAGTGGAGTAAATACAGAATACAACCGCCGCATGGTCAACAATCCTAATCCTCTTTCAGGATTTGGCTTGTATTTAATTTATATTACTGTTCTAAATGTGTTAACAGCTCCAGAGAAAAGAGTGTGAGTAGTACAGATCACGTAATCTGATGTTCGCTTTATTTCCCTAAGGAGGACTGGAAGTTCAGCTTATATTAAAAGATTAGAAGGTGTTCTGACTCACAATATGTGATTTTCCAGTTGGAACAATTACTCATCCTTCTTTTGTACAGATTCTAATCAATATTTGAATACAGATTCTAAACAAGAGTCTGATAATTGTTCACAATTTTAAATTTGGTATTTTAAATGTGAAAATTTTGTAACAAATCAAATACAAAAAAAAATCAACAATGTTACTGTAGTTATACAAATCTTCTATAACTAGTCAAAACCTCGTCTGCGATTTCTGTGCTCAAAGAAGAAGAAAACACAATACTATAGAATTGGATTTTATGTCAATTACAGTAAGTATACTGTATACACATAATTTATTATTAATTATACCTACTCGATCTGCTGTGAAAAATGCCTTCTATAATATGACTGCAAAATCTTTATCATTTGTTTTGAAAATGTAAAGAAAGGCAAATGTTATTGTATTTTTTTGTTATATGTATATTCTGTATATGTATAGTCCACTTGCTCATCAAGTATGAATTGTATAATATTTTAAATTATAGACAGAAAAGGAATATTATAGGAATATTGTTTCAGTTTCTGTAATAACATTTTTTTTTAAAACAACCCAGGAAATACTACAGCTGATTTTGTCTTGGTCAACAGTATGCACATGCATAATAAAATGCTACTATGCATTTTTTTTTTAAATAAATCACCAGCACCTTACAATATCTGTTATGCACAGTACTGAATGTCATAAATATGTAACAAATGTATCTTATACACAATACAGAGGGGCTGTGAGGTAAAACACTGCAGCCACCAAGCTTCCGAGCAAAGATGTACAGTTTCTTCCCCCTCCTGTTCAAATAGGAGAACTGCACAATACCTACAGTAAAAGAGAAGACAAACTGTAGGTAGCATAAAATAATTTTCTTAGTTTTACGATGCAGAACGATTAAATTGATTAGATTGAATTTTAGATTGAACAATTAGATCGAATTAAACCACATGAACAACACTGCACATAAAATAAAAATACTGTCAATTAAACACAATTAGTACTGCTATTTAGAAATCTTTATCTACTGAGGACTTGGACATTTCTGCTTTTATTCCAATTTAAGCTTTAGGCTTTTACCTATATGCAGAAGTGAAAAATAAACTTAAATGACATCATACTCATGGAATGGCAAGGTTTGTAAGAAGCAGTGGTACACACTGGAAGTGCACTTAAGATTGTTCCCTGAATAAATAATTGATATATGGATTGAAAGGACTTATAAATACCAAAAAACCCCAAACATCTCACTCAGTCATAATTAATACTTTTACTCTCTACACACTAAAGCAGCAGAGATGAAGACTTATTGGATTCTACAGTCCCTGTAATCGAAATAAACACTACAGGTAAATCCCATTACATATCCCTGTGCAGCTGTTTATTAAGATCACCAGAAACTCAAAGCGGAGAGACTGAAGGACAGAAATAATCTAACAACAGCAGTCTCAAGTGTTTTAATCCAATTAACACTTCATACACATTCCAGCCAGCTTTTTTTTTTTTATTATTATTATTATTTTTTTTTAAGAAGTCAATGAGTTCATCTCAGCTGCATAAACCCGGAGTTGTGTGTCACTCTGCATCCCTGAAGGTGCTCAAGTGTCATGCTCTGAAGTCCAGCCATGGACAGGAAAGGAAGGGGGGTGTAAGGAAGTCCTCTCAGCCTTTAAATGTTGTACAGGATTTCTCTTAACCCCCCCCCCCCCCCCAACCCACACACACACACACACACACAATTTTCTGGCATTTCACCAATATTAGATAGAATGGACTGGGAGTCATTCAACTAGTTGCATGTTTCTACTTCTTGACTACTTCTTACTTGTTACTACTTCTTGTAAAGTTGAAGTTTTTTATTTTATTGTTTAGTTACACAAATAAATGTGACATAGATGTAAAAAAAAATATTAAATTACTGATACTTGATATTATGAGACTGATTAATTACATTTACTGTGGATTCAGTGAGTGCAGCAATGCTTTATTTTAATGGTCATTTCATTGATATCTAACTAGGTTTCATTGAGGAAGTTGATTTAAAGATGTTCTTTAAAACTAGAAAAAAGCCATTAATTTTCATTAACACTTGATTAGTCTCTACTTTTAAGTATAGCTTGTCTTAGAGTGCTTTTTGCAAAACCCTCTTTGTGTAAAAAAAATTTAATATGAAAGAAATTTGAGAATCTGAATAACACTATAATATCAAGCTGCTTTATACTTGTTGCAAACTACAGTTTTAAGAGTGCTCCATCCCTTTTTTTTTTTTTACTTTACTAGTCACAAATATAAATGAATTCCTTTCATAGTAAATGCATCTGACTTAATCAGACTGTGATATGCTGATATTTTTTGCTGATCTCTTCTTTAAAGCAGATAAGATAATCGTGACATGCTTTTCAGGTTAAAGCGTATCAATGGAAGGGGAAATTGCTAATAAATAAAGGCATTCACAAATGAGGTGTGTTAAAACACAGCACTAACATGCCCAAAGCACAGAAGCTGAATGAACCATCAGTGGAGTGCAGATGGAGATGTAACTAATGGATGGGATAACGGAGGACGGAAAGCATAGTGCAGAGTGAGCTCTGGATAAGAGACACCTCAGCAGGACAGCAGCTCTCCTCTCTCTCTCTCTCTCTCTCTCTCTCTCTGCCTTGTCCATCTCTGTGCTGGACTCAGTGGTTCCTCAGAGGCCTTGTATGGCAGGCTTTCCCCCTCATATTGACAGACTGCTTTAACACAATAGCTAGCCATGGCTTTGAAAATGGATGTCCTCCTCCCTCTGCACCCCTGCGCCGAGCCCAACGCCTAGAACTTCGGTTCCCTCACCATGACACCCGCATTCAGCCAAGAAGACAGACAGAGTAAACGTGGACAAAGGCAAGTCTGGAGGGAGAGCGCGAGAAAAGAAGAAAAGGGGCAAGTGATAGCGAAGAAAAGAAGATGAATGGAAATTGGGGAGCAAGATCGACCGACCGCGCTCACCTTTTGTCCTGTCTCTCAATTTTTTTCTTTTTGTCTTATTTAAAAAAATAATTCCCTTCTCTCCTTTGTAGTAATCCATGAAGTTTTACGAGAGAGAGAGAGAGAGAGAGAGAGAGAGAGAGAGAGAGAGAGATAGAGAGAAAACTAGAGCATTCTTAAAAGAGAGAGAAAAATAGCTAAAGCTAGACAGCAGCTCCAGATAGGGAGAAACCTACATTGCTTGTTACCGCTCTTCACTGGGTTCTTCTCTTTCTAAGTTTCCTGCCGTGCTCCCGCTTGGTCAGGTCCGGACTCGCTGTACTGTCAGAGAGAAGCAGGTTGGTGCAGAGGCAGCTGCTGGGGGTTTTTGGTTGTTGTCTCTACTGGGCTTTATGAATCCCTCCTGCTTCTGTACACAGTTGCAGCACAATGACTTTCTAACTCCCCCCACCCTTCATCCTCATCAGCACCTGCAAGTGGAAAAGTAAGTATAAGAAGTGGCAACGTGTGCGTGTGTGGGGTGGGTACTTCATACTTTTGAGTTCATTAATAAGTGTGTGCATACTCATCATATATTTCATCATATTCATTCACTTCCTTCTGACTGTGTGTGCAGTGGCAACATCACTACAACACCAATTAAAAAGAAAATATGAAGGTTTTGTGCAGACATTTAGGCTCATTTAGAATTCTCACACCAATCAGTTCAGGCTGGTCAGAGAATACCTTCAAGCATGGGAGAAAGAAGAGGAAAGAAAGTGGAACTCTCTTCTCTTCTGAAATCAAGTCACCGGTAATAGTTTGTTAGTGTTAGTGTCTCACACATTTACACATTTAGTGTGCCGAGAGATAGACAAGGAACGGAGAGCTGCCGTGTTGTAACGGCTGAGGTGAGACAGAAAGCCAAGAGGAAACACACTTGCATAACAGTACAGAAATGTAAGAAAAGCACAATAACTAAAAGAAACACATTACAATAAGAGCAGGCTCGTTGGCAGAACTGCTTCTGTAAAGCTCCTGAAATACATTATTACAAGAATAATCTGCAATTTTCCTATAAACATATCATTATCAAATGATAGTTATGCAAATGATTAGGGTGTAAGAATGATTACTGGTTTCTATAATAAAAACTTCTGCTGAGCCAGCAGCATCAACAGAAATATATTATATATATATATATATATATATATATATATATATATTTTTTTTCTACTTGCCAGACAAACTGGGTGTGGGTTTTGTAATATCAGTGCACAACAAGAAGGAATGGTCATTAGTAAAATTGTAAATGTTGAGGGCACGGTAAAAACAAACAAAAAAAAAACAAACAAAAAAAAACAGCCTATAGAGTTTACACAAAATGGTGCAAAAAACAAAAAACAACCAATGAGCAGCAGTTCTGCAGATTAAAGTGTCTTATTGATGAGAGTAGTCAGAGGAGACTGGCCAAACTGGCTCAAGCTGACAGGAAGGATACAGTAATTCAAATAACCAATTTTTACATCTGGCACAGACTCACTGAACCTGGACAGTGGAAGACTGGAAAAACATCAACTATTTTTCCAATCTTCAACTGTCCAGTTTTGGTTAATCTGTGTCCAATGTAGCCACAGGTTCATGTTCTTGGTTGACCTGAGTAGAACCTGATATGGTCATCTGCTGTTGTAGCTCATCTGTCTCAAGGTTTGACGTGTTGTGTTTAAGTCAGTTTTTTTTGCATGTAATGGCCTGTGTTTCGCAAACTATTCTAATTTTAAAGAACATTATAATGTAAAGAACTACTACTACATTTTTTTACATGACCATTTGGGACTGCAATACGCCAGAATTACAAATTTTGTTATCACAAAATCAGTTTGATATATACATATACAGTGTAATATATATATATATATATACACACACACACACACACACACACACACACCATACACAATGTCTCTCTGCTGTCCTTGACCAGTGGTGTCAAAATACCTGCAGTGATTAGCATGACAACAATAGCCTGCCAGTGTGGTGTGACCAAAGCAGGTCGAACATAACATTCTTTCTCCAACAGAAGCAATTACTAAGACTTCTCTGATTGCTGTCCATGTGTAATGTGTGAAGCAGATTTTGCAGCAGTGCTAGGAAGGATTTCTTTTAGGGTCTGATGCTTTTCTCCAGCAGTGGAGGGAATGAGTAATAAGAATGTCTGAAACTGTGGCAGGCTGTCTGCAGCACAGTGTGTGCAAGCATCAATCACACACTAGGGCCTCTACACAAGCAAATGCACACACACACACACACACACACACGCGCACACGCACACAAAGAAATCCCATACAGTTATTTAGGCGTCACCCCACTTTCAAATAATGACAAGCTAACATGTAATTGTGCCACCAAAACCCACAGCCCACTTCCCTACTTTAATGTAAATATTAATCTCATTAGGTTAACATTCTAAAATGTTAATCATTTGTTAGTTGTCTATGCTTTTAATTGCTGCAGGTTAGTAGTCGGTATTTTCACTCATCAAAGTACATAATACAAAAATTAAAATATTGGGGATGGAAAAAATTTAATTACTTGGATTACCTGATAATAGATAAAATTATAAAGCAGCTCTCTATAGCCGCTAACTGACGACGCAGATGAAGACGATAATCAACACATGACCGAACTTACATATCTAGATATTTACTTAACCTAATTACCATGCTGATGAGACCCTTTTTAGTTAGCTACACAACAACATACATAAACACTGGTAAATAAGCTTCATATTGGTTACATAGGTCTGTGAAGCAACTTTTTCTTAATTAATAAAATACAAAGAGGGGCAGCAGCAGAAAGGAAGAGGAATGGCTGAGACACAGATAGAACCACAGAGTAACAGCTGGGCTCTTGACCCCCCAAATGCTCCAAGGGCACACAAGCAGCGGACCCTGTGCCTTGACCCTGAACTTCCTTTCTTGTCTGGGAAGGGATGTAGGCATATGCAAACACAACAATTGCTATTTACAATAGCCAAGTAAAGTCAATTCCTTCTTTTCTTTTAATAGAATATCTGATAAGACACTATTTTAGAAACATTTTTTACACTGTTTCACAAACAAAAACATAGGAGCACATTCAAACTGCTCAGAAAGCAAATATTTTAGTTCAACTAAGTGATATTGAATTCTTGATTCTGATTGGCGGTCAGAAGGTGATGATTTATTTTCTCTAACTGCGCTGACTGTAGTTCCAGCTGTAATTCAAGTGATAGGTTTATAGTAATGCACATATTCTAATACTATTCAAATACTAAGATCTACTAATACTAGATTCTAATCATTTCTATCATAACAGCACATTCACAATCACTTTTAGAGCAGACAATCTACATATTCAAATGCTAATACTAAAAGGATTAAAAAAACATTAATTACTTAACATTGAAAAATGCATAATAATCGACATTTGGCAGACACCCTTATACAGAGCAACTTACATTTGTACAATTGAGCAGTTGAGGGTTAAGGGTCTTATTCAAAGGCCCAGCAGTAGAAGTTGGGAGTGCTGGGATTTGAACAAACAACCTTCCGATCAGTAGGCTAATGTCTTTACTACTGCCCTTCTGTGGCTTTTAAGGAAAGTTTGTAACAGTCAGTAATAATCAGAACAGAGGATTTAGTGCTTACGGTTTCTTTGTACCAGGGCAAGCTGCATAAGAGTCAGTTGAGGGAACCGCTGTTTATCGCTGTCACGATTCCCTCCGTGCGGCGGCGCGCTTACGCGCACGCTGTTTCCGGGTTGACGTCATGTATGCGGAAGCGCTCGCAGCTGGAAGATATCGCCGGCTAATGACTGCATGGATATATACCGTGCGCCGTGCTTTACACGGCGCGGGTGAATGCTTGGATTTCTGTGCATTTATGTACGTCTGCTATTCATAGCGCGAGTGTGAGTTCCGCGAGCTTTTGTTTCATGTCCGTTTTCTGCCATAGCCTTAGCGTTAGCTTTAGCCAAAGTTAGAATCTAGTTTAGCTTAGTTGTAGAGAGAGCTTGGCTTCTGTTTTTGTTTGTTTGTTCACATGTAAATAAACCTCACCGTTCGTACTGCAAATGTATCCCGCCTGCTTCCTGCCGTCACGCCACGTGACAATCGCTGCTATAGCATAAGTGATAACATGAACAAACATGTCTTGCAGAGGTTCCACAATATTAAATGTAACTGGTTGAAGGTTAAAAAACTTGACATGTCATTTAGTATTTAAATAAAAAAAAATTGCACTTGTTGGCAAATCACTGTGGTATGAGATGAATAAAACACTTCAGGATGTGCTGTTAAAGGGAAATAATCAACTTCTGGCTGGTAACAGTAGCACTCTGCATTGAGCCGTATCACACAACCCGTCTTGGATTATTTTATGATAACACCACATCATATTTTATGCTTTACACATTTGAATGTATGAGATTTTTGGTACTGCAAGGTATGACACTGAAATCTTCAACAAATATTTGTCATTGGCTTTAGTGGAAGTGGTTTAGTCATTTAATTTAAAATGAAAAATATTATAATACTTATCATAATTGTAATACTTATAATTCCATTAAACAATGGGATTGCAATGGATCTGCATACTGTTTCAAAGAAAGGGTAAGTGAATTCAAATACCTAATTTAATAATTGTCAGATTTCTGAAGATTCTGTAGGACTCTTTAGAATGACAGACAAACTGATATGAACTTATCTAATTTGATCTGAAACTGACTTATGACATTGAAATGACAAATGACATATCCGCTTCAGCTGTGTGGATTTAAGCTTCCATTCACTAGTCCCATATTTAGATGTATAATGCTTACGAGATGTCCCAATGTATATCATATACAACCAATTTTTATTAACCATGCCTTAATTTATGCGTTTAAAGTGCATCTAAGTGTTGCAGCAGTGGGTCAATTAAAGAAAACATTCAGCAAACTACAGTCCAAGATCTGATGAAAATGTAAATAAAGAGAGAAAAAAAAATCTGAGGAGTGTGTATCCAAGGTGGATGGAAATAAACATGCTGACAGCTTCAAAATGGTATAAAAGGTGAAAGCTTGAAATAAAATCAAATTAACTATTAACACATATTCAGCGACGGTCCAATAGGTTTGCTTTTGCAATATTACTAAAACATCAGGTATTAAACTGAACCATTTTCCAACCTACTGACCAAGAATATTTATAACTATGTTTTAATTCATTTTAGAACTTGGGTAGCTCGGATAGATGTGTCAAGATTTAATTGAAAATATTAAATATAGACATGCTGAGTTTCGTATGCCTGAAAACCAGGCATACGAATATCTGTGCACATCCATAGTGCTGTTTGATACCCCGACTATTTGATATAGGCTGTCTTCAATAGTACGTTAATTACAGTAAGTCGAAAATGGCATCTCCAGGGTTGGGTGAATCATTGTGCTTAATCACAATTCAGAATAATTATAATGTGTGCTAGAATTGCCAGAGCTGATCTGATGTTATACAATTGCTCTGGATTCACACAAGGAAAACAATAAAAGAGGATTTAATGTCTAGCTTGAATTGCCAATATCAACTTTGGTTAGCCTCTTTTTGAACAGGAAGTGGCCAGGCCAGAGCGGCCATTTACGTGAAGCATCACTTTCACTGCACGATTGACATCTGGGAATGTTCCACAGTATCCTAGCACCAGTCAAATCTTGCTGTACACCTGGTTTCTGGCACTAATCTACTGATGACAGATGATTGCAGTAAAACAGCCCCACGTATGTTCTCCCTGGTGCCTGGAAGAGAGGGTTGCTGCAGTCTCCTCTGCTAGGACAGCTCTTTTTCCTCTTTGGATCATTTGCCAAGCATTGCCTGATGAACCTTAATCTGGAGCAGTGCCCTTGTGTTCAGACAAGTGCCAGGATGAAGGAAGTAGGAATGATTACAGCCAGCAAAAGCTAGCAAAAAGTCAAAACAACCAAGCCTTAAATTCAGAAGAGCTGATACCTGTGTCCTTGGTGGTCAGAGAACATCTGCATGCACATGTCCTCACATAAGCCAGGGGTCTGTGGTGCACAAAGATACCTGATCCAGAAAACAGGAGGAGCCCAGTCTTTGGTAAATATCATGCTGTTGATTCAGCTTTCAGAGTTCATCACTCAGGGGCAAGACAAAGCAGCATGGGGTGTGGGACTCATCTCAGCCTCTATACACATCTATTAATACAGCACCAATATGAAATATAATGGTGCACACCATTCCATACCATTTTTTTTTACTGGTTCCACACAAATTCTTCAGACTATGTCTTACCTGCCTTTCTAGCCCAGATTTGTTAAATTCCAACCAGACAAATTCAAAATAAAGGCAAAATAAATATATGGCTGTCACACTAACTGAAAAACTGTTAAATTTATTATTTTGTTTGCCGTGTGCATGCAAGATGAATCATTTTCGGTGTGTGTGGAATCGACTCCATAGACTTCGGGTTGACTCTTAGTTTTCAATGCCTGGAATCAGTGAATCAATTCTTCTTGGGACCAATTCCAATGTGAACCAAAGGCAGATGGAGGCTTGATAACTCTGCACAAAAATTATTTAAAAAATAATATACATCATATGGGCAAATGTTTGTGGACACCTGATCATCACACCCATATGCGGGCCTTCCCCAAACTGTTGCCACAAAGTTGGAAGCACACAATTGTCTTGGATGTCTTTGTATGCTGTAACTTTAAGATTCCCTTCAATGGAAGAAAGAGGTCCAAACTTGTTCCAGCATGACAATGCCCCTGTGCACAAATCTAGGCCCATAAAGACATTGTTTGCCAAGGTTGGAGTGGAAGAACTGGAGTAGCCTGCACAGAGCACTGATCTCAACCCCACTGAACACCTTTGGGATCAACTGTAGCACTGATTGTGCCCCAGGCCTCCTCACCTGACATTCTGACAGTATTGGAACAGCAAGGCCAATTCTATTGTTTTCGATATACATTGAAGAAATTTGGAGTTGAGATAAAAAGACGAATATGAGCAGATAGATCAAAATTTCAGCTTTCATTTCCTGATATTGACATCTAGATGTGTTAAACAAATTGGAATCTTTGGTGGCAGTCAACTAAATTTTTAGATGAGCAAAAGATTGGATTGTAATCCCAATTAGATTGGATGCATTTCTCTTTAAATTGGAACATACTGTTTCTGTAGACTTCTGAATTCATTCTGGTGCTACAATCATGAGGGACATCATCAATAAAGATCAGTGAGCCCATTCCAGAAGCAGCCATGCAAGCCCAAGCTATGACACTACCTCCTCCATGCATGACTGATAAGTTTCTATGATTTGGATGAGCAGAGCCACTCTTTCTCCACACTTTGGACTTTCCATCACTTTGGTATAGGTTAATCTTGGTTCCAGAGCTTGTGTGGCTCATCTTTGTATTTCTATATGAAGTCCAATCTGGCTTTCTGACTCTTACTACTCATGAGTGGTTTGTATCTTGTGGTATGGCCTCTATATTTCTGCACTTGTAGGTTGGTTTTTTTTTTTTGGAATTTTTTTTATAGCTCTCACAATGTTTCTGTCATCAACCTGTTCCATGTTTGATTGTTAGCACAACTAAATTGTTGTTTAGGATGTGCCAATGCTTGTTCAATGGTCCTGATAGAGTCCTGAAGCAGTCTTCACAGATGGCATTCAGACATTCAGAGCTATTAATTATTCAAACAATCGATTTAATTTTTGATCACATAAAAAATTATTGGGTTCAAACAAAAGGTGCCATGTTCTAAATTGTTTAACACATCTAGGTGTACACATGAGGAAAAGAAAGCTGAAATTCTGATCTATCCTCTCATATTCATATTTGGATCTCAGATGTACATGTATTCAATGTATAGTGGAAACAGTAGAATTGGCCTTGCCATTGCAATGATGTTATGATGTTGTCTGATAGGGTAGGAAGGATTGATAAATATAGCAATGAATGTGCAATACAGATAGAAAACAGGACAAGGTATGCCAACTGAAAAGAATACATGGCAGTTAACAACTATGATTCAACCTGATACATTGCTCTTCTACTGTTTCTCACATTCACACAAATGATTGAATAGAAATATTATTCCCATGACAACTCAAGTTGTAATTAGGCCAATAGCATAATCTAATATAAAGAATTTCCATATTGTAGACGAGGTTTTGCTGCCATTTCCATCAAATGCATCACTATCTGAATGAGGTGACATCCATACCACATTTCAACTAATTCATAATGAAATTTATTTCTAATTGATGTTATTACTGAATTCTGCGGATTATGTGGATTGCATATTACACACATTTACATAAATGTTTGAATGCATTTTATGGTTCTGGATTGTACAGTAGGTGTCTTAACTTCAAACCATAACCATAGACACGTGACCAATGAAATTTGTGGGAAGACTATGGTGACTGAAGTATAAACATTCCTGGTTATTTACGATCCCCAAATTCTTGTGCAGGAGCAATTACCCGGATCCTCCTTGCTGCCATGAAGTGCCATGAAGTTGATCAGAGCACGTTATAAAACACTCACAAGTTCTTGCAGCTTTAACAAGGCAGTAGAGGAAAGTGGGTGAAGAGGAGGAGAATACGGTGATGAATGCCAATAGCCCAAGACTTAGGCACTGTTTACACTAGTGAATTGTCGTTTTAAAAATCAAAACTTTTTCTACAGGTATGCTTGTCGTCTACACTACACCGGCGTTTTCGACCCTCAAAAACGGAGACTTTTGGAAACACCGAAGGCCCCGTTTGAGTTTGAATACCTCATGCCCGCGTTTCAGTGTAAACACACCAAAACACAGTCTTTTGGAAACGAAGGCGTGGCTTCCCACATTCGCCCCTTGATTGGGTCGTTTGGGTCAACACTGTTTTAAAACGAAAACGCACTATTGTATACAGGGCCTTAAAGCACTGACCCACGTTCCCATCACTTATATTGGTAAAATAATACAAAAGTTTCAAAAGAAAGATGAAGTGGGGAAGAGAATAGAGGGGGATGCCCAGTTTGGCAAAACAAAGAAAGAAAGAAACAAACAAAAACATCACATAGATTAAAATAATTATGTCATACACGCAATAGTCTGAGAAGCAGCTGGTTTTGATCTGATATATAACCTCTTGGAGAAATTAATAACACCCTCATTCCAAACCTGCTCTTCCTTCACAAACCTTGTCTAATGCTATAGCTGTGCATGCTGATGTGAATGCAGACAGGTCAAGACATATAGAATAGCAGTAACACCAAACCCGACAAGACTGACAACTACCCTACAGCATATCATGTATTCGCTGAATTATACATTTATCTTCAGTAATCAATTTGTCCACTCTGTCCAGGGTGTACCCAGCCTTGTGCCCGATGCTTCCTGGGATAGGCTCCAGGTTCCCCGCGACCCTGAAAAGGAGTAAGCGGTAGAAGATGGATGGATGGATGGATGGATCAATTTATCATGGTCAAAGTTGCAGTGGATCTAGAGCCCGGATCCCGGAAACATGTAGCATGAGGCAGGAATACACCCTGGATGGGACACCAGTCCAACGCAGGGCATCACACACACACACACACACACACACACACACACACTGTGTGCTTAGACACGCATTAATATAAATGTACTTGCTCATATGCTAGAAATGCTTTTTTGAAAATAATGGAAATGTAAATCTTTTTTTCTCTTTTATGGGGTAACACTGTGGTAGGCCTGTGTGAGGAATGTATCCACGCGCAGCTGAGTTGTGGTATGGAATGGTGTTGAGAGCAGCTGTGGAGGGGCCCAGCCTTGGGGAGAGCTGCAGTCATTCCTCAGCTCCCTCCGAGACACATTCAGCCATCACACCCCATGACAAAACAAACAAGATCTGTGATGACTGGAGCATGGCCAACTTTCTGAGGCTAGAGGGAGAAAAAGAATAAATAAATGGTCCTCCATCAGAGGCAAGCATCCTCCCCAGAAGCTATTAGTGTTCTGAGAGCCATGTACCCCTACCCCCATCACCCCAACCCCAGTTTGCTCAATACAGTACGCAAGCAAATTAAATTACGGTCTCAAATGGAGTAATAATGGTCCTTTGACCCATTACACTATATGAAGAGAAAGGGGGTTCTGCTGATGCAGATATATTGCATGGTATATTTGTTCTCTTGCCAAAGACACAGTATGTGCTCCTATATAATGACTTTCATATTTATCCCATGGGTGTCAGCCAGTCACTACAGTCTGCCATCCAAACTCGGTCCAGACAGAGAAGAGACCTATTAAAGACTTGTCAAGTGTGTCCTATCTGTCTATGAATCTATAGAGTGTAAGTGGATGATAATTCTTTAGGGAACGATCTTAGTCATACTTGCAAATGATGGCTTTACAGCTGCAGAAGTTTATAATTTGCAGCAGAAGTGCTGAAAGGCTATAAATAGAGCCATTGACAAAGGCTAGGCAATTAATATTCGTCTTTCTGTGCTTTTTAAAAAAAATGCCTATGAATTGTGGTTATTGCAGTTTTGTTATTGCAATTTTGACAAGTGCATCTCTACACTCGGAGTTTGTACACAAGCTCACAATAAAGCTAAATATTTTATGTCAGAGGCTTGTGTGGTAGTCTGGGAAAACCCATCAGGTGTCGCTGTGACTGAATTTAGCCAAAGTAGAGCAAAAAAGAAAAAGTATTATCTGTCTATAACATACTTTAACACCTCAATTTCTAAAAACTATTAACATACTTTAGCTAAAATATTACAAAAAGAGTCAGCTTTTCAGTTCATGGGTGTTCAGGACAGGGATCTGTGCAGATTTTTTCTCCAACCAAACCATTTGTTTTTTCCAAATGTCTTCATGGAACTCACTTTGTGCATAGGAGCATAGTCATGCTGGAACATGTTTGGGCCCCTTAGTTCCAGTGAAGGGAAATTGTAATGCAACATGATACAATTGTGTGCTTCCAACTTGTGGCAACAGTTTGGAGAAGACCCACATATGGGTGTGATGGCCAGATGTCTACAAACATTTGGCCATGCATAGTATATAGTACAAAATGTTGAAATTTTACCATGTAAGAATTTTTTTTTAGGTTGCCACACATTTGATTAAATATGATTTAATGCTGTCACACAGTACAGTATAATTGTCATTGTGGAAACTCAACCACTTCAATTCCGGCTATAAACTATTGTAGCCGTTTTATATAAACTATTCAGCAGATACTCAAGAAAGCTGAATGAATGAGGACTACAGAGTGAGGAATGAAAGTAATGAGTCCTAGGAATTTAAGGGGTGAAAATTTTAGGATAATATTTTTAGGATATTTACATGTTTACCTCGTATCCCTATGAAATAGAGAATCTATCTATCTATCCATCTCTCTGACTCTCTCTCTTGAGTTGAGTACTGTGCAAAATTTTAGGCACTAGATTTAGCATTTTATGACTATATTATCAAGTCAGTACAAAAAACATTTTAGATTTCCAAGCATTAGTTTTCTACCACAAAATTAAAAGTTACAGAAAATGTTAGTTTGTCATTAAAGAAAGCAGCATATTGTGTAAGAGTCACTTTTCAGACAAAAAACATAATGAGAAGCAAGTGCGACAGTCAAAGTCTCCAGAAAAACTGTGGCTGGTTCTGCAAGATTCTCAGTAAAACTTTTCCTTATAAAAACAAATTGTTCCAGAGACTGCTATTTTAACTTACATTTTTTGTCACACCAAATATTGACTTTGTTTTATTTACTACTGTTTACTGCTCTTTACGGTATTTAATTTCATTATTTTAAAGGCATCTTTGCTCTTTGACATTTCTTTACATGTGCCTAAAACTTTTGCAAAGTATATATACTATATTTATTTAATTTATTTATTTTTTCTGTGCAATAGTTTTTTTATTTATATTTATATAAGCCTGAATTACTGGACTTTCTAAGAAACAACATGTCAAACACATTTGTGTACTTTCCTTCCTAAATCCAGTCCACTCCAAATGAGATAACATGGGAATGAACATAGACCTGTGCTTTTAGGCAATTTATCTGTGTTATGCTTAACATGGCTAACACTTTACATTCAAGGCATAATGCCAGGTCTTAAAACTGGAAGCTGATATCTGAGGAGGGACTTCCCACAGCATTCCAGGGTCCTGGAGGTGATGATTAAGAAGACATAAACAGTGTTCTCTCTTCAGTTCCATAGGCCAACAGTGCAGTCTGGGTTTGGAAAATATTTCTTAAATGACTTAATTTTTTTATAACCAAATACCAACTGCCCATGTCATAGATTAAATTGATTTTTTGAGGTAACAACCAAAAGGGAATAAAGAAACTAAGCCTGATACACACTACATTACAGGGAGTATATATCTACTTCTTTCATTATGAAGCTGAAGTGACCGAAAGCTAAACTCCATTGCTAACCTTTACCTGTAATTTATATACTGCAATCACAGGAGAAGGGAATAATAAACATGTGCACGTACTGTGCAATTATGATCCATTTCCTCTAAATTATCCATAATTGTCAGCCAGTATTAGTAGAGATCTAAGCACACTTCTGCATTAACAGTTGAGGCGGTGGAGGACAACTAAAATTATTGACATATGTTCCACCTGAACACGATGACCTTGACCTTGAATTGAGCAGTACTGTGATAACCCCTGAAAAACCATATGTTTTAACTCTATATATAACTTATCCACTGAGACATTTATATTTTACTTGGCCTTATTAAAGAAATCCATATGGACAAATCACTAGCCCAGGCACCTGGGATAAGCAGCTGGTTATTAAACAACCAGACCAAGAAAGAACATACTCATAAACCTTTTAAACTTAAAGAACACCTTGATTAGTTATTGATTGTTTTTTGTAATTAGCCTGCACGACAGATAAACTTTTCAGAAGCGTTAACAGGCATGCACAGTATGTGGAAACACTGACTAAACCCAGCAAATTAAAGTTCAGTACAAAGCTGTCATACAATTGTCCCAGTAGTGCAATGCTCAGTATCCTTGCTGAGATAAAATGGAGAGACAATAAAACTCTATCCAGTCTCAAATCTTAACTTTTACATGCGATGAGAGAACAGCACAGCTCATAACCAAAAGGTAGGCCAAACAATGTGCTGACATTTTGTTAAAGATGCAAAGTAGAAACTTTGTGAGAAGAGAATAATGACTATGGCTTACACAGAGAATTCACACATGCATGTGTGTAAATATTAATGCATGTAACATAATCTCACCTTATGTTATTGTATTATTTTAACTACCACTTTTTAGACTAGTCAGTTAATTTTCCAGGCAACAAAAACTTTGAACTGGGCTACACATTGGAGCTATTACTTAAATGGTGTACTAGATAATGAATATAATAATGTAATATTGAAAAATATTCACATATGTCACATATTCACAACTAAAGGCAGTGAGGTACACTGACACAAAGACTGTCAATTAATTTCTGCCCCCCATGAGTTGCAGGTCCCCCTATGAGGAGTGCAAGAAAAAAACTTCCAAGGTAAAGCAATTAAAGCATTAAAAATGGGGTGAGACTATTTGGTAAATGAGGGCATTCAGAAGATGCCGTGAACATTGACTGCTGAGGGAGGCATAGGCCTGTAGTAAGATGAAAGGCGGACTAAGCAATGCCTCATTTGGCTGATCCCTCAGGAGGGCATGGAATGCCACAGTGGGCATCTCACATTTATCCAGCATCAGCAGCTGCATGTCCTCCCTGCACTGCTCCCCTCCCCTCTCCTCCCCTCCCCTCCCCGCTGGGGCATTCAGAAGATCTTAATTTCACTTCTGGCTTTGGTGCTACAGCCTGGGCTCCAGCCACACAAAGGCCAGGGTTTCAAGTTGAACGTGAGAACCACCTCATCTCCTGACCCCCATCTACATATGAATAACCATAAAGAAATGGTGGAACTGAAAGAGGGGTGAGTGCAAATGAGAGAATGATAGAACACAGAGCAAAGCGTGCCTGCCATCTTCTAATCACACACAGGATTTCCCACTTCTGATTGAAATTTGTTCAGCCTTTCTAAAGAAGAAATGAGCTATGGAATTATTCATAGAAAAACAACACTGCTGTGTTTGAAGTTTAGTTGCATCCAAGATTTTGATGCATTTTAATTGAATAAAGCTTACAACTTTAAATCATTTGTCACTGAACAAGCAACAGATGGTATTATAGTCTCATACATAAGTACAGAAAAAAATAAAGATCTTTTAAACAATTAAAAAAAAGCTTGTTTCAAAAACAAAACTTCAAGAATAAATTACAAGATACTTAAACTTTTTGCTCCGTTGCACTGGATGAGCTACAAATCATTTTGTGGACAAAACATGCATTTGGATATTAGCTAACGCCCATCATGAGGACACTGTTCTCCAAACAAGATTCGGCTTGTTCGTTGGCCTAAAGCTTGCCTTAAATTTGATAATTTATTGCATAAGCAGCTAATCTGTAGGCAGCCCTCAGATTGACCCCATTCATCAGGGGTCCATGTGCAGGGCTTCGGGCCTAAGGTCTAAGACAGAGAGGAAAAGTAATGAAAACACTTGTACTGACCTGACTTGTCTCTCTCTCTCTTTGCAGTTACAAATGGGCCCACTGAATGTGTCACTTGGCTCCAGCTGTGCACAGAGAGACAGTGCTTGTCATTTATGCAGAACAAAAATAACAGAAAATGTAACAAATTAACCTGGCAGTCACATAAAACTGGAATGATGCAATGAATATACAAAAATAGTGAATATGTGGTATTTTGGCAATATAATATTTGTTTTTAAACCACAGTGCTGTAGAATCTGATTGGTCAGAAGATGGCAATAATTTTTCTATAACAGCAGCTCTGACAATAGTGTCGGCTTCAAGGCAAATCATATTGAATATTAATGCACTCATCCTAACATGTTTCATGGCTACCCAATTCTTGATTAACCCTCCTTTTACCCTCAAATCTGATATATTTTCCCCATTGACACCAGCAATTTATATTATATATATTTTTTTTTCCACAAAGATTTATGTCACAGGTAATTTATGTGTATTTGTTGATTATTTAAATAGCCCTTTATATAAACCACCCCCTCCCACTCCCGCCCCTTATACATCCAGAATACCTATTGCACAACTATGGACAAATTTGCAAATAACCATTAAATCTCACTGATTGACCTAAAATTGGAAAAGGATATATACATACATACATATATATATATATATTGTTGGTGTGTTAATTGCTTTCAAATATTTCTAAGAATAACTTTTGTAATTTATAACATTTTGAAAGAATAACAATTTATTTATTTATTTATTTTTTATCAAGGAATGTAACACAAATTACAAACAGTGAAGAGCCCTAAAACAGAGGGAAGTTTTTTTGAATATTACAGTTGCAAACAAATTTATTCAACCCCCATTGCAAATCAGTTTTATTTTCAAAATTTACAGACTTTCAGCTGTTTGCAATGAACAAATAATAATAATAATAATAATAATATTGTTAAACATAATGAATGCTTCAAGTGGTTTCCCCAAATTCAATTGAAAATTCAACTTTTAATGATTTCTGCAGTTTCAAAATTATTCAACCCCTTCATAGGAAGCATCTTTAGCAGTTCAGTAATATTAGTTTTCCGTACTGCAACCACCAGAGATTTTCTATGGGGTTCAATTCAGGTGATTGTGATGGCAGTGTAGAATCTTCCAGGACTTCTCCACCAAGATTTGGTGGAATTTGAGGTATGCTTGGGATTATTGTCCTGTTGTAAGATCCAATGATGCACAAGCTTCAGCTTCCTCACAAACAGCTTGATGTTTTCTCCAATGATTTCTTGATACTCTGATGAATCCATCTTTCCTTCCACATGTTGCAGGTTTCCAGTGCCAAATGATGCATAGCAGCCCCAGAGCATCACAGAGCCACCACCGTGCTTAACTGTAGACAGATTGTTTCTTCATCAATCTGTAGCCTGACAGGCCATTATTGTCCTCTCCTGCTTTTACCCTCTCCTGTTTTTCCTTCAGCCTGTCAGGCCAGAATTACAGTAGGTTTCACTCCCTTATACTACAGTGATGAATGGCTGATGTTAACTGAGACTAATAAAAGAGAATGGCTCTTATAGGCAGGGAGCATCATTGTGGTCCAAAACAAGCCTATGTGATTGTACATGCCTGTAGTAAGCACTCCGAAAATTAAACCTGTAACAGTAGCATAGTGATGAACTACTTGTCCCAGAAAAGCTATATATAGAGCATCATTAAACGGATTTAAGGATCCTCCTTTCTGTCTCTGTTCCTTTATCTCTCTCTTTTTTGCAGTACATTATTATGGCCCAGAGCATTCTCCTCTGTCATTATTGCCCTGCACAGCTTTTATCATCCCAATAAATCTATTCCAGCAGTGCTATCCCATAAAGAGGAAACCGGTGAATATCAGCTGTTCACTTTACCCTACAGAGAGACAGCATTGGTAGTTACAGGCACTCTTATACAGACTAATAGCAATGTCAACCATTTGTCTCAACTGAAACCTGGTGGGAACGATTACTGCAGCTCCCATCAAATTTAACTATTCATCAAGATATAATTGAAAAGCAACTAAATGCCCACTGAGCACAGTGTTCAACAGGCCAGTAAGGTGACATTTAATTAGATGTTTTCAAAGATGCTATTTTAAACACGAGACATGCCAAAGTTTAAATGAGATAATGGATGCTAAGTGTTTTATTTTTTACTCCAATTTCTCAGCCTTTTACATAGAGTATGAAAATAAATTATAAGCCAGAATTTAATTAATAACTTACAAGTGTGATAATTAATTCTAGAGATAAAAAAACCCCAACTTTTTATTATTCTAACAAGCTACAATAAATGGTGAGAATCTATGTAGTAACAAGTTGCCAAATCTATTAAAACCAAACAACATCTGTGAGTTGCTTATAAATTTCATATGGACCCTGCAGTACCATGTACACAGAACAATAACACTGTTTCCGCTTATGTTCATTTTTATTAACCGTTTTACCATTTAGCTTTTAAATCCATCATTGAGACAGACGGAAGCTGTGAAGGAACAAAGAGGTTAAAACTAATATTTATTTTCAGTGAGATTACATCATTTTACTAGTGTGAGAAAGGAAGCTCCTTACCGGGCCTAATACCAGTCACATAGGAAAGGCCTACCTTCCTACAGGGCTCTGTGCCCTCACATTGTATGCTTTTGGTGTAACAACTGAACTGCATCACCCCATATTCAATACACAAGGCTGACATCAGTTAGATAATCGTGTAAACCCTGATGCTGGTGTTCTAGACAAACTACGAGATCTGATCTACCTGACATAGTTTGGACTAAAGCCTGATAAACTGACATCATAACTCTGTCATCCCAGTACACTGTCTACTGGGAAAATGATGATTTATGTTGTTTTTTTAAACTTATGGTAATAAAGTATGAAGTCAGCACCATGTACTGTATACTGGTACTAGTCTGAAATAACACTTCAAAATATATGCAATTGAATGGATGTGTTGTATTGTCCTACATATACAATAACCAAAATGGGATCTACTTACTGATTCTGTTTGCCTTACAGCTGAAGGACAAAACAAACTATGAAATATAATACCTCCACTATAATACCTCCATTCCAACCATTTTGAAGATGGTTGCCTCATTCGGCAGATGCCAGTAGCATTTTTTGGGCAGTTGAATGCTCTTTACCCCAGGATAAAATGCAAAATTGTGCTTGTCTTTGGCACTCTGAAAGGGGCGCAGGAGACATGTGACATTTTTCTGGCATTTGGAAAACAAGGATGCATACAGTGTGATCAACAGGGGGTAGGGACTGTGTTGTATCTATTCAAGGTTGCTAGTGTGTATAGTGCACAGAGCTTCTATAAATTACTGTAATTTCAAAATAACCCATGCAGCTGGTTAGTGACACTTTCTGACATCTCAATAGACAGACTCATTAATTCCATCCATCAGGCCATACAGGATTCAACACCAGAGCAGCAATTTTACGAGCCTTAAAGCAGGTACTAATATAAATATGTTAAAAAATGGTCCATTATCTTAGACAGTCCCCTCTAAAAGTATTGGAATTGCAAGGTCAATTCATACAACAAAATTGTCTTCACTACACACTGAAGACATTTGAGTTTGAGAACAAAAGATGAACATGAGATGACAAATCAGAAATTCAGCTTTCATTTTCTCATAATTACGTCTAGAAGTTTTATACCACTTAAACTGCACCTTTTCTTTGAACCCACCCATTTTTTTCAAGTAATCAAAAATATTGGAACACGTGACCTAAATGTTTCTTGCTGCCCAGATGTGCACTGTTAAAATGATTGTTTAATGAATTAACAGCTCTGAATGGCTATGTTGTTAAAAAGGATAAACCAACATAAAGACCAGAGAATTGCCTATGGGAGAAAAGCAAGCCATTTTGAAGCTGAGAAAAAACGGAAAATTGATGAGAGCCATTGCACGAGCATTGAGCATAGCAAATTCAACAATTTGGAATGTCCTGAAAAAGAAAGAAACAACTGGTGTACTAACAACCAGACATGGAAAAGGTCAGCCAAGAAAAACAACACTGTGCGAGTTGTGAAAAAAACCCCAAGAGCGAGTGGCTGTGGCTTAGGTGGTAGAGCGGGTTGTCCACTATTCGTAGGGTTGGCAGTTCGTACATGACTCCAGATGCACGTCCTTGGGCAAGACACTGAACCCCAAGTTGCTCCTGATGGCAAGTTAACGCCTTGCATGGCAGCTCTGCTACCATTGGTGTGTGAGTGTGTGTGTGTGTGAATGAGACACAGTATAAAGCACTTTGGATAAAAGCGCTATATAAGTGCAGACCATTTACCAAAAAGAACAGCTAGTGAACTCACCAACATCCTTCACAGGGCAGGGGTGAAGGTATCACAATCCATCATCCAAAGAAGACTTCAAAAATATAGAGGTCATACCACAAGATGCAAACCACTCATCAGCAGTGTGTGTGTGTGCGTGTGTTAGCTTAGTCAAACATCCATCCATCCATTCATCCATCCATCCATCAATCTTCTACCGCTTACTCCTGCTTAATCAAACATAAACAATCTAATTTTACATTAATAAACACAAAACATTAACCGTTTACTTTGACAGTAAGCTAGAGCGCATTACTTGAGGAAATAGTGTGGGGCTTGTGTCTGTTTATATTGGAAAGTCCAAAATACCTACAGTATGCAGATCATTCCAAATTCAGATGTTGATCTGCTCATCTCTGATACTTTTGGGAAGAAAAATACTCCTTTTTTGTTGTTTAAGTGATAATTTGTAAAAGTATACTCCAATATTTTTGCAAAGTTCCTGTGCAAAACACTTAGCAGTTGGAAGAGTGGCTTTCTTCTTGCCACTCTTCCATAAAGGCCAGATTTGTGCAGTGTATGACTGATTGTTGTCCTATGGACAGACTCTCCCACCTCAGCTGTAGTTCTCTGCAGTTCATCCAGAGTGATCATGGGCCTCCTGGCTGCATCTCTGATCAGTCTTCTCCTTGTCTGAGCTGAAAGTTTAGAGGGACGGCCAGATCTTGGTAGATTTGCAATGGTCTGATACTCCTTCCATTTCAAAATGATCACTTGCACAGTGCTCCTTGGGATGTTTAAAGCTTGGGAAATCTTTTTGTATCCAAATCCAGCTTTAAACTTCTCCACAACAGTATTAGGACCTGCCTGGTGTGTTCCTTGGTCTTCATGATGCTCTCGCGCGTCCACAGAACCCTGAGACTATCACAGAGCAGGTGCATTTATACAGAAACTTGATTACACACAGGTGGATTATATTTATCACCATCAGTCATTTAGGACAACATTGGATCATTCAGAGATCCTCGCTGAACTTCTGGAGTGAGTTTGCTGCACTGAATGTAAATGAGCCGAATAATTTTGCACGCACCACTTTTCAGTTTTTTATTTGCTAAAAAAGTTTAAAATATCCAATAGATTTCGTTCCACTTCACAATTGTGTCCCACATGTTGGTGATTCTTCACAAAAAATTAAAATTTTATATCTTTATGTTTGAAGCCTGAAATGTGGCAAAAGGTTGAAAAGTTCAAGGGGGCCGAATACTTTCGCAAGGCACTGTACATACATACATAAACATATACATATACATATATATATATATATATATATATATATATATATATATATATATATATATATATATATATATATATATATATATATATATATAATAGTAGGAGTATATTGGGACACCCAGTATTTGTCCAAAAGTATGTGGACACCTAATTATTACAATCATGTAGATGTTTGTTAAACATACCATTTGTTTGTTTCCACTTTGCTGCAGTAACAAAATCCACTTTTATGGAAAGGGTTTATGCTTTATTTTGGAATGTGGCTGTGGAGATTTGTGCCCATTCAGCCACAAAAGCATTAAATAAGTCATGTATTAATGTTGGGTGAGAACGCCTGGTGTGCAGTCAGCATTCTAATTCATCCCAAAGATGTTCAGTGGGGTTGAGATCAGAGCTCCAGATTCCAAACCAACCATGGCAAACCATGTCATTATGGACCTCACTTTGTGCACAGGTGCATTGTCTTGTTGGAAAAGGTTAGGGCCCTTAGTTCCAGTGGAGGAATATCTTAAAGCTACAGCATACATAGTTATTCTAGACATTCTAATTGTGTACTTCCAACTTTGGGAACAGTTTGGGGAAGACCCTCATACAGTCGGGTTCATAAGTATTTGGACAGTGGCACAATTTTTGATTTTGCATCTGTACAGAACCAGAATGGATTTGACTAAGGCCATATTAAAAGCTGAAAGTCTACTTTTTAGTGGCACCTTTCAAAGTGTGGGATATATTAGGCAGCACGTGAACAATCAGTTCTCAAAATTAATGTGTCGGAAGCAGGAAAAATGGGCGAGTGTAAGGAGCTGAATAACTTTGACAAGGGCCAAATTGTTCTGGCTAAAGGACTGGGTAAGAATATCCCCAAAACAGCAGGTCATGTGGGCTGTTCCTGGTATGCAGTGGTTAGTGCCTACCAAAATTGGTCCAAGGAAGGACAACCGGTGAACTGGTTACAAGGTCAGGGGCACCCAAGGCTCTTTGGTCCAATCCCAGAAGAGGTACTGTAGCACAAGTTGATGAAAACGTTAATGCTGGCTATGATAAAAACATGTCAGAACAAACAGTGCATCACAGCCTGCTGTGTGTGGTGCTGCGAAGACCGGTCAGAGTGCCTATACTGACCCCTGTTCACTGCCGAAAGCGTCTACAATAGGCACATGAGCATCAAAACTGGACCATGGAGCAATGGAAGACTTTGGCCTAGTCTGATGAATCACATTTTCTTTTACATCATGTGGATGGCCGGGTGTGTGTGTGTCACTTACCTGCGGAAGAGATGGTACCAAGAGGCACTATGAGAATAAGGCAAGCCAGCAGCAGCAGTTCTACTCTGGGCAATTTTCTGCTGGGAAACCTTGGGTCCTGGCATTCATGTGGATGCTACTTTGACATGTATTACCTACCTAAACATTGTTGCAGACCACGTACACCCCTTCATTGCAACAGTATTCCCTAATGGTCTCTTTCTGCAGGATAATGCACCCTGCCACTCTGCAAAAATTGTTCAGGAAAGGTTTGAGGAACATGACAAAAATTCCCCAGATCTCAGTCCGATCACACATCTGTGAGATGTACTCGATAAACAAGTCAAATCCCATGGAGGCCACACATAGACAGAGCTGTTTGGGTGACACAAGGGGTACCTACCCAGTATTAGGCAGATGGTTCTAATGTTATGGCTGATTGGTGTATATTGTACTGTATATGGACGCTAGTACTAATATCACAATGAGTATAACCAACAGATTTATATGTTTATTTGTTATAACTACAAACTAGCTGTAAAGAGCACAGTACATACTGTTTACAAATCTATTTGGATTAGTGAAGGTAGCTGGACAGAATATCATACAATTATACATTATTTCACAGAGAGTTTGCATTAAGAATGCAAAGGTATTGCAATTGTTTGAGATCTTACAGTTATATGGAACCCCCATATTAATGAAATCCCCCAGACCTATAAAAATGTTCAGGATCCCTGAGGCTGTGACATTTCATAGGGAGGTAAATAAAAAAAATAAAATAAAAACTTTTTCTGTTAATTAGGCAGAACAGTTCTACAGATAACTATAGTTATTTTAAATCTAACTAATACGCTGCATTTCTTACAACATTGCCCTACTTAAAATGTCAAATTGATGAAGATATGATTTGAAGGGTCAGACACTTTTAAGTAGGAATGCATCGAGAATGATCATGCTTGTGAAATAAGCATGGCACTACCACGTGTCACACCCACACAGTCATAGTCAAGTCAAATATCTATTGTTACATCACAGATCACAGCTATTCACACAGAAACATCCTAGAACACATTGTACAGTCCTAAAAACACCTGAAGCACAGAATCTTTTTCCAGTGTAAATGTTCCCAGCAGACTTTCTTTTCCCTTAAAACCCCCTATCCAAAATACTGACCAAAATTGTAGACTACGGGTTTGGTCCCTCGCCTTTTTCCTCAAATTTCACATCTTCTGGTTTGAAGTTTCTCTCTCCCTCTTCTCAGAGGCAGAGGCAGTGTAAGGGAGGAAACCTCTTCAGACACTTGTTTTCTATTTCCTTTTTTCATTTGTTTGTCCCTTTTTAGATGAATCCACTGTTCATCACTCCTCCCACTCAGCAGGATGTAAAAAAGATGAGGCGCATTGTGAGAGCGAGCTAGATAGAGGAGTGCTACATAAAAAAATATCTACAGGAGAACTTCACCTCCCCATTTAGAGGCTGGGCTTCAGGGGAGGAAAGCAAGCCTCGGCAAGCATGTTCTGAAGTAACACACTTTTATACACATAGGACGTCCTTATTTCCAGCCTCTGGATCCCACCTCCTCTCTGCCTCTGTCCCTCCCTATGCCCCCCTTCCCTCAAACAGGCTTCGCAGGCTTAATAGGACACAGCAGTACAGCTTAGTGCAACATTCAGTCTGAACTATGAATGGATAAAAATCATAGGCTGTTTAGTCATTCAACAGATTAATCAATTCATGGTGTCCTAGAGAGGGTTTTTTACATATTGATTTAAGTTAAATTATATTACTAAGGTGACTTAAATTAGACATTTTCCAGCTTAAGATTAATTAAATATCTAGAAAAAAGCTTTAAAAATGTTAGATATGTTTTATAATCAATTAATAACAAGACAGGTAAATTTGGCTTTATATAGACTCTTAAAACAGAGTCTGGTTTTACCACAGCCTCAGAAGCACTCTACTTACACAGCTGACAAAGGAGTTTTGACTGAAGTGTTCTGTTTTACTGGAAACTTTGTGCACTATATGGAACTTTTACTACTTCTAACATTATTACTGAAGTAAACTGGAGCTAATTTGTGGATTTGCCGTCGCACTTCCTTTTTTTTTTATGTAAAACTGCTTCTTATGTTTTTTTTGTCAGAAAAATTTTGTTACATAATATTTTGCTTTTTTTTTTACTGACATGCAAACGTTATTCTGTAACATTTAATTTTGTTGGAAAAAATAACATTTGGAATGTTTTTGAACTGACTCAATAATGAACATGTCATAAAATAAACATCTATAGCAAAAGCAGATAGTCTTAAAGGAAATGAAAGTAAATTTTATATTTGGTTGCACATCCCCCGTTTGGAAAAACTGTATCAAGCCAGCGACCCACTGACATCACCAAACTGTTGCATGCTTTTCCGAGCTTGTACTGCAGCTTCTTTCAGTTGTTGTTTGTTTGTTTCTCCCATCAGTCTCCTCTTCAGGAAGTGAAATGCATGCTTAATTGAGTTAAGGTCTGGTGATTGATTTGGCCAGTCTTAAGCCTTTCACTTTTTCCCTTTGTTATGTTGGCAGTGTGTTTTGGGTCACAGCAAGCTGAAGTTCCTCACAATTAAACTGGATGCCTTTTTCTGTAAACTTTCAGACAGGATGTTTCTGTAGACTTCTGAATTCATTCTGCTACTACCATCATGAGTTACATCATTAACAAAGATTAATGAGTCTGTTCCAGAAGTAGCTATGCAAGCCTAAGCCATGACACTACCTCCACCATGACCGATGAGCTCATATGTTTTGGATCATGAGCAGAGCCTTTCTTTCTCCACACCTTGGCCTTTGGGGGTTAATCTTGATTCCAGAACTTTTGTGGCTCATCTCTGCATTTCTTTTCAAATTCCAATCTGGCTTTCCAATTCTTACTGGTTCAGTCATTAACAGAGTAAATAGCAGCCAGGTGTTACTAATAAAATGCACTAAATGTTACTAAATAATAGTTATTCCTCAAGTAGTGTAACTAACCTAACACAAACAGAACTTTTGGCAGTTTGGGTTTCTGGAATACTCTTCATCATGTCAAGAAGAAAGGACATCAGCCAAGACTACAGAAAAGCAACTGTTGCTGCTCATCAACCTGGGAAGGGTTATAAATTCACCATTCAACAATGTGAAGGACAGTTTCAAACAGAGAGCCTTCAAGACAATCTTCCCAGTGTCACGGTTCCCCTTTGAGACAACGTGCTTGAAAGCACAAATACGAGAGTACGTGCTTTTCCCGAGTGACAGCTGGACACGTGGTTGTTTGTTTATGTTTCTGTCATGTCTCCTAACGGTTCTGTCATTGGTTGTGCTGTCACGTGTGTCGGTATTGCGCTCAGCTGTTAGCGGTTACGAGGCTAATAATGCCCACATATATACCGCGCGCCTCCGAGCACACAACGTGGAGAATTACATAGAATATACACAGTATAAACTTAGTTATCACGTTCATGTTTAGATTTAGTTCATGCTGGCTTATCCGCTCCCAGGTCCACGTTTTAGTTCACGTTTCATGTTTGTTTAATGTTTGTTTCATGTTTAATATCTCAACCCTGTTTTCCGTACCACAACCTTGATCTCTATTTTGCCCTGTTTATGCCTGTTTGCTGTTCGCCTGACCTTCGCCTGTTTCTGGACTCTGTTTATGGTTTATGGATTACGTTTTGGATTTGTCTGCCTCTCTTTATAATTAAACATCCGTTCTTATTTGCGATTGCATCTGCCCCCTTTATCTGCTGCGTCACGGATGTATGACACCCAGTAGTGGGCGTCCCAGCAGATATATAAAGAAGGCCTCTATAAACACATTAAATGTTTATGCTCATGACAGCAGTAACAGAAAAAGACTGAGCAAGTATGGCTCTCATGGAAGGGTGGCTATGAAAAATTCCCTACTCTCCAATAACTAATATGGCAGTATGGTTATCATGCACAGCAACATGTTTGGTGAAAACCAAACTCATCATCTCACCACAAACACTTCATACTAACTGCCAAGCATGGTGGTGAACGGGTGATGATTTGGGCTTGTTTTGCAGCCACTGGTCCATGGAAACTTGCAGTACCACTTTGTACCACTTTGTACCAGAATATTATTGAGACAAATGTGAGGCCTTCTGTCCAGCAGCTTAATCTGGGCCAAAATTGGATCATGCAACAATACACAAACAAATCAACATCTGAATGGCTAAAAAAATCAAGGTGTTGGAATGGTCAAGTCAAACTCCAGAACTTAACCCCACTGAGATGCAGTGGCAGAATCTTAAGCAAGATATGCATAAACAAATGCCTTCAAACATGAATGAACTGAAGCAATGTTGTAAATAAGTGAGCCAAACATTCGCAAAAATGATGTCAGAGACTGATAAACTCCTTCAGAAAACGTTCACTTCAAGTTATTGGTGGCCACACATTATGCCCTGATAAATAAAGGACTGTGTGCATTCAGTTAAAACTTGTGCAAAAAGTTAAAACTTCATTTTAAGTTAAAATCATTCATCTTTAGTAACCACTATAGGCTTGTCAGGGTAGTGGGTTGTAGTGGGTCTGGAGTCGATCCCAGGAATACTGTGACAGGCATACACCAGGGATGGGATCCCATAGACTCATTAACACCTAGCAAAGCCAATCCAACTACTCGTATGTTTCGTGGGGGTGAGGTGTAGGAAGAATCTACAGAACCAGGAGGAAACACACATGGGCATGGGGATAACATGTGAAATTCCATACTGACATTAACTTGAGTTCAGGCTCAAATTAGGGACCCTGAGATGGCAACACTACATGCTTTTATGTTACACTTCAATCAAAAGCAAAAACACAATCTGTATCTTTTGTCAATTTAGGGCATAAAGGTACATTTGGGTTTAAAGAGAGTCTGAAACTACTTCCTTGACAACATTACTCTACAAAAACCTGGCAACTTCAAACATGTAAATGACATACTGGCATTCGCAGTAATCTTAATGGGCTGACAAGAAAATCAAGACTGATTACAGATAACTTTCCCCACACAACTAAGAACATAAAATATATTGGCACCCATATGTGGACCTTCCCCAAACTGTTGCCACAAAATAAGAAGCACATAACTGCTTAGAATGTCTTGTCATGCTGCAGCATTACAATTTCCCTTCACTGGAAATAATGGACCCAAACATTTTTCAGCATTACAGTGCCCCAGTGCACAATGCAAGGTCCATAAACACATGGTTTAGGCCAATCCTGTCCCAGACTGATCCTGTCCCAGACCTTCTTCCTCATAATTTCTGGCATTTCTTAAAAATTTGGTGTAGTATTTTACTGGGTAAGACCTTTTAATCAACTTTTTGGAAAAAGTTCTATTTAAGTGTTGCTTTGATTGAACAGGGTTTGTAATAATCAGGCATGGTTGCGTCTAGTCCAGCTGAACCCCATTATGAATGCAGTTTCAGATGTGGGGAATTAGTAACTATGGGGGAAATACATTATCACACAGGCCCAGTTGATTTTGAATAACTTTTCTGCTTTAATAAATAACATTATCATTTAAAAACTGTATTTTGTGTTTACTCAGGTTGCCTTTAAGATTTAGATTTAAGATTTAGTTTTCATTTCTGAAACAACTGCACAATATATACACAAAAACAGAAGAAATCAGGATGGGGCAAACCATCCATCTTCTACTGCTTACCCGGAGGAAACCCCCGCAGCAGGGGGAGAACATGCATTAGTGTGTGCGGAGTTTGCATGTTCTCCCCGTGCTGTGGGGGTTTCCTCCGGGTACTCCGGTGTCCTCCCCCAGTCCAAAGACATGCATTGTAGGCTGATTGGCGTGTCTAAAGTGTCCGTAGTGTATGAATTGGTGTGTGAGTGTGTATGTGATTGTGCCCTGTGATGGACTGGCACCCTGTCCAAGGTGTACCCCACCTTGTGCCCAATGCTCCCTGGGATTGGCTCCAGGATCCCAGCAACCCTGAGAAAGGAGTAAGCGGTAGAAGACGGATGGATGGATGCATAGTTAATTCTGTAATGTAAATCCAAGTTTAACCCCTTAAAGACCTGGTTTATTAGTATAGCATATTATATGATACCAGTAGAAAGGGGTATGTAGATGAGAAGTGATAAACTGATTTGATCTAGGAACTGAAGGAGTTAGCTGGACACCACTGCAGTCTGTTCCCTCTGTTTGACTGCAGAAAAGGGGAATTAAAAAGTGGTGGGCTTTGCTTTGCCTGCAGATCTAACAGAAAGGTCAGAGGCCACAGGGAACAAAGGCAGATGAGAGCACTTGCACTGATCTGAAGGTGGTGCACAGACTGCACCAGAATAATACAGCCTATAGAGGTGAAGAAAGGGGGTGGAGGCTTGTCAACAAGGTGCCCAAAATAAAAGCACTAAGTTCAAGACACTTCAAAGCCTAAATATAAAGCCTATTAAAAGTTATAAGAGAACCTAGCATGTACGCAGCCAGTGCCCTTAGCCCTCGGCCCTTTTTAACGTATACCCTAAGCAGTCAAACAGGCTCCATTGTCTCTATACAAAAACTACAAGCAGAACAAATCTAGGAAATTTACTGCTTTACAAAGGTCAGGTTCCACAACATTCAATGACCCAAGTATCTCATAAAAAAACGTATGTTTGAGGTTAAAGTAGAGTGTTCAGTTATATCTCATTACAATTGTAATCTGACTTTTTTGCATATAATTTAATGAACGTTGTACCTTCCATGGCATACTGTTGCCAAACAAGGTGTGACACAAAAAATGTTTTAAAATGCAATGTAAGTTTAAAGTGAATGGTTAAGTACAATTCTGCATTTGAATGTGCCAATTAACACCATCTCCATTTATGTGGATGTCTGGGAAACCCTTCACACATGGTCAAATGTTGGCATTTTCTGCTATATAGGTAGTTCTGAGAAGTAGGTAAGCAAAATGATTCTCTTTTGCATTTTAAAATCCGGTTACACCGAAAACTGAAAAGACAGAAAATGACACAAAGATTTCAGTCCAATTCCTTTGAAAGACTCCCCCACCTACTTAAACATTTTCAACCTAATCTACTTAAGGGAAAATAAAATTACTGCCAAATTTTAAATAATTAAAAGTTTCCAATGGGAAATGTTCACAAAGTTATCACAATAATTATCAGTCTGTGTCTTATCAAAGTCACTCACAGTATTTAAATACAAGCCTCAGAATCATTCACTCAACTGATCGCTGTTCATGCTAAAAAAATTGGGGAAATTATCTCTGATTAATTCAGTCAGTTCTGTTCTGCTGACTAAATTTCTTGTTATTAACGTCATTTTATTATGTTAATTAAAGATTTTTCAAACTTATGCTGTTATCTGTACAGTGCTCTTCTCTTTTTTTATGATGACGTGATGGCACAGGACATTTTCACAGCCACGATTTGTTCACAAACATACCTGATTAGGATTATATGAGTTTTACTGTGACATGTGATTAAAAACATAATTAAATCATGAGAATTTAAGACATCTTACTCACACTGACTGCATTTCGCATTGTGCTTGTTAAATTGGCTCTTTAGCTAACATCTGCAGTTAGACATTTGTAGGAAAATAACAAATAAAACTTTTTGAGTAAAGTATTTACAGTATCTCACAAAAGTGAGTACACCCCTCACATTTTTGTAAATATTTGATTATATCTTTTCATGTGACAACACTGAAGATGAGATACTGTATATTTTCTAAATAGAGATTCAAAGTATATTACTGTCAGAAAAACAAAAATTTTCATCATATTGGTCTGTTTTCCAGCTAATGGCAATTTTACACTATACGTTGTTTGTAAAAAGCAATATTACCTCAGTTTATATATTCATTTAATATTACCCCAGTTTAGCAATGACAAAAACTTAGATCACAAAAGCAGACAAAGTAATTAGAATTCAAGGGATTTGTATGCCTTGTGACAGGAATGATCACAAATTAGTTCTAGATATCTGAATATATTCTGGCTGCTAATAAACAGTAATTAGCCGTCTCGTCAACCTGTGACAGGAGCGTGGCTTGGTAGGCTGTCTCGTCAACCTGTGACAGGAGCGTGGCTTGGTAGGCTGTCTCGTCAACCTGGCATAGGAGAATGGCTTGGTAGGCCATCTGGTCAACCTGGGATAGGAGCGGGGCTTGGTCGGCCGTCTCGTCAACCTGTGACAGGAGCGTGGCTTGGTAGGCCGTCTTGTCAACCTGTGACAGGAGCGTGGCTTGGTAGGCGGTCTCGTCAATCTGGGATAGGAGCGTGGCTTGGTAGGCCGTCTGGTCGACCTGGGATAGGAGCGTGGCTTGGGAGGCTGTCTCGTCGATGTGGGACAGGAACGTGGCTTGGGAGACCGTTTTGTTGATGTGGGACAGGAACGTGGCTTGGGAGGCTGTCTTGTCGACCTGGGACAGGCACGTGGCTTAGGGGACCATTTGTCGACCTGGGACAGGAGCATGGCTTGGTAGGCCATCTGGTCAACCTGGGACAGGAACGTGGCTTGGTAGGCGGTCTCATCAACCTGCGACAGGAGCGCTGCTTGGTAGGCCATCTCGTCAACCTGTGACAGGAGCGTGGCTTGGTAGGCCGTCTCGTCAACCTGTGACAGGAGAGTGGCTTGGTAGGCCGTCTCGTCAACCTGTGACAGGAGCATGGCTTGGTAGGCCGTCTCATCAACCTGGGACAGGAGCGTGGCTTGGTAGGCCATCTCATCAACCTGGGACAGGAGCGTGGCTTGGTAGGCCGTCTCATCAACCTGGGACAGGAGCGTGGCTTGGTAGGCCGTCTCGTCAACCTGTGACAGGAGCGTGGCTGAGTAGGCCGTCTCGTCAACCTGGGACAGGAGCGTAACTTGGTAGGTCGTCTGGTCAACCTGGGACAGGAGCGTGGCTTGGTAGGCCATCTCGTCAACCTGGGACAGGAGCGTGGCTTGGTAGGCCGTCTCGTCAACCTGTGACAGGAGCGTGGCTTGGTAGGCCGTCTCGTCAACCTGTGACAGGAGAGTGGCTTGGTAGGCCGTCTCGTCAACCTGGCATAGGAGCATGGCTTGGTAGGCCGTCTCGTCAACCTGGGATAGGAGCGTGGCTTGGAAGGCCGTCTCGTCGATGTGGGACAGGAACGTGGCTTGGGAGACCGTTTCGTCGATGTGGGACAGAAACGTGGCTCGGGAGGCTGTCTTGTCGACGTGGGACAGGCACGTGGCTTAGGGGATCATTTGTCGACCTGGGACAGGAGCGTGGCTTGGTAGGCCATCTGGTCAACCTGGGACAGGAACGTGGCTTGGTAGGCCGTCTGGTCAACCTGGGATAGGAGCATGGCTTGGTAGGCCATCTCGTCAACCTGGGATAGGAGCATGGCTTGGTAGGCCGTCTCGTCGATGTGGGACAGGAACGTAGCTTGGGAGAACATTTGTCGACGTGGGACAGGAACGTGGCTTGGGAGGCTGTCTTGTTGACCTGGGACAGGCACGTGGCTTAGGGGACCATTTGTCGACCTGGGACAGGCACGTGGCTTGGGAGGCCTTCTCCTTGACCTGGGACAGGAATTTGACTTTATGCTGGAGCTCTGGAGATGAGACAACCACATGGGTCTCGTGGTGGAGCTTTGAGGAGGAGTTTGCACTGTTGACCTCCAACCCGGGCTCTGGAGCTGAGGTCACCATGTTGACTTCAGATGAGTGTTCAGCTGGTGAGACCACCTCGTTGGTCTTAGGTTGGAGCTCTGGGGAGGAGGTCACCACTTTGACCTCAGGATGGAGCTCGGCAGGTGAGACCACCTCGTGGGTCTGGAACTGGAGCTCTGGGGAGGAGGTCGTCTTGTGGTAGGTGGTTAATGGCCTCGCAGGCTCATTCATGAGACTGGCTCTCCCCAAAAACTCATCCAGGCTGGGGGTGTACTCTGAACGTACAAACTCCTTTATCAGTAGTCCCACAAACTGAGTTACTTTGTGAAGACCCTTGGATTCTGTACATTCCAGACTCTCCTCCCACTGTCGTGCTTGGCCCACAAGCCAGGACAGTATGAACGCCAGCCACTGCCTCTGGTCAGGCTTGGGGTGAGCCAGGCTTAAAATATATAATTGGCAGTCGAACAAAAAATACTCAGGTTAGCATAAATCCATCATATGGCTCTGCGGGATACATGGCCACCAATTGAGGAAGCTTGATAGAGTTGAGTCTTGATAGGGTGTTCCTTATTACCATGATCTCCTTCTTCCTGCTGCATCCATGGTGAGGCAAAGTATTCTCTCACATAATGGATTTGAGGAGGGATGCAAATGCAGAAAAGAGCTTTATTTTATGAGAGACAGGCAGACAAATAAAAATGTGAAACATAGACATGGTCATAAACAGGGAATAAACGAGGCAAAATAATAATCGAAAACGAGGGCTAAAACAAGATCAAAACTAGAACACAAAACACGATGAACAAGGGCTTGGTATATGGAAAACACATGTAATACTTAGTGTTCAAACAGTCTCTTTTATGTGTGGTGTGAGATTGGATGCAGGTGTGCGTGATTGGAATGAAAGTGAGTGTTCTGGGAAATGCAGTCCATGGCGGCCATGTTTTTAGCCCACAGTGTAGGATGGGAAATGTAGTCATTGGTTTGCTGTGATATGACACATTTCTCGCCATGAAAATATACATAGAAGCTGGCATGGCATTAAAACACATGCAAGCAAACAAACAAACTTTGAAAATAGATTGTGATACCTACATCCCATCCTGTGAAGGTTGTTGGTGATGTCAATGATTGTTGTGTTTGAGTTTTTCCTCAGAACTTCAGTAGGTTTCTGTCATCAACTCCTGCTGTTTTCCTTGGTCATCCTGTCTGATGTCTGATTGTTAGTACACCACTGGTTTCATTTGTGTTCAGGACATCCCAAATTGTTATATTTGCTATGCCCAGTGCTTGTGCAATGGCTTTGATTGATTTTCCGTCTTTTCTCAGCTTCAAAATGGCTTGCTTTTCTCCCATAGATAGCTCTATTGTCTTCATGTTGGATTATTCTTTTTAACAACAAATGCAGTAGACATTCTGAGCTATAAATTGTTTAAACAATCAATCTAATAGGGCAAACCTGGGCAACAAGAAACACTGGTTAGTCACGTTCCAATATTTTTATCACTAGTTGGTGGGTTCAAACAAAAGGTGCTATGTCCTAAGTTGTTTAACACATCTAGATTTAAATAGCAGGAAATTAAAGCTGAAATTCTTATCTATCATCTCATAGTCATATTTTGATATCAAGCCCAAATCAAAAAAAGCAAAGCAAAAAAAAAGTAATAATAATAATTGGCTTTTCTTTCAGAGAGGATGATTTTTCAAACGAACAAGCGATTAATTCCAATTCCATTTCTTTCTTTTTTTTAGTTGGCAGTGACTATGCAGTATTAACACTTATGAGGCAGATTTAGGCAATAAATGCACAGATGGTAGCAGGCTAGCTGGCTAGCTGCAGCTTTGCTAATGCAGGATAATTCCATAGTCACTGTGTCAATTACAGTAGTTCCATAAATCTGCACATGCTGGTATCATCATGTTAAATTTAATACTTTTTAAGAGTTGCCACACCAAATGTAGAAAATAAACTCGTCACAGTCCATGGCTGTAGTGATGCCTGTTATTATTTACCTCTCATTCATTGCTTGGGGTAACAGGTGATAAGTAATTTTTTTCTTGAGACCTGATAGGGCTGTAGTTTGTTTACATTTTCAGGGTATTGTGGAAGGGAGGTATTTTTAAAACTCAGGAACTTAAAACTGGGTTTCCTCAGGGGTCATTTCTGGGTCCACTGCTCATTTCTATTTATACTACATCTCTAGGGCAGCTGATTGAATATCATGGCTTCTCAAATCATTGCTATGCTGATAACACCCAGCTCTATTTGTCCTTCCAGCCTGATGATCCGGCTGTCTCTGCATGGATCTCTGCTAGCCTGTCTGACATCTCAGACTGAATTAGGGAACACCACCTTAAGCTCAACTTAGCAAAATGTGAGCTTCTTATCATCCCAGCCTGCCCCTCAATCACAACCTCACTCGCTCGGCTCAACCACACTCAAGCCAACCAGGGCAGCCAGGAACCTTGGGGTGACTTTGATGACAGCTTGACCTTTACAGACCACATTTCAACAACTGCATAGTCCTGTAGGTACATTCTGTACAACATCAAGAGAATCAGAACCTATCTCACTGAACAGTCTATACAACTACTAGTCCAGGCTCTTGTCATATCAAAACTGGACTACTGCAATGCATTACTCTTGGGTCTCACAGCCAGCTCCATCAAACCCCTTCAGATGATTCAGAATGCAGCAGCAACTCTTGTCTTCTACCAGCCCAAAAGAACCCATGTCACACCCCTCTTCTTCTCCCTCCACTGACTTCCTGTAGCCACCCGTATCAAATTCAAGGCCTTGATGCTCATGTTCACGACCTTGTCTGGAACAGCACCCCCTACTTCAACACTCTCCTGAAGGCTTATTTAACATGCAAACCGCGAGCAATTTATGACCATTGCTTAGTAGTGCCTACTCATCATGGGTCAAGGTCCCTTTCCAGGACCTTCACACTAACTGTCCCTCAGTGGTGGAATGTACTTCCAACCTCATTCCAGACTGCAGAATTTGTCACTATCTTCAAAAAACTGCTAAAGACCCACCTTCCGTGAACACCTAACCAACCTCTAATACGCCAACCCCACATTATCCTTAAAACAAACAAACAAAAAAAACCTTACTCTGGCACTTACACCACTACGGTGTGCACTTTGCTTTTCTAGAACTCAATTAAAAAATCTTGTATGGTACCTGTACTTGTATTGTTCTTCGCTTGATAAATTGCTTTGCTTGTATTTCCGCATTTGTAAGTCGCTTTGGATAAAAGCGTCTACTAAATGAATAAATGTAAAATGTAAATTTTGACTTTCCATTATGGACAGCAGAAGACTCTGAGGCTTCAGTCACTTAACAATACAAATTAGACCTAGTTTTTAGCTTATTTTATGCAAGACACCACACTACAGCGGTAATGCTTTCAATACTCCAATTGATTTTAACTCCCATTAAAACACGCGGCAGAAGGTTATGGCATAACACAGCCCCTCGTCCAAGTGTTAATGGTCCACATTAATTTATGTGAGTGTATAGTCAAAGGTGGTATTTTACAGTTGATGTCTGCAAGAGCTCTGTGAGGGAAATTACTTATTTTTTACTTTGTAATAAGTTTGTTCTTGTTCATGTTCATCTGAAGATAACGCCTAAGAAGGCCATGTCATGTCACTGAGTTCAGTACAGAATGTTTATTTGCCTAAAACAAAGCCTGTTTAAAATGCCTCAAACTGCTTCTTATCGGTACACAGAATTATGTCATGCTCTGTGTTTCATATATATAGTAGTGGTTTAGTACAAGGGCTTCAGAGCGCTCTCATTATTCTATCCTGCTTTATTCTATCCTGTTCTAACCAACTTTCTGTAATAAACCTTTTTACCTTCAGAGGACGAGTCTGTGAGTGTTGTCTAATTTCCACGACAATTTGGCGTCTCCTGTCTGGGCTGTGCGAGTCTTTCAGCTTTTCTGGACAAGCAAACCGGAGGATGCCTGTGGAAAAGTTTCACCCTGAATTCCCTGTTAACACGCAGGCGGTTTGCTCTTTGTTGTGTAGAGCGAAAGACCAATGCAGCCTTACCACGGACCGGTAAAAATCATAAAACATAAACAGACTTAAGGTAAATTAGAATTTTATAAAGTCATTGTGTATTGCTGTCTGTATGGAAGAGAGTCAACGATATAAGAAATGCATGTATTACATTGATAGAAGGATTACATGGAGGCGATTTCTTAAAAGAAGTTTGAGGCCTCTGCGACGGCAGAGAGATTGGTGTTTCTTAGATCCCAGCTTCAAAACTAAGATATATACCGACATGTGTGTGTGTGTGTGTGTGTGTGTGTGTATATATATCTAACATAACATCTGCAGTTGGACATAACAAATAAAACTTTTTGAGTAAAGTATTTACAGTATCTCACAAAAGTGAATACACCCCTCACATATTTGTAAATATTTGATTATATCTTTTCATATGACAACACTGAAGAAATAACACTTTGCTACAATGTAAAGTAGTGAGTGTACAGCTTGTGTAACAGTGCAAATTTGCTATCCCCTCAAAATAACTCAACAGACAGCCATTAATGTCTAAACCGCTGGCAACAAATCTAAGTACACCCCCAAGTGAAGATGTCCAAATTTTGTAAAAAGTGTCAATATTTTGTGTGGACACCATTATTTTCCAGCACTGGCTTAACCCTTTTGGGCATGGAGTTCACCAGAGCTTCACAGGTTGCCACTGGAGTCCTCTTCTGCTCCTCCATGATGACATCACAGAGCTGGTGCATGTTAGAGATATTGTGCTCATCCACCTTCCATTTTCAGGATGCCCTTTCAGGATATCTTTTTCACATATAATCAAATATTTAAAAAAAATGTGAGGGGTGTACTCACTTTTGTGAAATATTGTATATGTATATGTATGTATATAAGCAGTACATAATAATTTAACAAAGTTAACACACAAATAACTTTTACTGAGATAAATAATAATAATAATAATAATAATAATAATAATAATAATAATAATAATAATAATAATAAAGAATAAGAAGAAGAAGACGATGAAAAAGAAGAAGTTATTATTTTTTTTTAAAAGAAGGGAAGAGGGGTGGGTTGTGGGTTCAATTTTGTTTTTCTTTGTATAAAAAGAAAAAATCTGTGAATATTTACTGCTGTTGCTAATTTTGTATTTTTGGGAAATGGTGGGGAGGACAGAACAGAAAAGGCGATTTAGATAGGCTTAGCAGTTCAACAGAAATGTTCATCACAAATGTTTAATAAAAAAGAAACGTAGAAATGTTATGCAGAAATGTATAGCAGAAATGTTTAGCAGAACTGGTTTAGCAAAAATTGTTCAGTAGAAATGTAGAAATGTTCTGTAGAAATGTTCAATAAAAATGAAGTTCAGCAGAAATGTTCAAAAAAAGTTATAGAAGCTGTAAAAATAAAATAAAATATTGGGAAAACATATAGTAAAGCACATCCTTTCACAGGGTGCTCATATGTTGATTCTAATATCATGTTTATCTGTGTGAATTATGGGGATTGAAGGGCCGAATTTACCCTATTACCCAAAGACAATTAAAATTAGAAGCAAATACTCACATCCGTAAACCCACTTGGAGATAGAAAAAAGACGATCAGCCGTGAGTGAGGAAAAGCAAGGGTCCAGTTTTTATTTCAGTCCACCACACGAGATCCACACCAATGAGAATTCCCAGAGGTAAAATAACCAATATATTTCAGAAGGCCTCTCACAGTTACCAGTAGGCTAAAAATAGCTGCTCAAACAGTTACCATTAGGAAAAAAAACAAGCCTCTCACGATAACCATGCGGTTACAAAAAAGGCTTATCATGATTACCATGAGGGAAAAAAAACCTTCTCAAAAATTTACCATTAGGATTGAAAATAAGAGAGAGAGAAAAGAAAACAATTTGGAGCAATGACCTTGCTCTCACAGGTGCAGTGTGACGTAGCTATTCGTATAAAAAGCTCCTCACGGTTCTCTCCCAAACACCCAAGGCCCATGTCCACAGCATGCCCGACCCATCCCCACGAGACAAGAATCCCCCATCCTCTGCATTATGTGTAAGTGTCTTTTACCTTTTTTTCTGTTTTTCTGGTTTATAATTTACTTTCATATCTGTTTTATATTTCTATTTTATATATGATTATACTACTTGCAAGTGGTTTACTGTATTTAAGATATTATCCTTATAATATCTTACTCCTCTTTTATTTATTCTTGTAAAGTTCTAATGTTATATGTGTGCATTCGGGCCTTCGGGAGGGTGTGTTAGAGAGAGAGGGAGAGACAGAGAGAGTGTGTGTGTGCCATGTCTGCCCGCCTGACCCTGAATGCGCAAGAGTGTGTGTGTGTGTGTTATCTATGTGTGTGCGCCTCCCTAACTCTCGTTCTCTGTGACTATTAAACCATAGTGTGTCAATCCCAAAATGTGAATCCTGTTCATCAATATCCACCTAATACCTCCTCTATGTGTTTAGGTGCCCATTTATTGGAAGGGCTGGATTTGGATTCGAGCAACCGCCAACAAATTGTGCATCTCACTGCTGATTTTCAATAAAATTACCTATTACTCATACTACTCATACTAGGTCTCCCTCGTGTTTGTTTTATGTATATTTTTAACCATGGGTTATGGGTTAAAGAATGTGCTTTCCCAGAAAAAGGTATTTTTAGCCTCAGACAATTAGGACAACTGAAACTTCATTTGTAGACAAAGGAGAGATAGAGAGAGAGAGACCCCTAAAACAAAGAGCAAAGTGCAGTTTTGGCTGACTGGAAGGCATTTGCTGAATGGCAGAGCGAGGCACACAAACCTGTTTCTCAGTGTGCTAAATTGCAGAAAGCCGATCCCGACCTGGATTCCCCCCCACCACGATGCCCACAGCCAGTAAGGAGGGAGGAACTTGCAGTTTCAGAGGCACCTCCTCACAATGAAGCGGTCCAGCCTACGCCACTCCATCCAAACCTGTCAGAACTGAGCCACCAACCCCCTCTGAACTATGCTCCAGCTGTCCTATCTTCACCAGTGGCATTACACATGAGATCCCTAGTGAAGGGACCAACAACATTGCTGAATGAGGGCATCAGACCATCAAAATCAGACAGAGAAGGTACAGTGCATGCCGTTGTAAATACCCCAATGCTAGAAGTGGCCAGAGAAAGAGGACCTATGCTAGTTCACAGACCCTGGACATTGGAAGATATCAGCAAGATACATCTGCCAGTGCTCCACGAAGTAGGAGGACGAAAGTTTGCGGAAGAACTTCAGATATTCTGCAGAGAATTCAGACCCACCACTCATGAACTACGATGATTGCTCATGGCAAAACTTGGCACAGACTGGGTCAAGATTTCATGTGAATTCCCAGAGAACGATGCTCATCTGTTCAACCCACAGTGGGATGATGGAGTCAACGCAAGGTACAGAGCACAAATCGCGGTTCTCCAGCAGAGGCTGACGAACACCTTTCCTGTGCAACTGGACATGACAAAAATAGCGATGTGTACACAACAAGACTCAGAGACTGTATCACAGTACCTGTCCCGGCTCACTGAGATCCATGACTTAAACTCAGGCTTGGAGAAACCCGACGCTCTGGCAGATGGGCAGGCGGCCGTCACTGCATGGGAGGCACATCTCAGAAACAGCTTTATGAATGGCGTTAAACCAGAAATTGCCACTATGATCAAGCACTATGCCACTATGATCAAACCTGGGACAACGGAAAGCTCACCTGAGTGGAGAGGTATGCAATCCATGTGGAGAAGCTCCTACGAAAAGCAAAGGAAAGAAAGATGCAGAGGAGAGGAAGACCTGGCGTTAGGGCTATGGACCAGGATTAAACTGTTAACGGAAAACGGTCACTGCACTCCGTGGGTGTAACAGGACATTCAATATTAGACCTAATTTCGTCTTCATGTCCAGTCAATATACTGGGCAGGCACTTAATGTGTGTTTTACACTTAAATTTTATGTCCTCACATCAGGGAATAACAATAACTGATGACTCATCTTTGGGAACTCCATTTGTTAAAGAAACAGAGCTTTGTGTTTATCAATGGTCCATGCAAAACAATCCTATTGCCTGTGCTCGTTTGTTAACGTTGGCACATGAAAAGATGAAGGACAACTATGTTGATTTTATGCTGTCCTCTGTCCTCCATTGCACAGCGCAAGTGCATGAAGTAAAAGACTTTAATTTTGAGAAGGAATGGCTTATGGATATCCCAGAGAGTGCAGAGCTGTACCTGTATTGGTGTGACAAATTTTGTGCATGTTCAGTCAAATCGAGTGACACTCAGTTGCGTGCAATTTTCGTCCCAGAATCAGCGCCCCATGTCTCAGTAGTCAAAATAGAGAACAAACAGTAGAAAAACGTGGGACCGTGGGTCAGATTATGTGAGAGTGGGAAAATTACAGACTGGGAATAGAAACCCTCCTCCAACATGTGATACAGCCTGACACTGGGAGTTTATAAAATATTATTTCAAGAAATGTGCAATTTTAACCAGGATGTCATTTGTCATGACAAGGTAATGTTTCTGAACCTTGGAACAAGCCCTACACCCCTAGAGATACACCCACAATTGAAGAAGGTGCCTCACAGGCTGTGGAACCAACGGAAACATGACGTATGCCTGATTAAAAGTGCACCACCAGTCATGATCACGCCCAAATCTGACTTTAGGCCCAGATAATCTCAATACCTTCTTAAATCAGAAGCTATTGAGGGCATTGGACCAGATTTCAATTTATTATTGAAGGCAGGGGTCATTGTTCCCTGCTCTGATTTGTCAGTGTGCACTCCAATATTTCCAGTAAAGAAAGCAAAAAAACCACCACAACCTGATGAATGGAGATTTGTACAAGATTTGCAAGCAGTCAATGCAGCAGTCAAACAGAGAGCTCTAGACGAGCCAAATTCTAACACTATATTAAGCCAGGTTCCAGTAAATAGCGAATGTTTTTCAGTCATAGATTTAGCTAAAGTGTTATTTCAGCATATCTCTTGATTAAGACAATTAGTTTCGGTTTGCATTCATATTTGACGGATGTCCTTACGCTTTCACTCACTTGTGTTAAGGGTATAGAGAGTCACTAACGATATACAACCAAATGCAAAGGACAGCTTAGTACCTATACCACTTTCTCCAAGGCACAGTGTGAAACTGACACCATTAAATTGTTGCAGCATCTTGCCTATGAAGGCCACAATGCCAGTATGTCCACATTACAGTATGTATAAAAAGAACTGAGATTTCTTGGGTCATGACATTTCTGCAAAGGGAAAGAAACTCTCAGTATCTGCAATCCAGAAGATTCCCAAGTCTCTGACAAAAAACAATTTCTCTCTTTCCTAGGTATGTGTTCATATCGCAGAACTTTCATTCTAAACTATTCCAGTCTAGAATCACCATTCAGAAAGATGGCATATGCAACAGGTTGGACACCTCATTCTCAGGTAAGTTGGATCCAGTCACTGCAGAGTTTCCCCCATGTGTATATGCAGTAGCAGCAGCTGAGAAAGCTTTGGTGTCATCCAGAGACCTGGTAGGTTACTCAGAATTTAACTTCTTGGTTCCACATGAGGTGTTGTTACTCCTACTTGAACAGAAAACCTCACACCTTTCCACCCAATGGTGGTATAACACTATACTACTAGACATGCTGAATGTCCCTACAAAACGATGTACTGTCCTTAACCCTGCTATTCTTCTTCCAACAGAGGGAGATGGGCTACCACATGATTGTGTTGTACTGACTAACGAACTCTCCTCTCCTAGAATCGACCTGAAAGATGTTCTATTGGAAAACTCAGACCTGATCCTCTTTGTGGACGGGTCAGCATCATGTGACCCAGAGACAGGTAAAATCGAGTGGGTTATGCAGTAGTGACCGCACACGAGACAGTCTATCAGGAAGTCTACCCTCAAACCTTTCAGCACAAGCAGCTGAACTGTATGCCCTCATAGAGGCATGAAGACATGCTGAGGGACAGTCAGTAAATATCTACACAGACAGTAGATATGCCTTTGAGGTAGTATATGATTTGGGGACAATTTGGAAACACAGGAACTTCCTGACGAGTTCAGGAACACACATAGCTCACCACAAACTAGTCTCTGAGCTGCTGGATGCAGTCCTACTCCCCAAAACTATTGCAGTATGCAAATGTGATGCACACACTAACAAATTAGACCACGTTTTCCTAGGAAACGCTCAAGCAGACAGTGCATAAAAGCAAGCAGCTGCATCTATGGTCCCAAAACTCATAAGAAAACAATCAGTCCTTCTTTGCAGCTTTCAGACCTCCAAGCATGGGCTACATGGACAAGGAAAAGTCTGTATGGCGCAAAGCAGGTTGCACGGTTGGTGATGGAGTTTGGCGGTGCCACCAGGGCTGTCCTTGTCTTCAAAGTTGATGCATGGCAGGGACCATGCGTCAAAAAGGGGAATGATAACTGCGGTAAAGCATTGGTTTCTCTCATTACTCTAAAAAAATAAAAATAGTTTACACTGTTTGCGCAACTCATAACATAGGTTGAGGTTTGAAGGTAGAGAAGACCACGTCCCTACATTCAAACAGGACTCAAACACGGTAGTGATAATGATAACATCCAGTCATAATGGCACACCTTTTGTGAGCCATGGAATTAAGTAGGTGGTTGAATATTTGGGTATTGAATTAAAGCAGCACGGTGCATATCATCCAGCTAGTGGTGGGGTGGTAGAGAGAGAAAATGAGACATTAAAAACAGATTGAGCAAATGCTGTTCTGAAACAGGACTAGGATGGGCTTAGCAACTTTGGGATACTGTTTGGGAGACCACCACACACAGGAATTGGACCTGTGACAGATTCCTCCCATGTGATGATGCAATGTTAAATTACTGTGCAACCCTGTCCTCTGCTGTGCACTATATCCACAAGCAGGTAAAGGCAGTACTTCCAGCTCCATGACTAGCTGGAACAAGCCACGGTGGTCTGGGTCAATCCAGGTTCTCTTTTTTACTCATTCAGCAGTGAAAGTCCACCAGAGAGCCACGTGGATGCGTGCAAGCCACTGCAGGAAGCTGCCAGAGCCAATCATTGAGCTGGAGAAGACGGGAGTTTGACAGGGGGACTAGAAAGTGATTCTCTTTCAAGAGGACTTATTACTGTCCCTATGATGGCCAACCTGACTTGTATCCTAAACCTGACTGGCTACCAGATTCCCCCAGCGACACTGACGATGACGACCCATTGACATCCATTTCACACCTTCTGTATATATTCCTCTGACCATGACGATTCTCATTTCACCCTGAATGAGCTTGCTTGACTACAGGATACTTTAAATCCGCAAAAACAGCCTTAGCGCCTTCATTATGTCTGTTTTATGAAGAACTCAGTTGAACTGTAAAAGGATTCTGAAGTTTTTATGTACTCACAGCATTGTAATTTCTATGTTAATTTTAGATATTATATTTTGTAATGATAAAATGTGGCAAATGTGAGGGAAATTGTTCTTGTTCATGTTCATCTGAGGATAACGCCAAAGAAGGCCATGTCATGTCACTGAGATCAGTACAGAATGTTTATCTGCTTACAGAGACACAAACATGTTCTTCTGTTCAAGGTAGGTCTGTCCAAGATCCTAAAACAAAACCTGTTTGAAATGCCTCAAACTGCTTCTTATCGGTACACAAAATTATGTCATGCTCTGCATTTCATATATATAGTAGTGGTTTAGTACAAGGGCTTCAGTGCGCTCTCATTATTCTACCTGCTTTATTCTATCCTGTATTAACCATCTTTCTATAAGAAATCGTTTTACCTTCAGAGGACGAGTCTGTGAGTGTTGTCTAATTTCCACGACAGCTCCCAAGATGAACATCATTGACATTCAACAGATAAGTAAGAATACTTGCAAAGTCCTTTCTATCAAGCTGAAGAAAGGCTTCAAACTGTATGCTTCATCAAATGAAGGAAAGAAAAAAACAACTTTATATATAACTTATAAATACCTTACATAAATACAGGAATAATAGATAGAAAAACATGAAGGACAAGTCGCTGTCTTTGACTAATATAAACAATGCTACCAGAAATGTGAAATGCATCAAAGCAAGCAGCACTAATGTGGTGCTTGTGCAGTAAGTTTACTGTATCTTGTATAAAATTAGTTTTATCTTATAAATATTGGGAAACACATCAATATTGTTGTCCTTGGTAACTCACTATACACTACAGATGCACCAGATATAGATTCGGTTCTATTCATTTATCAATTTTAGACCATTCAACACTCATTATGGCCTTCAATGTATACAAAGTAATTTCATCCACCCATCCATCCATCTTCAACTGCTTACTCCTTCCTTCAGGGTCACGAAGAACCTGGAGACTATCCCAGGAATCATCGGGCACAAGGCAGGGTACACCCTGGAGAGGGTGCCAGTCCACAATCACATACAGACTCCCACACCAATTCATACACTACGGACAATTTGGACACGCCAATCAGCCTATCATGCAGGGGAGGAAACCGGAGTACCCGGAGGAAACCCCCACAGCATGGGGAGATTCAGACAAATTAAAACTCTCAAGGATTCATGGACAGCTTGTATGATGGTCTTATTTCACATGTGAATCAGTGAGCTAATCAGAACACAAATTATTTACATTAAAGGGAAAGTAGCAAAATCCGTTTAATAATTCTAGAGGTTGGTCATGTAAAAAGTAAGTTTATTACTTGTACATAAATTCACAAAAATGGGCTTAATGAGCAAATAAAATAAAAGTGTGCAATATGGGCCATTAAATTACTCAAAATATGTGTCATTTCCAAATTGGAATAAAGAGCTCCAATGTCAGATAGATGGCAGTATTGCAGCACTGAAAAACTACAAAGCAAAATATTCTTGTAATTCACAAACTACACCTCTTAGTCACTTCTCTAAATTTTAAAAAATCATGTGCATCTGATCAGTGTCTTGTGTAAAGACAGAATCATTTGAATCATGGTCTTTGTTACATTAAAAAAAAATTGCATTACAAGAATCAGATCAAAAACCCAAGGGTTGTAAATTGCAAGGAAACACACTAATACTCACTGACCAATTTATTAGGAATATTGTGCTAATACTGGGTAGGGCCTCCCTTCACTCTCAAAACAGTCTCAATTCTTCATGGCATGAATTTCACAAGATGATGGAAACATTCCTTTGAGATTTTGGTCCATGCTGACATAATTGCATCATGCAATTCCTGCAGATTTTTCAAGTGCACGTTCATGCAGAGAATCTTCCGTATTACCAAATCCCAAAGGTGTTCAACTGGATTCAGATCTGGTGACTCGGAAGGCCACTGAAGTACACTTAGCTCATTGCCATGTTCATGAAATCAGTTTGAGATTACTTTTGTTTTGTGACATTTGTGCATTATCATGATGGAGGTAGCAATTAGAAGATTCTGGTGATGAAGGAATGCACATGGTTGGCAGCAATACTCAAATATGCTGTTGCATTTAAATGATGATTGACTGACATTAACAGGGTGAAAGTGCTCCAAGAAAACATTCCCCACACCATTACACCACCTCCACCAGCCTGGACTGTTGACAGCAGATCATGGGTCCATGAATTCATGTTGGGTCCATGGATTCATGCTGTTGGAGCAAAATTCTGACTTTAACATCTATGTGCCTCAGCAGAAATTGAAATTGATCAGACCAGGCTACATTATTCCAGCCTTCAACTGTCCAGTTTTCCTTTGCCTGTGCCCACTGCAGCCTCAGCGTTCTGTTCTTGGCTGACAGAAGTAGAACCTGACATGGTCTTCTGCAGTTGTAGACCCTCTGCCTGAAGATCCTAGATGTTGTGCATTCTGAGAGGCTTTTGTCCTCACCACAATTGTACAGAGTGTTTATGTGAGTTACTGTAGCCTTTCTGTTAGCTGAACCCAGTCTGGCCATTCTCCACTGACCACTCTATTATCAACAAGCTGTTACCATACACAGGACAGCCACTTACTGTATGTTTTTTCTTTATGCATGAAAATCCCAGATCAACAGTTATAGAAATATTCAAACCAGACCCTCTGACACCAATTCAATTCAATTAAATTCAGTTGTATTTGTATTTGTCACAAAGCAGCTTTACAGAAACATATAAACACAGGATACAGATTTTAAGTGTGAATTTATCCCTAATGAGCAAGCCGGTGATGACGATGGCAAGGAAATACTCCCTAAGACAATATGAGGAAGAAACCTTGAGAGGAACCACACTCAAAATGGAACCCATCCTCATCTGTGCAACAATGGATTTATTATAGTTTTTATATGATCCACTGTTCACTAAACTAGACTTGAGTGCAAAACTGTAAGTGGTAATTGCAGTCCTAAGGTGTCATCCTCAGCAATCTCAACAATCTCCAGGCTGCAACGCTTGGGGCTGTCCTCAATAGCAGAATGTAGCCTCCAGTTGATGAGAACTCCAACCAAAAGTATGGCATCAGGATGGATCAGGCAGGTCCAGAGAGCAGAAAGGGTCAGGATTACTAACATCTCAGGAGTGTCATGTGTAGCTTGACAGAAGCATCAATCGTCACCAACAATCATGCCATGGTCAAAATCATTGATAGCACATTTTTTCCCCCACATTCTGATGTGACGTGATTAGACAATTGCATGAATGAGTGTACAGGGGTTCTTAATAAACTGCTCTATGAGTGTATATGCTTTTGTGCAAGAACACAAAGTGGTCCAGCACTGCTACTGTATTTCCCTACTGCCTCCTACTGGCACTGAATTTAAAAAAGTGACTTGAAGGTACTGTAAGGTACTGGATCTTCATAGTAGACTACTAGCAAAATCTGGGTTTGCTGGTATCGTTCAGTACTGTGAAAGTTACAAATTTTGTCAAGTAAAACTGCAAATTATCTAGTTGAAATTAGTAACTAAGAAGCTGTGGGATTTGATAAGTAAATAAAATGCGCTTTGTAGTTCACATTTGCACACATATGCATACACAGAATAGACCAGTGCTCTAACTCTTAACATAGAACTTAAAGCATAGACAGAATATTCACATGTACAGGTTATCACTCATTTACTACTCAAATGATTTACTAGTCATATAAGTGCACAGAGTGCAAACAATTCAAAATGTTTAAACCACTCACCTATTCATGTTCTGCATTTCAGCAAAAGCCTTTCTCAAGCTGAAGTTCCACTTTAGCGAGCAGTGCAAATGAGTCCCAATACAGCTGGGACTGCCCTAACCTGTGATAAACAATCATAAAAACATGATTCATAACTAACCTTTAAGGTGGCTGAACTGTCAGATAAAAAAAAGTCATATGCAAAAGAAAATTTCTAGAAACCAAGAGCCACTTGGTACCTCATTCTTAGAGACCTAGTGCTTCAGAGCCTTTTCACTCTCTGCTCTTGTTGCTTTGAAAGACTTATATATGTCCAGACGTTAGGAGGGCATTTTCTCTTCGACTTTCTCCTTTTCTCTGACCGGAGCTGAAATCAATGGTCACGCAATTAAGGAATGTGCATCTGTCAAGCAGAGTGCATTGGGAGGAAGGTATTAAGCATATACCCAATACGAAGTTCAATAACAGCAATAACCATGTTGAGTGGTGACTACAGTACTATCAAAACCAAGCTAGACATTATGTGTCAGTTGGTTTATTTTTGTTGAGAAGCAATTTCCAGTATTGGCAAAGGCCATCAACGATCACTCAACTGTCTGGCCGGTGTGTATTGACTCTCTGCCAGGGGAGTCGAGTCAACCGTTCGAAAGTTATAGGCCCTTTAAAACAGTTTAAAGATAGGAACACATGCCTGGAATGGGAAAGTGCAGTCTCGAGAGGCTCCATCACTGATAATTAGCAATCAATCACAAATTAGTTTCAAAGCTTGAAAAGAACACTGAGAGCATTATTAGATTGCAGGGATTCAGAGCTCTCAGATAATGACTTGAATTTTTAGAGGACTGAAATGCCCCAGCCATTTATTGGCCATTTCTTTCACCAATCACTGCATAAATTGAAGAAAAATCCAACTGCCCATAGTACAGGTGTCAAATAAGACCCATAGGGAGAAAAAGGCTGTGTACATCTTGTGTAATTAATCTGTAAGGATTTTATCAAAGTGCCTCTGGTTCATTACAATGTGATTAAAGAGCCTTCAAACCTTCACAACCTTAGGGCATAGTGTACATAGAACTCAGAAAATCAGTCCTCAGATTCCTGCATTCTTTTATTATGTTTAAAGTGTATCATGATGACTCTATAGCTGTCTCAAAATATACTCACTTGCCACTTTAACAGGAATACCTGCACAATTGCTTTTCATGAATTATCCAATCAGTCAATTATGTGGCTGCAGTGCAATGTATAAGACAATGCTGATACAGGCCTAGAGCTTCATGGTTGTTGGTGCAAGATGGTCCAGTTTTCAGAAACTGCTGATCTCCTGGGATTTTCATGTACACCATTCAATAGAGTTTACCCAGAAAGGTGCAAAAAAAAAAAAAAAAACAGCATTCACTTAGCAGCACTTCTGTGGGCAGAAATTACTTGTTGAGAAGAGAGGATTGAGGAGAATGATCAAATAAGCACTCTTTACAACCACAGTGAGCAGAAATCATGTCAGGTAACACAACACATTGAACCTCGAGGCTTATGTTTACTTTACATTATTTATCTCCATTGGTAAAACGTTATTATATTATATTATATTATATTATATTATATTATATTATATTATATTATATTATATTATATTATATTATATTATATTATATTAATTACCATTATAACCTCAGATTCTTGTTATTGGCTGACAGGAGTGGAACCTGATGTGATATTCTGCTGCTGTAGCCCATCCACCTGAGTGTTCGATGTTTTGTGCATGCTGAGATGCTTTTCTGCTCACCACAGTTGTAAAGAGTGATTATTTGGATTACTATATTCTCCCTGGCAGCCTGACCTGGCCATTTCCCTCTGCTTCTCTTATCATCAAAGTGTTTCCACTTACAGAACTGTTGCTTACTCAATTTTTTTTTGCACCAGTCTGTGTAAACTAAATAAATCATAAAATTAGAACATCATGGAAAAGTAAATTTTGTTCCCCATAATTTAATTTAAAAAAGTGGAACTTTCATATATTCTAGATTCATTACACATAAAGTCAAATATTTCAAACCTTTTTTGTTTTAATCTTGATGATTACGGCTTACAGCTCATAGAAAAAAAAAATCAGTATATCAATTAGAATAAAGAATTTATAATACAGAAATGTCGACCTTCTGAAAAATTTGTTAATTTATGCGTATGACACTCAACTCAACAATGCGGATGACACTTAACTCATCCTCTCCTTCCCTCCCACTGATCCTCTTGTTCTGCTCAGATCTCAGCATGTCTGGCAGACATCTCACCATGGATGGCAGCTCATCAGCTGAAACTAATCCCAGCAAAACTGAACTACTGTTCATCCCAGGTGATTCATCACCATAGCAGGATCTTGTGATCTCCCTGGACAACTCTCTGATCCCACCTTCGGTTACCTTGGGGTTACCTTGGGGTTACCTTGGGGTAACCATGGACAATCAACTGTCCTTTTCCTCTCACATTGCTAATCTGACATGCTCATGTTGATTTCTCCTTTACAACATCAGAAGGATTATCCATTTCTATCCATACAGGCCCTCAGGTGCTGGCTCAGTCTCTTGTCATTTCGAGACTGGATTACTGCAACTCACTCCTGGCAGGTCTTCCTCTGAGCTCCATTCGATTTCTGCAACTGATCTAGAATGCAGCTGCTCAACTTATTTTCAACCTTCCTAAGTTCTCCCACACCACCCCATTGCTCTACTCCATCCACTGGCTTCCTGTAGCTGCCCGCATCAGATTTAAAACTCTGATACTTGCTTACAAAGCCAAAAATGGACCAACACCCACTTACCTCAAATCACTTATCACATTTTGCAATGCCCCACGCTCCTTCCAAACCTCAGCAAATGGAATCATGAAGTGATCCAAAATCTTCTGGCAGATGGCTACGTTGACTGCCGACTTAAGAAAACACAGAGGACCAACACCAGTAGATGATATGTGTCTCTCCACTCTTCCTCCAGACTTTGGAACCTTGATTTCCAAATGAAATGCAAAATTTACTTTCATCTTCCGCATGCTTGTGGTTGTGTGTACTGAACCAGACTGAGAGATTAAAGGCTCAGATAATGAACTTTTCCAAGATATAAAAATTATTTGAGATGCACCTGTAGAGACCTGTGTTGAACCACAACATTCTGCCCAAGGTATGACACAGAGCTAGTGTGGGGTGGCAAAGATAGTATCAAAGTGCAAATGCTATAGTTTGACATACGTTTCTGTTCATTTTATTCTTTATGTTAGACTTAGCTGTCATGTTTGGAGTGTTTTTTTGTTGTTGTTTTTACTTTATAATTAATAGTATACAGTATTAGTGTTGTACACTCACCATCCACTTTCATAGGAACACCGGTACACCTGCTCATTTACAGTTATGCATTGTGCTGCTGCCACATGATTGAATGATTGGATAACTTCATAACTGAGCAGGTGTACAGGTGTTCCTATTAATGTGGACAGTGAGTGTGTATCTGTCTGCATTTGTATTTTAATCAAAAATACTTTTTATGACCGGCGATAGCTTTCCCACAAATGCCTAACTACTCAATAAATTACAGTTTATTAACGTTAACCAATATTACTAATTAATTAATTAACATGAATTAAAAAAATTACGCAATTTAATGTTAAGTGCTGCCTTTCATTTAAGCCTTGAATGACTGCTGTGCATTGTGCAGATCTGTAGAAAATTTGGTCAAATTTGGCATGAGCCCTAACAGGTTAACAGGTCAATAATATCATATGTAATTAAACCCGAAGATTATCAAGTAAGAAGCACTACTGTTTCCCTACTGTAAAATTGACTTAAATACTGTATGCAGACATTTAATGTTTTACAAATTTCCTTTCATGATCAGAAAGCGATCACAAGATGTACACTGTTCAGACATAAAACTACTTACAGGTGAAGTGAATAACATTAATTATCTCGTTTCAGTGGCAAATGTGAAGGGGTGGGATATATTACATAGTGAACAGTCAGTTCTATAAATTGATGCTCAAGACTCATCGATGCACGTGGAGAGCGAAGGCTAGCCCATCTGTTCCGATCCCACAGAAGAGCTACTGTAGCAGAAATTGCTGAAAAAGTTGCAGTTTGCTGCATAACCTCAGACTGCTCAGAGTATCCATGTTGACCCTTGTCCACCGCTTAAAGCACCTACAGTGGGCAAGTGAGCATGAGAACAGGACCAGGGAGCAATGGAAAAAATGTGGCCTGTTCTGATGAATCACGTTTTCTTTTACATCATGTGGACGACCTGGTGGGTGTGTGTTGCTTACCTGGGGAAGATGGGTAGCAGTGGTTGCTCAGTGGTTAAGACGTTGGGCTACTCAGAAAGTCATGAGTTTAAACCCCAGTACTGCCAAACAGTCACTGCTGGGCCCTTGAGCAAGGCCCTTAACCATCAACTGCTCAGATGTATAAATGAGATAAATGCTCTGCATAAGGGCATCTGCCAAATGCCATAAATGTAAATGTAAATAAATTGACCAGAAGAGAATGCACCAGGATGCACTATGGAAAGAAGCCAAACAGGCAGAGGTCAATCTTCTGCTGGGAAAGCTTGGGTCTTAGCATTCATCTGGATGTTACTTTGGCACGTACCAGCTACCTAAACATTGTTGCAGACCAAGTACACCCCTTCACTTCACCTGCAATGGTCTGAGGCAGTGACCTCTTTTAGCAGGATAATGTGCCCTGTTATACTGGTTTGAGGAACACGACAAAGAGTTCAAGGTGTTGATTGTCCTCCAAATTCCCCAGATCTCAATCCGACCACGCATCTGTGGGATGTGCTGGACAATCAAGTCTGATCCACAGAGGCCCCACCTCGCAACTTACAGCTCTTAAAGGATCTGCTGCTAACATATTGGTGACAGATACCACAACACTCTTTCAGAGGTCCCTTTGTTTAAATCAAAAAGTGCATTTGATTAAACCAGAGCACAACTTCTGATTTTGCTAATCTAGAAAATTCAATAGCAAAAGTTTTCAATAGCAAAGAAACCAATGCAAAATTTTGCATTTAACTGTATATTCATTGAGGCACCAAATGATATAGGAAACTTAAAACTAGTAAAAAATAATTGTCAGGATTTTGCATGCAGACCGAACAAAACCATTGCGTTAAAGACATATGCGCTTCTTGGTGTTCATTCAGCTGTCACATGTCAATGCAACTTTTCATCCAATAAGGAAGGACAACAGGGTCCTTTTCCCCTATAATTAACCAACATTTTAGCTAGCAAGACCTCAGCATATTTGTACATTAAAAAGATTGTTAAGCTACTTGTTAGTGAAGTGTCTTTATTTACTTACAGAAATTAAAGGTAAATCACAAAGCAGTGCCATAATGCAATGTTATAGTTTGATCAAGTTAATATGCATAGCATGATTATCAAAAGTGCTAAGAGAGTTGCAGATATTACCCTGCCAATCATATTTTTGAGAGACCAAGGAACAATTTTACACAAAACATATTTAGGTTTTATCAGTTTTATGCTTCTGAGCCCAAAATCATGTCTGTAGACAGTCTGGGTGAATTATGCCGTTTGTGCCATTGGTCTTGTGCCTCACCTATTAAGAGTGATTACCAATACCCTGAGAATACCCTGAATCCAAGATAACCATATCACATATTTAAATAAAATACAACCATCAGTTTACTGTCCCTATTCCACTTGTAAACATAAAACATGATGTTAAATTCCCAGAGATTAATCACACAAGCACAAAAATGTTGATCTGCGTTCCAGTGCACCTAAGACAGCAGGATGCACAGCCCTCCAGAGTTGTTAGCAGAAAGGTCAGGGAATGTCATTCCTGCTGTAGAGTCTCTCTCCAGCTGAAGCTATGATTGGGTCCATGTGTGAGGGGGAGGATAGGTGGGTCTACCAGCTGCCACACACCAGTGTCTTGCTCTTCACATGCACATAAACCCAGATATGGAATCTGGTAAGATAAATTAACATTTTAATATTAGCATAATTTTGGTAGGAAAACAGGAGTGTGGCTACGGTACACAGCAAACAGGAAAATATGTCTATTAAAGGCCAGATTTGTCATGATCAAATTATCAGGCTGATCCCAAACCACCAAACAGGCAAGTAACACTGCAAGAGTCAAATCAAGTGTTTGGATACGTGTGTGCATGCCTGACACATCGTGCACCATGGGCTATTTTCTTAATTGATGTTCATAGATAGGTTAAGTTTAAAAAGGCTGTCAACAGCTACAGATGGTATTATGAAAGAAAAAATGAAACATAAACACCTTCCTGACGACTTGGACAAACTCTTTGGCATTGTGTGGGGTGAGGCCTTGGAGCTGGCGGGTGCAGGCCTCTAGAGATGAAGCGTGAGCCACAATGAGAATGTTGTTTCCTATCAACATATAAACAAGCACGCTGAGCACTTGCATGTAGCACAACCATAAACTGTTTAAAGAAGCACACTTATTTGGCACTTACCCTTATTTTTGCAGTCTGCCATAATGTCTTTGGTCACCCTGTAGCTGCGGCTCATGTAGGTGTCATAGGACTCAGACACATTTAGTTTAGTAATGGGTATATGAGGTCTGTGAATATAGAAATATTTCCTCTGATGATTTATATTTGATTCTGATAGTAGTTGCATGGCATGTAGATATAAAAATACGGGTTCTATAAAATAATAATCAGGTGATTTGTTTGTACTTGTATGTTGTGTCAACACTGAGATTGGCTGCAGCAAGGCCTATAGGTGATATCCATGCAGGTAAAGAATTTCCAGAGACCCATTTTGTCCATTCAAATAACCCCGGCTCCACTCGTATCTTCAACTTCACTTCCTGCTTCATACCTTTACATAGAAAGGAAGAACAAGTCCAAAATCATTGTACGTTGGAAAGGGGGTAAAAAGGGTTTTTTGTGCATATTCAAACTCTTGAATTTGATTACGCACAATCAAAATTAGAATTTTCCATCGTTTACTATATTTTAAAGGCCTTCATGGATAATTCAAAATTGCATCCGTTATTAAAAAAGGTATAGAATAAGGTATATTGTATGTTAATGTAATCCTGACATGGTCTTACACCCGGCAACATTTTAGATTCCAAGTGTTAAAATAAAACCTATAGTGCCACCTTGAGGAACAATATTATGGGTTTATCTGTGGAGTGATGAGTAATTTTGCCTAGTTGCAAGGTTATTTTATGTGCAATCATTAACACTATTTGTTTTTTCTTTCATTTTATTTCTTGCCAAGTCCATATAATTATACTTTTAGGCTATTACAGCTTCCGGTTAAATTACAGTAGGTGGATTAACTATTCTAAAATGATTCTTGGTGTGAATATGTGTATATAAATGTACAGTGCCTTGCGAAAGTATTCGGCCCCCTTGAACTTTTCAACCTTTTGCCACATTTCAGGCTTCAAACATAAAGATATAAAATTTTTATTTTTTGTGAAGAATCACCAACAAGTGGGACAAAATTGTGAAGTGGAACGAAATCTATTGGATTTTTGAAACTTTTTGAACTAATAAAAAAATGAAAAGTGGGGCGTGCAAAATTATTCGGCCCCCTTGCGTTAATACTTTGTAGAGCCACCTTTTGCTGCGATTACAGCTACAAGTCGCTTGGGGTATGTCTCTATCGGTTTTGCACATCGAGAGACTGAAATTCTTGCCCATTCTTCCTTGCAAAACAGCTCGAGCTCAGTGAGGTTGGATGGAGAGCGTTTGTGAACAGCTGTTTTCAGCTCTTTTGCACAGATTCTCGATTGGATTCAGGTCTGGACTTTGACTTGGCCATTCTAACACCTGGATACATTTATTTGTGAACCATTCCTTTGTAGATTTTGCTGTATGTTTGGGATCATTGTCTTGTTGGAAGATAAATCTCCGTTCCAGTTTCAGGTCTTTTGCAGACTCCAACAGGTTTTCATCCAGAATGGTCCTGTATTTGATTGCATTCATCTTCCCCTCAATTTTAACCACCTTCCCTGTCCCTGCTGAAGAAAAGCAGGCCCAAACCATGATGCTGCCACCACCAAGTTTTACAGTGGGGATGGTGTGTTGAGGGTGTTGAGCTGTGTTGCTTTTACACCAAACATATCGTTTTGCATTTCGATTTTGGTTTCATCTGACCAGAGCACCTTCTTCCACATGTTTGGTGTGTCTCCCAGGTGGCTTGTGGCAAACTTTAGACGAGACTTTTTATGGATATCTTTGAGAAATGGCTTTCTTCTTGCCACTCTTCCATAAAGGCCAGATTTGTGCAGTGTACGACTGATTGTTGTCCTATGGACAGACTCTCCCACCTCAGCTGTAGTTCTCTGCAGTTCATCCAGAGTGATCATGGGCCTCTTGGCTGCATCTCTGATCAGTCTTCTCCTTGTCTGAGCTGAAAGTTTAGAGGGACGGCCAGGTCTTGGTAGATTTGCAGTGGTCTGATACTCCTTCCATTTCAAAATGATCGCTTGCACAGTGCTCCTTGGGATGTTTAAAGCTTAGGAAATCTTTTTGTATCCAAATCCGGCTTTAAACTTCTCCACAACAGTATTACGGACCTGCCTGGTGTGTTCCTTGGTCTTCATGATGCTCTCTGCGCTTTCAACAGAACCCTGAGACTATCACAGAGCAGGTGCATTTATACAGAGACTTGATTACACACAGGTGGATTCTATTTATCACCATTAGTCATTTAGGACAACATTGGATCATTCAGAGATCCTCGCTGAACTTCTGGAGTGAGTTTGCTGCACTGAAAGTAAAGGAGCTGAATAATTTTGCACGCACCACTTTTCAGTTTTTTATTTGCTAAAAAAGTTTAAAATATCCAATAGATTTCGTTCCACTTCACAATTGTGTCCCACTTGTTGGTGATTCTTCACAAAAAAATAAAATTTTATATCTTTATGTTTGAAGCCTGAAATGTGGCAAAAGGTTGAAAAGTTCAAGGGGGCCGAATACTTTCGCAAGGCACTGTATGTGATCACAGTTCAATGCTATGGATTGGCCCAGTATCCCTCGATAGGCTCCAGATCCATCATGAACCGGAAGTGGTTACTGAAGATGAATGAAAAATGTATTGAAAGGGAAATGCAGAAAATAAAATGCAAAGTAGGCACAAATAAATAGAGTTTTTGTTTGTTTGTTTGTTTGTTTGAACTTTTTACAACTGGAGTAATGTGCTCTGCTCTTTTGAAACTGGTTAGAAATCTTTCAGTAGCATTTCAAATAAGTTTAATATTTTGTGGAAAGTTCAATCAAGAGTTCCAGTTACAGAAGTTAATCCTGCTGGTAATAAAAGCATGGATGCATTTCTCTAGGTCTTGTTGGTAGAATACAGTACATTATTGATTCTAGATGTGTTTAAGACACTGGATGACTGATTTGCTAAGATCTTAGTCTATTATAACACCAATTTTATAGTTGGTCTGTGGTTTTTAGGGACTACATTGAAAATGAAAAAGTATTTGACTGTTTTCTTATGTTTTTGTGTATATCTCATAGTAAATTGTTTCAGAAATTGAAAAAAAATTAAGATAAAACAAAGCCAACCTGAGTAAACACAAAATAAATTTTTTAACTGATATGTTATTTATTGAAGCAAAAAAATGTATCCAACATTAATAGGGAAACATGAATTCTGCTCTCTACCAGAAAATCCTAAAGGAGAATGTCCAGTCTTCAGTCCGTAAGTTGAAAGTCAAGCACAACTGCATTATGCAGCAAGACAAAGATCCAAAGCATAGTAGAAGTATGTGAAATACTTATCTCCAGTTGTTGGAAGCGTTTGGTTGCAGTTATTGCTGCAAAGGTTGGCACAACCAGATGTTAAGTTTAAGGGGGCAATTAGTTTTTCACATGGGTGATAGGTTTCAGATAACATTTTTTGCTTCAATAAAAATTAATAAATAAAAACTGTATTGTGTGTTTACTCAGGTTGCATTTGTTTTAAAGTCGTTTCAAGATCTAAAACTATTTAGTATGAGATATACACAAAAACATAAGAAATCAAAGAAATACTTTTTCACAGCACTGTATGTGGACTATTTCTGAGTTGTACCTCTTTGCTGACAAACAGAATATTCTGTGCATTTGGAAACAAAGTGGTACGACTCTTAATTTATTTAATTAGTTGTGTTTTTTTACACAGTGACCCCAGATTCACAAACAAATCTACTGGGCCTAATCATTTGGTGAGACAGCAATACATATTTGAATATATATATATATATACCATAAGTATGGTAAGTAATTTGGTTGTTGTGTAGGATTTGTCCTAATATCAAATGAAAGGGACATGATCCCTGGGGATTCCTGCCAATGATGACAAAGTGACCCTGACCTTCAAAATACTATCTTAACAATTTAAGGACTGTTCCAGAATGTCCTACACTATTTTCTAACTTGGCTAGAAGTATTCTATAGTCTACGGTGCTAAAAACTGCAATATGACCCAGTAACCCCAGAGCTTATATTTGACCTGCTGACTGAAATTTGTCATAATATCCACGTGTGACTATATATTTTAATCCAATAAATACAAATTTGTTGGGTAAAATTGTGGTAGTATGTTGCAGAAATGGATAAAAATGACTAATTAAACAATTACCTTTGAGAATCTCGTGGGCTGTTTGGACACAGCGGAGACTGGGTGAGCAGTACACAAAGTCAATAATATTATTATTCTCCAGTAATGCTTCACCTGCAACACACATTCAGACACTCAAAGCTTCTCTGAACTTTTTATGTAAAAACCAAATGAACAAAAAAAATTGTACGTTGAAAAGTTCTCACATACCCACAGTTCTGGCCTGTATTGCTCCAAACACTGTAATAGGAGCATCCATGTCATAATCTCGCTTTCCACCCCAAGCAGGCAGAAAAGGGGGCATGTTCAGGTTACTTCGTACATATCTGCCTGCAGAAAGACCAAATTAGACACTCTTTATCTACAGTATGTGTATGTGTGCTTGAGAGAGAGTTTGAGTGAGTGGTATAGGTCCCACTACCTTTGGCATCTGAGCATTGTGAGAGCCAGTGTTTCCCAAACACCACATCCATCCTCTCTCCATGACGACATACAAACAGGGTTCTTTTAGGGGCCTGAGAGTGACTGTTAACTCTGAGTACCTGTACCAACACAAAGCATTCTGCAGTCAAACTACACAGCTTCACTTTCATGTTTATTTGCTTCAGTGCAAGAATCGTCTGCGAGCTTTCTTAATCTAATATGAATTTGAGAATACTAGGCTTGGCTGTTGAAGAAATTTTAAATTATATGTGTGTATAGCATACAATACATTCAACATCATAATTATTATGTTATCTGATAGCAAGTGATATCAGAAAATGATATTATAAAAATGGCACCTGCATAGGTTGGCAGACAACATTCATAATAGACGAGTCTCCAGCTTTTGAGTTATCTAGGCACTGAATGCTGAGCAGCCCATCCAATGTTTTGCTCTCTTTGCTGCTTTTTTCTGAAGGCAAGGCACTGAAGAATGAGTGTGACCTGTGTATAATGATAAAAAGTAACCTTCCTCTGATGCTTAAAAATGTGACAATACTACAACAGTGGAACAGTCATTGGATCTGAGATTATGTTTAGCTCTTTTTATATTGATAAAAATAACAGATTTTTTTATCATACAAAACATCGATCCTTAGCTTGATTTACTGTCGGTGTAGAATTTCTGTGCGTATTCTCCCCTACGTCCATGTGTATTTTGTTCAGGTTCTGCCCAAAAAACATGCCACTAGGAGGACTGATTACACTAAACTGTGTGAATGAGTATGTGAATGCGTGTGTGTTTGTGTTTGTGTTTGGGTGTGTGTGTGTGTGTGTGTGTGTGAGTGAATAAGTAAGTGAATGTCTCTCACATCATGCCCAGTGTTCCTGGAATTTTGGATTGACTATAACCCTGACTGCAACCCTGAATGAATTACTTCTCTAAGTGAAATAATTTTATTCATTCCTAAGTAGACAGATTGTGAGTATTAAACATGCTCACCCATGGAAGACCCAAGTGTCACACTCGTCAGCCCGACTAACATAATTTTCAGGAAGCAACCCGGAAAGCCCTGCGCTCAGAGAGGTGCCGTAAACCCACCCCTCACTGGTGCTCATATGCTCCACTGGAGAGGTGAAAATAAAGTCCCCTGGTATCAGCTCCAGCTCATCTTCATTCTGGGGAACGTATGGGTACATCACCTTCAGAGTCTTGAAACAAAGAGAGAAGAGTGTTTAGACATATCCATATTTTGTTTGAGACATGGACTAAGTATAGCTAGTATGTTACATCAACAGTTATTTAGCCCTGAATTGTGTAGGCTATTGTGTAATCTGGGTCTAATAAAACCAGAATGATGCAAACAGTCATTGAACTGTTTGCAAATTCAGAATTACTCTCCAAAACCTACAGTACCTCATGATTTGCAAATCTGATATCCCGCGAGAAGAGAACAGCAAGCCAATCACAACTGAGCTTGACTTCAATTCCTCTTGCCAATTTCTCCAAGGAAACCAAATGGCTGCTTGGAAAGTTGTAGGCTAGAGTCACATGCAGCTGCTTCTTCTGTGGCTCCACTTGTACATCTGTAAGATGATAAGAAATTTCCATTAGCTCACATCCTTTCAAGCTCATTTCCTTTCAAATGTCGTGAAGTTGTACAGTGATCATTTAAATCAGTGAACATTTCATTATTATGTGATTCATCATGGTGGTTATTTACAATGAGAAGTAATATTATTCAGTGTTTTGCAAGCAGCTAAATTGTAACCAGAAAAAAAAGTTAATGGGACTGGCTTTCTTCACAGGACTCTCAAGAACAGAGAATAATGGAAGGAGAGGTAGAGAGGGAAATAGAAATGTACAGGGCAAAAAAATAACTTTGATAATGTCTCTTAATAAAAGTAGCAGTTTTGAAAGAGGTGGGTGAGTCATAACGGGCTACCAAAGATGCCTGTATTGATTCAGCCATGAATTTCTCCTAACTGTTGCCTGATACATGTTGTTATGAATCAGTGCAACTTACTATAAATACAAATATAGACTAAGGCTGCTGGATGATGTCTAATCAATTACTCTTTACACCCTAGTTCTACCTGCTTTAGTGGCAGCTTCTGTAGCAAAGTCGAAAGCAAATTTCTTCAGGGTATTAGCCACCTGCTCCTCGACGAAGAGGCCGATAAAATTGGAAGAGGTGTAGAGTTCTAAGGGCAAAGGGCTAGGGAAGCGTCCTCTCCACTGATTAACTGTGGACTGCAAAGCCCCACACAGAGCTTCCAGCTTACTGTCTGCACACTGGGGCAAGAGAGAAATATGAGAAATTATGAGCATACTCATGGTAATGGTCAACTACTCAAACAAAAACCAGCAATCTAGGACCAAAATACTGCTAGAGGTATGTTATTATACCAACACAGTTTGTTTCTTTTTAGTACAATAGTATGAATGAGGCAATCACCTCAATCTTATGTTAGACATTCAGTGGATTTTTTTGCAGAAATTCTGTGCTGGACTGGACCAAGTAATGCACTTAGGAATGAGGGGCTGAGAAAAACCCTAACCCAAAGCTTCTGAGAAAGCTAATGAAAAACCTTGTATTACAAAAAAAGAGATTGATATCATGCATTAGTAATTGAACACTGAGCAGGAGAGCACACATTTTCAACACTGGGGATTAGTCACATTAAATTTAATTGAGTTACTCTAAAATTATAAACTGAAGTCAGATCACACATCCATTCATACCCTGGGTCAATCTATAGTCACCGGCATGCTTTTGGGAGTGGGATGAAACTGGAGAACCCAGAGGGGACCCATATAGACATGAGGAGAACATACAAAACTCCACAAAGACAGTAACCTAAGCTGAGGATCAAACTAGGGCTCCTGGAGCTATCAATGCTACCCACTACACCTCCATGCCAATCTATATACATACAGCATGGAACAAAAATATTATCTCAAAGAAAAGGTATGAAAATAAACTACCAGAAAAAGCTCACCATAAAGAACTGACAGAGCGTGATGTGAGGAAATATGTTGTGGGCTTTGTTCTTGCCGCAGGTGAGGCGCGACTGCTGCCAGAAGTGAGACAGCTGGTTCTGAAGAGGGCCACTCGGCCGTAAGTACAGTACATATTCTCTGGGTAAGGGGTCGTCCAGAAAAGGGTCATCTACATGGGAGAAAAGCCTGCAGATGGGAGATCAACAGATCACAAATCTCACAAGTATCTTTACAGTATATTACAGAAAATTATGGTTATGTTACTACAGGTAACAAAAAGAATTTGAATTAATTCACTCATGTACAGTAACTACACATTCATACACTCATTCACTCCGAGTGGCAATTTAGAATTACCAATTGATCTGCTAGCAATTTTTGCACGAATCCTGAGAAAACTTACCCAGACGTGGGGAGAAGATCGACCATGCTGCTCAAGAGCATGCTAATGTCAGTTTCGTTACATAAATCACAATAAACTGCAATACTGAAAGACCATGGCTCTAAATCCTCTCCTTCCACCACTGACAGTGAATAAGACTGGGACCAAGTGACACTGCTGTTTTTAATTGTCTGGAAGTGTGGCTACCACTTCTAATGGGCTTCTTATGCAATGTGCGCCAGGAAAGTGCAAGATACTGGGAATGCACATCCCAAATGACTTTAGAGTGGATATGTAACAAAATTTTCAGAACACAAAATCATAATGTGTCATTCAAGGCATTTGACATACGAATGATCCATCATATTTTTCTGTCATTTTCTGTCATTTTTACATGACAGAACAATATGTTTTAGCAGTTAGCATTACATATGTTATCGATATGTTAGGAACCTCATGATTCAACCTGATTTTGATTCAGAGTACCAAGACAATTATTTATGCATTTAAATTTTTCTTTACAGTATACAGTATAACCATTTTTTAAAATGCAATTTTCAAAATGGTTTATATATATATATATATATATATATATATATATATATATATATATATATATATATATATATATATATATATATATATATATATATATATGTATTATGCATTTAAGGGCAAAAACTCAACGATGAAATATTTAAGATCTTATAATTTACTTTTAGCCCTAATGTAAATGCATCATTTCCCAAGCTTTTTGGATTAATACAGGAAAACAGCGTTGAATAAATGCAAGTCATAAATGCACGTCTAAGGCTAGACTAAAGAAAGAACAGTGTTGTGCTGTGATCCTCCAGGAGCGTTATGACGGGACACAAACACATTAATGCCAGTAGGAGGCACCAGAACACAGTTAGAAGGAATCAATGTTGAGGCCGGTATGTATTTGGTATGACTGTTTACAGCATTAAGGAAATGGAAAGTGGTCTTACCAGTCACATGCAAGTTGTACATTCCGGCCTCCTGTAGAAACCAGTGCCTTTAACCTGCAATCAACAGGGATAGATGATGTGACAGCACGCCCACTCAATGAACAACAAAATAATCATTCATCATCTTTCATTCGATGGCTTTTCTTTTTTTGCACCATATTTATTTTCCACATTCATTTTCTGTCGCACCACATTAATTCTGACCCCCTCAATGACCAGCATATACGGTCATTATAACACAAGGGAAAATATGTGAAGTACATTGATGTTTCTTTGGCATATTGTAACACTGTCTCTTTTTCTTGTTGCACATGGTTTATCATGGGAGGGGTTCGTGCATGAGCTGACTAAAAACGTGTGGGCGGACATGAAGCTACAGAGCTAAGAAGTGATACTCTGTGTTCCATGATGTGACTCACAATCACAAATACATGACATACTCAGGCTTGTATACAGTGTTTTAACATGACTGCTGACAAAATGGAGAACATATAACAGAAAGAGCTGTATGGTGGATAAAACACCTCTCTGATGATTTCAAAAGAGTGTGTGGAAACAGTTAAGCTATGTGGGAGAGAATGATGAGTATACTGTTCATTTGCATACTAAGGGTTTAAAAAATAATAGAATTGCAAACGGTCTTTCTTGGTCACTTATTAGCATCTGATATAATAGAAGATCATATTTTTTGTACATTTGGGGTAACAGTGAAACCAGCATAACAATTGAAACCCTTAGAAGGAGCTTACCTAATGTTAGAATACTGACAGCTAGGGTTTGCAAAGTAATATTCTATTCCATACCCCATGGAAAAATAAAGTAGACAATAGCAAACTTCAGTTGAATTGAAAGTTTTCAAGTGCAAGCCTTATTCTTTAGCTCCACCAAAAATTTTAAATAAATAAAAAATAAGCCCTATATTCATACCAGGAAATAGTTTTAATACGTGTTCTTCTCTTACCTCAACTACATCTGCCTGAACTGCCTGGTGTCCAAAAGGGACTCGTTTCATGGTGGATGTTGTATATCTGGGATAATTAATGCCGTCTGACCTGATGCATGCTCACTAATGAGATAATTAGCAAAGAATGATTTGAGTCATGAGAAAGTGTGTCATATCCACCGCCCCAGTAAAATAACAAGGGTATGAGCTTTACAGCATATTTATAGCTGAACATTTATACTTCTTTTGCAGAATACTTGGCTTTTACATTAAGATTCCCTTAACGGACATTATTTAAGCATTATTTAACATGAACAAACTAAAATCATGAACATTAATGAACCTTAAATAGCATTACTAAAGTAAAGTAAAAGTCAAATGAATTGATGATTATTTTTAAAATAATAATACAACAAATAGAACAAATATCAATAAACCATTGTTCACTGGAAACAAAAAAACTCCAAATAAATAGCAAGTTCCAATATTTACACAACGGAAATCAAGTTATTATCAACATTTCCGGGCATATTTTTTGTTAATTTAGGTGGACTTATATTTAGCAATGTGTGTGCGGAGTTTGCATGTTCTCCCCGTGTTGCGGGGGTTTCCTCCGGGTACTCCGGTTTCCTCCCCCAGTCCAAAGACATGCATGGTAGGTTGATTGGCAGCTTGGTAAATTGTCCGTAGTGTATGAATGGGTGTGTGAGTATGTATGTGATTGTGCCCTGCGATGGACTGGCACCCTGTCCAGGGTGTACCCCGCCTTGTGCCCGATGCTTCCTGGGATAGGCTCCGGGTTCCCCGCGTCCCTGAAGCAGGAATAAGCGGTTGAAGATGGATGGATGGATGGATGGATAGAATAAACATTAAGTGTAATTAACATTTATAAAATATTTCAAAGTGCAATTTACATTTACAAAATATGTCAATTACTACGTTACTTTGTTAACATTATTTCTGGTATATTTTTGCTAAATGTAATACTTGTTAATTCTATTTAGTGCAGTACATAATGTTAGATAAGGGAACCTTAATGTAAAACATCATCATTGCGTGAGTGCATTAAGACCTCAGACTTGTGAGACAGGTGTCCAGAGATCTCTTTCACTGTGGTTTTATTAACTATTGAAGTGAAACCTCACAGTTTGCTATGGCTTCCCCTTAAGGTCAGTCTATTAATGCCTCTGAAACGAAGACCTAAACTTAGAGTTAGGTAATTCTTCAACAGTAGCCCATCCAGACACTTTTAGTCTAGTGTAGAATAGATTCTTTACAGTGTGCAACGATAGAGTTTACGTTAGTAAAGAATACCACAGCCCATGTTACACTGACAGCTAGTGGTGTCATGTGTTAAAAATATTGGTATGCTACTTTTCATATGGCTAAATGAAGAAATGCAAGTAAAACAGCTGTGAACCACCTGTTCCCGAAATTAAATATGGATGGATATGTGGCAAGCAACTTATTTAATGTGCAAAAAAGGGGGGCAATTATTAAGCATGAAATGCACAATTACCAGAAGTTCAGTTCATGAGGTTTCATCGTGTGATAGTTACATCAGTAATTTCTCATCTTTAAGTACACCACAGTGGTAAGCTAACCATAGTGCACTGACAGAAAGGCCACACTTCCTGATTACTCTGAGAACTCTCTTGTCTTGCTCACACTAAACACAGAAACATTAAATCAGATTTAAAGCACATGAAACTACAGTAAAAACGGTTTAAAGGGTCATACACAACCTCTAATCAGTGGTGGAAAGATAATACACTTGAGTAAAAACACTGATCGTGTAGAAATAATTAACTTCAGTAAATATAGAAGTAATGATTAAGCCAATTACTCAAGTAACAGTAAAATTGTGTAAAGAAATATGATCTGCCTAGCTAACTTAGCCAAATGCTCTTAGGGATTTTGTAGCTTGCTAGGCTCCTTAGCTAGCTAGAGCTAGCTAGCTAGCTCATTTTACTTCGTACATGTTTCTAGCTACATAGTTAGCTATCTAGCAAAGATGTCACTAATACATTATTGTCCTGAGCTTCACCTAAAGGCTGTAGATATATTTAACTCAGCAGACAATAACTACCAAAGTGATATCTAAGTATAATACAGAGCTTTCAGACTGTACAACATCAAATATTTGGCTAGTAGTCTAGTTTACTCAGCTAGCTAATGGCGTATCTGTACACACTTCTTTAGTTTGCTTTGTATGTTTGTTTTTGTAAGTTGTTAAATGCTGATATATACACAGGCTTTGCTCACATAATTTGCAGATCATTCAATTCTTATAATAAATCATAAATGTGATCAGTAAATATACTCGTAAAAAATAATAATAATAAACATCAATTTATGACAACCAATATGGATTAAAACAAGGCTGTGTAACAGAGTTGGGTGTAATCTAATTACAGTGAGGGGAAAAAAGTATTTGATCCCCTGCTGATTTTGTATGTTTGCCCACTAACAAAGAAATGATCCGTCTGTATATTAGACACACCATTAGCTTTGGGCAGCTGAGACTGTGGATATTTGAATAACATAGGCAACAAAGCAATTTGCATCTATATGCATGCCCCTTAAAATCCTTGTCTTTGGCAAAGGTGAATAACAATATCCAACAATATTGAAAAGCAATGTACCATACATATACCTCTAATTATAAGGGGTTGATTCCAAAACTAAGAATTTAATTGTACATAATGTGATCGTAAAGAGTGGCTATCATCATCAGAACCTGGCTGAACAGATGGTTGGAACCTTCACATAATTTGTATCCATATGCAAGCCTCATTACAATCATGCTCTACAGATGGAGAACGTCAAGAAAATTTCCATCCACATGCAAGCCTCTTGTGAACCACATTATTAAATTACTGCAATTGCACTCTGCATCTGTAGCATCAAAGTGTTATCATTTTAGATTTAACAAGGTGACAATTCAAATGTAACTAATTAACATCATCTGCTGGAGCTACGCTACGCTAACTGACTGTTTGTTGGACACATGGCTATATACATATTCCAGTGTGCTATTAGATCTTGCTGACCTTCACCCTACATTTACTTTTATGTCTTTCCACCCCCACACAGCTGTCCATATAGACGCTATCACACCATCTCCCTGCTGCTCTTCAGAAGGGAAATCTCTCGGCATCAGGCCCAGCATCCTTATGCTTCCTGTTTATAATGATGTTTCATGATAAATCAAAGAGCAGTTCTATTTATAGCCACACCACATACACATTACATTAGGATTATGTTATTTCTGGATATATATTCAGCAAAAAAAAAAAGAAACATCCCTTTTTTAAGGTGATTTTGTAAAATTTCGTAAATATTTTTTTTGTAAAATCCAAATAAGCTTTACAGATCTTTATTGGAAAGTGTTTAAATTATGTTTTTCATTTTTGTTCAGTGAACCATAAACAATTATTGCACATGCACTTGTGGAACAGTCCTTAAGACACAAACAGTTTACAGGTGGTAGGCAATTAATATCATAGTTACAATTAGGACACTAAAGAGACCTTTTTACTGAATCTGAAAAACACCAGACAAAAGCCTAGGGTGCCTGCTCACCTGCTAACCATTTGTCCCTCCAGACATGATCGAAAACTTACAAATGCCTTGGTGGAAGAGTTTTGTAACATCTCACAGCAAGAACTGACTAATTTGGTGCAGTCCATGAGGATGAGATGCACTGTAGTACTTAAAGCAGATACTGACTGCAACTTTTGATATCAACCCCCACTTTGTTCAGAGAATCATTATTCCTTTTCTGTTCATCAAATGTCTGTGAAACTTGTTCAGTTTATGTCTCAGTTGTTGAATCTTTTTATGTTTATATTTAAACATGTTAAGAAATTTGCTGGAAATAAAATCAATTAAATGTGAGAGGACGTTTCTTTTTTTGTTGAATATATAGATATATAATACATAAGACTAATAGTATAATGTTCTTCTGTTCCCAACTGTTATATGAAATCAAAGTCATATTGATCTCAGAATTCAGAAATTCACAACTACACAACTACCCTAGAGTACGGTATATCTGAAAGAATGTTCAGACAAAAAGTGTGAATAAATCTGCCCTCTGTACTAATTATACTTGGTCATCAGCAACAGCTATGTTTTCAAAAACAAATAGCAAGCTTCCTTTCTTCCATTTCTGGACACAGATGCGTATTATGCTGGAGGCTCTGTGGCAGTACAGTTCCATCAAAGGCAAACAAAAGTCATATTGTGCCAAAGGGGTTTCCCTTCATAACTGTAATATGAGCTTATTGTAAGGTTGTACTGGTAAAGTATGGCAGAGGTCAGTATAAGATTTCATTTGAGTACATATTTGATTCGATCAAGAACCATACTAAGACTGGGGCAGAGCTTTGCAGTTCATCCACTTTACTATATTAAAAAAATCAACTGTTTGATTTCATCCAATACACAGTTGGTTAGAAATTATCATTTCACCTAAAATATTATGAGTAGCTTTTCTAAATTCAGCATGAGTGGGCACTATGTATACTGCATTTCTTTTGTTTGGCAGATCGACACAAATCGGATCTGCTCACAGCGATATATCTTAGAATAGTGTATGGAATCTGCCAAGGAACATGGCAAAAGGTCTAAAAAGTTATAAAAAAAAAAGTTTTTTAAAGGAGAAGAAAAATAAGAAATAAAAGAACATGCTTTGCTATGTTAAGAAGCCCTGCTTACGATAATAATGTGACAAGCTGCAAGAAAATACAACTAGTTTTTCCATTTAAAAATGATCTCAATTGTATCATTATTTAAAAGGCCAAAGGTCTAAACACAAATCGAAATCTATCAGGCTGAGAGTGTGCATCTCCCAGAGCTTGAGAGTGAGGCAGTGCAACAGCAGGTTGGAAGGCCATTTACTTTTGGATGCATGCTCTTTATTTGGCAAAGGCACAACAGACACAGATGGTGGACTCACTATTGAGAGGATACCCACACAAACTCTGGCGAATACGATATCTACACTGATAGTGGTAAAGCAAACTGCAGAAAAAAATGCAAACTGCATGACTTTACCAGAGCTTGTCGGTATATTTGAGTGTTTTTTTTAACCCTGCTAAAAATGTCTCAGTTGCTTCTGGTGTCAGAGTGTATTGCTGCATCAGATTCTGTTATTCTGAGTTTATATATGATGGAGCATAGGCAGCAATGGGACTAATGCAAACACATTTCCATTGGCTCAAGTACAGACCATGATACAACAGCTGCTATGTCTGCCAAACATACGTTTGAATCAGGGATTGAGTGAGGGGACAAGAGACGCACAGCTGTCCATCCAAAAACATGAACCATAACACCTGCAAACACAACTGTGTCTGCTGCCCTGCCTACAGCTGGTCTCAAACAAGAAGTCATCAAAAGGCCAGTGTATACCATTTAGTTCCAAAGAAATGACAATAAAATAGTCAGACTTGGAGAAACACATAGATGATATGCTCACTTAATGAAATAAAAGCCATGTAAAGTAAGCCATTTGCGGTGCTATGTGTATCATGTTTCATTTTGGAAACTAACAGCCACATCTCAACTAAACCATAATGACAGCATGATCTCAATTTCACTCTACTTGTAGAAAAATCATGCAACTATTAGTCCTTGAGGCAAAAAATATTAATACAGGGAGAAGATTTGCTTTGAAACCTTATACATCTAAGTTAAAATACAATTAATTCTAAATAATAACCAAAAAGCTAATTAGATTTGCATGAGTGAAAATATAACGGGAAATTCTCCTAAAGATGGTGAACACCAGATGGAGTAATGTGTTTTGATGTAACTCTACATTCATTTAGTATTTTGATATATTCTACAGGTGAGTGATTAAGTAATATAAAAAAAATAATTGTCCTAGACAGGTTCAACTTCAGTCTTGTAGAACCACTTAAGCCCTTAACTGTTTTATGCAGAACTCTTCAGCTGAGTGTTTCCTTATCATAAGGGTTGTAAATTGAACCATTTTAGGAAGCTAAGAACCCTTTACTATACAAAGAACCCCTGACGGATTGTACAAAATACAGTTTAAAGGAAACCAACTGAAGGAGTGTCCTTTTGCTGAAAGCAAAGGCTCAGAGATTACAGGAGGCCCTCTGTTCATAAAAGAAAGAGATCATAACTGTCTTTAAAACCAGCTGCAAGACTTTAGGCTCCCTCCCATGGCAAATGCTCTTGTGTCAAAAGAAGATTGAAAGACCGCACCTTGTGACTTGAACATCAGTCATGGAATGATGAGCACAGATGCTATCTGTCGTTGTGTTTCCACTCTACTGTGCATGCATTTAGTTATTAAGCACACAGTGACACTTCTGAATGTCTCTCATCAAACTGCAAGGTTATGTCTGGTTTGAACAAGTGAGAATTCTGAAAGTTCTCTTAAAGAAATATGGGACATTCCATTTTCCTTTGGGTCGAACAATAAAATGGGCCAATATTTCAAAAATGAAACAGTGATAAGGGGTATTAATAACTTTCTGTGTTAAAGCTCAAAGGAAAACTCTGAAACATGTTTACAGTACTTGATATTTTTGTGATGTCAGGAGTTGTAAAACTAGGGGTCATGGCCCCATGTGGTGTCACTTGATTTACAAACGGGGCACTAACCATAACACCTGATTTAGTGGTTATTTAGTGGTTGTCTGCTACACTGATCCCTTAGGGGGACATTCTGGTGTTTAACAGGTGGAAAAAAAAGTCAAACATAAGAGCAAGAGCTTCTTCTCCTCACCACATTCCAGCAATGTTCAATGTCATATTAATGAGAAATACAATACAAAATTAGTAGAGAAAGCAAAGTTTTTGGCCTTAAATATCAATATAGCTATACAAAACAGTTCCACAGAGTTACAGCAGAGACTCACCTCAGCTTGTTAGCAATCTACAATTTGACAAGCATGATGCCATTGACTGTTGTATTAGGATCAAAGTTGAAGCCCTCGAACCTTATTTGTATAAGCAGAGTGTACAGATGAGGAGCTGAGAGAGCTGGACAGACTAAAGGACTGCTGCATCGCCCTCTTTAGTAGAGATAAAACAAGGGCTAAATCCCACTGGTGCCATTTTCAGAAAGTAGTCGAAAAATGCATTGTGGGTAATGTAGGAAACTATTAAGCAAAATGATAGACAAACATGTCGAAAGAAGTTTAAACTAAAAAAGTCAATTCAGAATTGCATTATAAAAAATAAATCTAGGCTACTGAAGATCACACATTAATTATAAATATTAATGCAAGTTGTACAGGGTTTTCCCTTTAAGCCACAGGCTGCAAACACAAAGGACTTATTCCTAGAGCAATCAGAAGACATTCTTTTTCTTCATGTTGACTTTTTCTTATCTGTTTCCTGATATTTAGGGATCAAATGAACTTTCTGGTAGGCAAGATTTCCTGGGCAAAAGTTGCAGACTCTGATGTAATGCCTGCTGTGATTCTCTCTGCCATACAAGAATTTGCTGTAAAGTGAGTCAGAATTCATGATGCATTTACTGTCCTGAAAGCTTGAGTTGACTTGGTTGTAAACGTAATAAAGAAAAAAGGAAGGGCCAAGATGTGTCTAAGCTAGCTACTGCAATGACCACAGCAAGATACTGTTCATTTTTCAAGAGTAATTCATTATAGAACTAAAACTCCTTCCGAGATGAATTTCTTTTAGTTCAGTGGGTGGGGTCAGACCTGATGTGAGATCCGCTCATGATGTCTTTCCATTGTTCTGAGACCAAACCGCCACTTTTTCCTCCCGTTACATTTTTCCTACAGCAGTCTAATCATCTTATGAATCATACCACACAGCAGTACAAAGTTTAACTTACAACTTAAACACTCTAGTAGTTTAGTTAATCTTTCATTTTTTCCCACTTAAAGCATGACGTTTCTGCCCATGAAACAGAATACAAGCAAATCTCCCTCTAAAAGATCTGCTCTGCTAATGCACTGTTAACATTTCACAATCGTTAACTCTAGCTAGAGTAGAAACGTCACATGCTGGTAGCATAATTTTGTATATCCTACCATGCAGCTGTAAAAAAGCTAAACAAAACGGAATCCATACTTGTTTAGTAGCATACATTTTTGATGATACATAGAAACATATACCACATTTGCCTGCACGAAACACAAAAAAGTTTCTAAGCAAAACTTCAAAACTTTTCTCCCTTCCTTTGAGAAGGGAAGGAAGGAAGACAGGATTCACTTAGAATTTATACCTCAGTTCTGTTGAAGTATCAAATTAGATTGATCAGAAGGTGCTAATTAATTATCTACAATGCCTGTAAAAATTTCTATAATGGCCTGTATTAATGTGCTCAAACAAACAAGTTATTCTACTGTCACTTTACTGGGATTTGTATAGCAGGCAATCTACATAATAAACAGACTTTTAAAAAACATGGAACATGTGGAAAAATGTCTAATCAAAAAAGGAAAATGTCTAATCAATCCACAATGGATTTCACTGGTGATTTTTGCAGCCAATGCTTGATTTTGTTGCAGCCTTTTTTTTCATTGTGATGCAAATTGTGGAGTTTTTTGTGGGAAACTAATTGAATTGGTGAAATTGCACAAAATTGGAGTTTCACAATGATGTTTGTTGGTAAATGAGACCTTTTAGCTCTACTCATGTTCGACACACATGAATCAAAGAGGGCTTTGACTGATGATTTTTTGTGATAATTTTTTTGTGATGATGTCACATGACATTGCAAGCTCCTCCATATATTGCAGAGTTTTCTTAATTTTGCGTTAATTTCTGTGACTGCAAAAATCCTGGAGAGACTGTCTAATAGTTGATATGGTGAAACATTTTGTAAGGAGAATTGTGATAGGCATCTTCACTGTCAAGGCTTTTCTAACAGTCAGAGGTGAGGCTATTCCTATGGGTTTTCTGCCATGAGAAAGTCTAAGAAGGGAAGAATTTTTACTTTGTGGTTTCTGTGTAACAAGCTGCATTTTTTTCTGTTGTATTAACTTCAAGAGACTGTGAAATAACAACTGTTTATATCTGATATAATGTAAGTGATAAGAGGAACTAATTTGTTTCATGGAAGGAACGCATCACACCACCCAGTTGATGATTAATTATTATTATCCTATTACAGCACACCCCTTCATGTTTTATATGTGTAATATATTCTCTCTCATGTAACTTGCCATAGTTCTGCTATATCTCACGGTCATGGATATTTTCAGCTGGGCAAAACTGTAATAGAAGGCGTTTCTGATCCCCTACAGTGCTAATAAAACAAGAAATGGGAGTTTCGTCAGCGCAACCACTTACTCCACCTTTAGGTTTTTTTTTTTCAAAACAATAACCAAAAATGATTACATACCTAAAAAAGTATTAACACAACAAATAACATCTACAAACGTTGTGTGCTAGCCTATACCATGGAGTTTGTGATGCTTGTGGACATTTTCAGTTGGGCAGAACTGGAATAGAAGGCATTTCTGATCTCCTACAGTGCCAGTATAACAAGAAATGGGACCTGGATTAGAGTCAACCACCCACTACACTTTTGCTTTTCCATAACAACAACCAAAGCATATTTTTTCAAGCGTGGTGCAGATTACATCTCACTGAGTGGAAATACCTTGAATATAGTCAAATGTAGCTAGTATTTCCTATTATAAGAGTACAAGAAACCAAATAGAAGATTATTAAGCCTATTTCTAGCCTTTATTTAAAACTTATTTCAGGATATAAATTCAAGATATGAAATATTATTGTTCAGTTGGCAGATAATTTTACTAGATTTTAGCATTTATTTTTTAGAAAAATGCTAAATTATCTGCCAATAAAATAAGCAAATTTAAAGCTTGAAATGAGGAAAAATGTCTAGAAATCGGTTTAATAATGTTATATTTGTTTTATTGCAGACTTATAATAGGAAATACTAAATACATTTGACTATATTTAAGATATCTTCACTTGCTAAGATGCCATTTGTTGCAGTGTGTCATTAGGTCATCTTTTGTACCTTTAGTATGACCTTAATTAGATTTTAGATTAACCTAACCTAGAGTAATTAGCTGTTGTTGGTTTTTTAATTAGTACATCAGTGGTACATCTATCTACATTATTTTAAGGGTATATTATATCCATATTTCCAGGTGAAAGATACATACTAAAGATACAAAAAAGTACCCTGAATAGTACCACCTCAGGGACAAGGATAAGTGGATTGTTACTTTTATTTCTGAGAGTGTGTGCTATTTATAACATGCAATAAATATTGTAAATATTCACAACATTCTCCTATACAGTTTAACCTTTTCATTTACAAAATTCAAAATAAGTTGAATTGAGAATAGTGAAAATGTGCTTACTGTTTATTATTCTTGTTAGCAGTCTGTTATCACTTATCACATTTTGGTCACAATCTTTTTATTTATTTATTTATTTATATTTTTGGATAAACTGCATCTGTCTGCTGTATCATATGTCTTCTCTTATGCTTTAGCAATATAAAGTCAACAGAATGTTTTCCACTGTTTTTTGTTCACTCATAACCACTGCGCTAAACTTAGCAACTTTAAAGAAGGCTCTAATCTCTAACCGCTTGGCACGATAACATCATATCACATATCCCTGAAAATTTTGTTTCCTGAAATATACACTCAACATCCACTTTATTAAGAACAGCTATACAACTGCACATTTATGCAATAATTCAATCAGTCAATCTTGTGCCAATGCTACATGCAAATACAGGTGAAGAGCTACAATTACTGTTCACATAAAACATCAGAATGAGGGAAAATGTGATATCAGTGATTTTGATCATGGTACTTCAGAAATGCACAATAGACACTAGAGTTTTACACAGAATCTTGCATAAACAATTAAACAAAAATAAATGGGTGGAATTCATTGTTGAGGTCAGAGGAGAATGGCCAAACTGGTTCGAGCTGACAGGAAGGCAATGGTAACTCAAATAGCCACTCTTTTAAATGGTAGTGAGCAGAAAAGCATCTCAGAACACATCAAACCTTGGGCTACAAAAGCAGACAATCACATTGTGTCCCACTCCTGTCAGCCAAGAACAGCAATTTGAGGCTACAATTTGCATGGGTTCACCAAAACCTGTACAAAGACCTGCCAATGTTTTTCTAATCTTCTACTGTCACCATTAACTGAAGCTCTGCATGATTTTATGCACTGCTGCCAACTGATTTGCTGACAGGGCAATTGCAAGAGTGTGCATGTGTAAAGGTATTCCTATTAAAGTGGACGCTCAGTGTATGTAAGTTTATGTTTAAACTTGTATAAACTTTATAAGCAAACTAACTAGAGTGGAAACACAATAATCACAATATATTCCTGCATTCATTAAATTTTACATGTTAATTCTGGTCCCCCATAGAAAAGGAAAAATTGGATTAAATGTTGGCTTATTATTGCATCCTATAGGGTATACAATGTCATAAATAACTTAATTACTTAATTACATAAATAACATAAATTATTTTTAATAACAGTGGGTGTCCGTAGTGTATGAATGGGTGTGTCAGTGTGTATGTCATTGTGCCCTGCAATGGACTGGCACCCTGTCCAGGGTGTACCCCGCCTTATGTCCGGGATAGGCTCTAGGTTCCCCCGCGACCCTGAACAAGGAGTAAGCAGTAGAAGATGGATGGATGGGTGGAATTTTCTTGATTAGATATTATATTCCAACAAACCTTTCTATAAAAGTCCTTCTCTTCTTCACAGCATCATTACAATAAAATATTTTAATTCTAACAACAGCAAAAGACTTTTTAGTGGTTTAATGAAGAATGCAACTTTTGTTTTTAGATGAAGCTTAATTTGTGTACACAAAGTTTGGAAGAAAAAAAGTTCCAAAGCAAAAACAACAACATCAAAACAACATTGTAAGAAGATCAGCAAGTGAGTGCATTGGACAGTGATGTGTTTTTTTGTTGTTGTGTGTGTGTGTTTGTTTGTTTGTTTGGGGAGAAAAAACCCAATCGTCTGTAATGTCGTTTATCTGTCATTATTTATCAGCCATGAAAAGTAAAAGTTTATAAAAATGTATAAACATATAAACACTTATACAGACGTGAGAACCCCATAATGCAGGTACAGTATAAACACATTACTCTACCGGACCGTTAGAGTCATGCACTTACGCTCTGTTGTGAGGGAAGCCCATCGATAACAGCACGTCCAAATGCGAGCCGTGTTTAATAGCGTTGTGCCGCTGTGGCCGGAGTCTGCGTGGAATAATTTTGGAATAAATGTCTTCCTTCGCTGCCATGCCTTAAGATGTCAGTTCACTTGTCGGTCGGGGGATAAAACGGCAGAGACAGCTACAGAGAGAATTTCGAGTTCCGTGTGACCATGTTGGTCTCCCTCCTCCCCCGCTGCTGAGGCGCAGCACACCGTTATACAGCCTCAATAAACCCAACACGACATACCACACCACCACCACACGGTGGCGTACTAGCCTGGCATACTATTTAGTACAGTAGAATGTAGTATGCCAAAACACCGAGGCGATTTTATCAACTGTAAATTCACCTTTGTGTGATCAACAGTAGAAGGAAAAAAAAGAAGAGATTGAAAACTTATCAGTTGTATTAAAGGTTTTATTTCAATTTACAAGATTCAAAACGCTGGACTATTTGTATCACATGATGGTACCATTCAGCTTACATGGGTGAGTCCATGTGTGTCTACAACACTTAGAAAGCAGCATTATTACCCATCCCTGATCACTATAATTCATAATAAAACATCATTGTTGTAATACTTCTAAGAGTAAAAGACTCATTTTTGCATTTTTAAAGGTTTTTTTTTGGCCAATTTTGAGGTGAGAGAAAATTAATATTAAAAGTAACTAATGAATATCTATGTACAGGACTCAAATTTCTGGACTACTTGTATCACATGATATGTCCTAAAAACACCATAAAATCAAAGTAGTGTATGCTATATTCCTAAAAAAAAATAATTAAATAAAAAAAAAAGAATGAGACGGAGGCCACAGAACAGTACATTTTTGTAGATATATGGATGATTCCACAATTGGAGTGCCATTTGTGTGCATCTGATTTACGAATATATATGCATTTACAACACTGTCCCAGTCCATTTTAACTTAATCTATCCACCCATGTTCCATACTGCTTATGCTACACAGGGTCGCTAGGGGAACTCAGGGCACGAGGCAGGGGACACCCTGGATTGGGTGTGAAGTCCCGAATTTAGCATATTACCCAAAGACAATTAAAATTCAACCTAGGAGCAAATAATAACATCCGTAAACCCAATTGGAAATAGAAAAAAGACGAGCAGCCGTGAGTGAGGAAAAGCAAGGGTCCAGTTTTTATTTCGGCCCACCACACGAGATCCACACCAATGACAATTCCCAGAAGTGATCTGACAACTGGAGCTTAAGCGCCAGAATTTATATCTTATGTACACAGTAAAAAACCAATAAATTTCAGAAAGATTAGGATCTCAATACCAATATGGTTTAAAATAGCTCATCTACATACACCATGAGGTTTAAGAAGGCTTCTCAGACAGGTACTATTAGGAAAAAAAAAACAAGCCTCTCACGATAACCATGAGGTTACAAAAAAGGCTTATCATGATTACCATGAGGGAAAAAAACTTCTCAAAAATTTACCATTAGGATTGAAAATAAGAGAGAGAGAGAAAAGAAAACAATTTGGAGCAACGACCTTGGTCTCACAGGTGCAGTATGACGCAGCTATTCATATAAATAGCTCCTCATGGTTCTCTCCCAAACATTCAATGCGCATGTCCACACCACGTCCGACCCATCCCCGCGAGACAAGAATCCTCACCATCTATGAGTAATTACATTTTTCTGTATTTCTGGTTTATAATTTACTTTCATATCTGCTCTATATTTCTATTTTATATATGATTAAACTGATTGCAAGTGGTTTACTGTACTCCCTACTTCATATCATTATATTATCTAATATCCTATTTATACTCCTTTTTTTATTTATTCTTGTAAAGTTCTAATGTTATGTGTGTGAGTTCGGGCCTTCGGGAGTGTGTGTTAGAGGGAGAGATGGAGAGAGTGCGTGTGTGCTATGTCTGCACGCCTGACCTTGAATGTGTAAGAGTGTGTGTGTGTGTGTTATCTATGCGTGTGCATTTCCTTAACGCTCTTTCTCTGTGACTATTAAACCATAGTGTGTTAATCTTAAAATGTGAATCCTGTTCATCAATATCCACCGAATACCTCCTCTATATGTCTAGGTGCCCGTAATTTTTCCCTCTTTTATTTATTGGAAGGACTGGATTTGGATTCGAGCACCCGCCACCAAATCGTGCATCTCACTGCTGATTTTCAATAAAATTACCTATTACTCATACTAGGTCTCCCTCGTGTTTATTTTATGTATATTTTTAACCACAACAGGTGCCAACCCAGCGCAGGTCATAATTTCACACACATTCACACACTATGGACAAATCTGGAAACGTCAGTCAACCTATAATGTCTTTGGAATGGGGGAGGAAACCAGAGTACCCAGAGGAAGTCCGTAGTACTGGAGTTTCTCCGAATCATGGGAAGAACATGCAAGCTCCGCCCACACAGGGCGTAGGCTGGAATCGAACCCCTAACCCCAGAGGTGTGAGGCAAACATGCTAACCTCTAAGCCACCATATCCCCAGCCACTATAATTATTAAACTACTTCAACTATATTGGAAATAACTGATGTCAGGTCATTCCATGTGCACATCAAAATAACCAGTATGCTTTCTCTGGCAACCTGCTTTACCCTTTTAGCCAAAGAAATTGAAGTGACTTCTTTCCTGCTCACTCAACCTCTTTACACATGAGTAACCATGCACTTAGCAAGCATTCTTCTAGCATATTTTATTCATGCATTTCTTCCCTATGAAATATCTGAAATATTCCACAAGTCACATATTCAACAGGAAGTTCCATCCTAGAAATTTCCTGAAGATCTTAGGAAGATGAAAAATAAGTCTTAATCCGTTTTTCATTATTCTCAGCGACATTGTAAAACACTTAGTACAGCCCTGTTACCAAAATGATAGACTATTAACTACATTGTGCTTTTGCTAAATATTATCAAAACATCTTCTGATTATTATCTGTCAAAATACAGCACAGTAAATGGTTTAAACTAGCAGAATTAACACATGATCAAAAGTATACACAGCAAATTACTGCCTTGACTGAATTTATCAATTTTGACTTGAAAGCACATTTCATTACATGTGAGAAACTGTACCACATAATAATAATAATAATAATAATAATAATTATAATTATAATTATAATAATAAGTATTATTATTATTATTATTATTATTATTATTATTATTATTATATCCTCAGTCATTCCATGCTATAATTAACAGTTCCATAAAATTATGGTACTGGAGCATAGCCTAACTTGCTGTTTAAATAAAGCCAGCATGCCCAACCATATGTGCAACTACACTGTGGTTTATAATACATATATAAAAACATGACTGTTTTCATACAGAATACATTACACTCCTTACAACAAACATTTTGATTATGAGTTTGTGGCCATTATTGTACTGAGACACAGGGACAGGAAGGGTGTACAATGCTGGCATTGATAGAACTTTAAATAGACAATTGTTTGTGCTGCCTGAAACACAGAAACCAGAGTTCAATGTCTCTTATATGTGGCCAGGGTTACACTGTCCATGTGCCCTATTCAACACTGTAGCCAGTAATGATGACCTCTAGTATATTATGATCTCTTACGCCTGGATAGCAGAGTGTGTAGGCACATAAGTGCAATATAATTTGTTATATGTTGTCCAAAGGAAAATTACTTCTACACCACACATTAAGATGGACTGTGGGGCACAACCAGGCAGAAAACATAGCCAGCCTCCTGGAATGCTCTCTTCATCTCCACCTAATGGTTCGGCAAGCAAACACATTCAGACTGTATCTATTATCTTTAATACATATATATATATTAGCACTGCTTTAAGGAATATGATAGGTTTCATTAATATAATTATAATTAAACAACTAAAGTAATCATTTATGTGAAATAGTTTATTTCTGGTAGAAAAAAAAACATACATGCATATATAGTAAATATGAAATACAAAAAAATTATGTTTACCAGTCGGTCAGGATCCATACACAGGCCCACTACAGCACCACCGCTGCCCGGTAATTTCACAGCAGAGCCAAGCTGGATGCACATACAAAAAGACAGGAAAACTCTCAAAGCAGCTGCATATCAAAATTAGCATGTGTTTGGATTCGTTATGTTGGATTTTGTTGCTTTTAAAGCTGCAACAACTAATTCATAAAATCAATAATTATTGATTATGAAAATCGTTGTCAACGAATTTGATTATAGATTAGTCAGTCTGCGCACGGCACAAGGGGAAATTTACTCAGTACGTTACTACTGTTCCGAAAACACGCTTTGGAGAGTAAATACTAAAGTTGTGTCCCAAATGAAGTACTGTACACTTACACTATGCATCATGTACTCTACCGTCTAGTATGTGGATTTTAGAAAGGTAATATCATCTCAAATATAACACTAGCATTTTTTTTTTTACTACCTGGAAGTATAAGCTGCTTCCATAATGCGCGTAATGCGACACCGCTAGCTTTAGCCTAATAACCACTCAACCATACTGACTTTCTTCACTTTACTGTTTCTGTCAGCGTTATATTTTATTCCAAACATGAGCTCAGTCCTCATCAGACGGAGGCGAAATCGTCAGGTGACTGAGGAAGAAAGTGTGTGACCTCTAAGGCAGGGGTGCATTTTAAATTAAACGCAGTGAAAGTGAATTTTTAATATTAATTTAGGACTGTAGTTTAATTCTGTGCATTATTTTTTTATGGATTCACAAAAAGCACCGAATTAAACCACAGTCCTAAATTTATAATATATATTCTTGTGCGTGTGTGTGTATTGGGTTCTTTTCTGATTTGGACAAACAGTTGTGTAAAATTTTAGTGTGAAGTTTATATTTGTAACACTCAGTTACATAAAAAAAATAATTTTTAATAAAATAAAATGAAATAAAAATATTCGGCCAACTAATCGATTATGAAAATAATCGTTAGTTGCAGCCCTAGTTGCTTTAACCCCAAAGATAGAAATTGACGACTTCTTTCCTGTTAAATTAGCCTCTTTGCAAGGAATAATCATGCTTATTCATTCATATACAGTCATGGACAAAATTATTGGCACCCCTGGAACTTTTCCAGAAAATGCACCATTTCTCCCAGAAAAGTGTTGCAATGACAAATGTTTTGGTATACACATGTTTATTTCCTTTAAGTGCATTGGAACAGCACAAAAAAGCAAAAGAAAAAAGGCAAATTTTTTGTGTAAAATTGTCAAATTTGCCTTTTTTCTTCTGCTTTTTTGTGCTGTTCCAATGCACTTAAGGGTAATAAACATGTGTATACCAAAACATTTGTTGCTTTTCTGGGAGAAATGGTGCATTTTCTGGAAAGGTTCCAGGGGTGGCAATAATTTTGTCCACAACTGTATTTGGTCTAAGCCTTTATCTAAAATGACTTACAATTGCGACAAGATACAACTGAGTAGATAAAGGTTAAAGGTTTTTGCTCAAGGACTCAACAGTGGCAGGTTGGCATTGTGGGATTTGAAATTACAACTATCCAGCCAGTAGCCCTAAGTCTTAACCACAGTGCCACAAACATCCTGGTTCCAACATGGCTGGAACAGTTATCTGCACCATTTTACATCCTTGACTAGTACTGTAAGAAGCAGGTCATGGTGCTGCCTGTGTTTTAGTAAACAGTTAAAAGAAAGGACAGTAAGGCTAATTTTAAACCAAAAGCATTAGCATACAGTTTCCTATGTTAATCAGTGTAGCTTTTTAAACCATTTGGAAATGCCACTGCAGGAATGACGCACACACCCTGTTGTTCCTGCTTGTCGCAAGGTTCAAGAAACGCCATTCCTTCAATGTTTCTGACTCATAGAAAAACAAAACCACTGTAGACATATTCTAGGCTGTGTTATACTGTTTACTCTGCTGGAGAGGCCCATTGCCAGTCATTATGTAATCTAACATGCCCACACAGGAAGTTGGAGTTTTGTGGAATTTAGCTATAATTAAATTCTAGTTAAGAATATACAGAATATATCCCTAATGGACATTATACATTACATATATTTGAAATCTATAACTATAACCATAACCATTAAAAAAAATCAGGTTCACAGTGGGTTTAAAGACTTCACAAAATCTATGTAAATTTCCATCCTCGCAATGCTTTACCTGTCTCGCCATTTGTACCATTCTGAGATTTCCTGTGCCCAAACAAGATTCAGTGTAAATAGACCTGCAGGAAAAAAGGAACTTTTAATTTGCAGTTCAAGATGGACATCACACTACATCATGAGTAAGAATGGCTATATAGAAGTGTGAACGATCTTACCGTCTCAGTTCAAAATTTTCATCCATAAGCTGGGATAATCTTGACCAGTCCTTAGATTCGAAGGCTCCTCTGTATGACGAAAAGAAAGCATCTAGTAATGCTGCAGTTTGTTCCCTCACTACTAAGCAATAATTCCTTCATTCATTTTCAGAAACTGCTTTATTCTTATCTGTGGCCTATCCCAGAAACACAGTGTGCAAGGCAGGGATATACCCTGGATGTGACGTCCGTCTATCACCTGGCATTATTTAAAGTAACAGAGCATGGGAAGGTGTTGACCATACATCAGCTAAAATTATAGCTGAGATTGCATGTCAAATGGATGTTGAGATAAAATTTTGTAATCAGGAAGAAAAATGCAAATCTCTCATGCCGATCAAGCACTAATGTTACAGTGCACTTTGCCAGAGGAGAAATCATACAAAAGAGAAGTGTGTTCATTTTGCGACTGTTAGGGAGAGGCTATGAGGATCAGGGAGAATCTATTGTGTTATTGATCATAGACAATGAAAAAAGAAACAACAATTTTAGATACACTATACGGCCAAAGGTTGTGGACATCTGACCACCACACCCATATTTGGTTTTTCCACAAACTGTTGCCAAAGTTTGAAGCAAATAATTGCATAGAATATTTTTGTATGCTGGAGTATCACAATTTCCCTTCACTGAAACTAAAAAGACAAACATGCTCCAACAAGACAATGCCCTCATGGACAGACAAGGTCCATTAAGACAAGGTTTGTGAAGGTTGGAATAGAAGAACTCAAGTGGCCTGCATAGAGTCCTGAACTCAACCCCACTGAACCCCTGTGGGAAGAAATTAAATGCTGATTTCACCCCAGGGCTGCTTGCCCAAAATCACCTGGCCTCACTAATGCTCTTGTGGCTGAACAGGCAAATCCCCACAGCCACGTTCCAAAATCTAGTGGACACCTTCCCAGAAGAGTGAAGAATATTATAACAGCAAAGGGTGGAATGGGATATTGAAAAGTGCATATGGGTGTTTTGGCCAATTGTACACAAACTGTCAGCCCTATAATTATACACACTGGCCCTAGAATCATACACACTCATTTACACCTCGGACCAATGCATCTACTTCTTAGATTTTTTGGAGGTGGGGTGAGAGGAAACAGGAAAACCCAAAGGAAACCACACTTTCATGGTTAGTTACGCGGCAACACTCTATAAGAGTATAAAGATGAACACTATCTTAATTAATGGTCTACATGTATCGTAAATGTGCAGTGCTTGAACAAACCGGGCCTGGTCTGTGAGATTAGCAAAGCGTTTCATGGCTTCTACCACTTCAGGTTCACCTAGTCAAAGACAACAAGGCATTAGAGATGAGCAGGAGAACTACACTAAATGTTCATGTTCACTCTGTGTACTTACCCTTCAGCCAGCGCTCTCTCACATTGCTATGAATGCGGCCAGAGTCACTTGGATCCCCCAAATAAGCTAACCAAAACGTGGGAAGGCTGCTCATATCCATAGAGATGTACTCCCCTAAACAAATATACACATATCAAGCTCCAGATGTGTGGAGTCCAACACAGCTCTTTATGTGATCAAGTAAACACATTAAGCTTTCTTAATTCAAATTGTTTGCACTGAATGTGAAGTGCTCTCTGTGACAGCATCTGTGCACACTAATGAGGTCAGAAACATATTTAGTGCACATATTTAAAGAAATGTTTATCTCACCTATATGAGCTTTACACTTGGCTATAATCTCTTGCAATTTCATTATTCTATATTCTATGCATTTACTGTAAAAAGATAACCATAAATGAACTGTGTTCAAAATGATTATCAAGTCAAATGAAAACGAACTATCTCTGAAATTCATTATGGTAGTCACAAAGTCCTGATAAGAAATGTTTGGGTTTATATCCAGCTGAAAATCTTTGAAACAGGGTTGGGGGATCGAATCCCGCCTCCGTCCTGTGTGCACGGAGCTTGCCTGCTCTCCCTGTGCTTTGGGGGTTTCCTCCAGGTAGTTCAGTTTCCTCATCCAGTCCAAAGACATGATTTGTAAGCTGACTGACATTTCTACATTGTCTGTAGTTTGTAAAGGTGTTTGTGATTGTGCCCTACAATGGGCTGGCCCCCCATTGAGGGTGTCCCCCGTCTTGTGCCACAGTCAGCCGAAATAGGTTCGTGATCCCCATGACCCTGTAAAAGATAAGTGGCACAGAAACTGCATGGATGGATGGATTTCTGTGTGCCCACCTAACAGAGTTGGGTGTAAATGTAATCTAATTACTTTTTCTGATAACGCAATAATGTAATGCATTACATTTGAAATGTATGTAATTTGATTACAGCTATTGATGTTAATAAAATTGCATTATTAATTTATTGTTAAGAAAACAATATTAAGTAAAATTCATTTAAAAAAATAAATCACATTTTGCCCCGATGATTTGTTCTTTAGTCCGGAATAATTCTCCACTTGGAGCGGTTTGTCACTACATAACTGAAGGTCAGTAATTTTACATCTTCAGGGAACGGAGGCGAGACCAATCAGACAGGGTTTACAGGTAAAATACATGGAAATACTTGTGTCTTATTGGTTGACAGCTCTCAATTCTGCCAAACGCTAGCTCACTCAGTCAGTGTGAGGAAAAATTTATATCCAGCCATTTTTAACCAGTAAAGGGGTTGAAACTGAAATAGTAAGATCCTCTGATGCTGAGCAGGAAAACAAGGTGTGTAAATGTCTATATGAGTTCCAGTTTACATGAACATCAGCAGAGCATAAGGAAAATAATGTATTTTGCATGGCACTGTAGCAGCTTAACCATAGAATGATAGTTTAGTTGTGCCTCCTTTTGACTAATGACAATCAAACTAGCCTAGTTAGAAAAGTTTTATATTTTACCAGTCTGGTACAGTCATGGACGAAATTATTGGCACCCCTGGAACTTTTCCAGAAAAAGTTGGAACAGCACAAAAAAGCAGAAGAAAAAAGGCAAATTTGACATAATTTTACACAAAACTCAAAAATTAGGTCGGACAAAATTGTTGGCACCCTCAGCTTAATATTTGGTTGCACACCCTTTGGAGAAAATAACTGAAACCAATCGCTTCCTATAACCATCAACAAGCTTCCTACACCTCTCAACTGGAATTTTGGACCACTTTTCTTTTGAAAACTGCTCCAGGTCTCTCAGATTTGAAGGGTGCCTTCTCGCAACAGCAATTTTGAGATCTCTCCATAGGTGTTCTATGGGATTTAGATCCGGACTCATTGATGGCCACTTCAGAATTCTTCAGCGCTTTGTCGCCAACCATTTCTGGGTGCTTTTTGAGGTATGTTTCGGGTCATTGTCCTGCTGAAACACCCATGACCTCTGACGCAGACCCAGGTTTCTGACACTAGGCCCTACGTTATGGGCCAAAATCATTATGGGCCAAAATCTCCAGATTTCATGATTCCTTGCACACAGTCAATGCACCCAGTGCCAGAGGCAGCAAAACAACCCCAAAACATCCTTGAACCTCCACCATGTTTGAGTGTAGGTACTGTGTTCTTTTCTTTGTAGGCCTCTTTCCGTTTTCTGTAAACAGTAGAATGCCAAAAAGCTCTACCTTAGTCTCATCTGTCCACAAAACGTTCTCCCAGAAGGATTGAGGCTTACTCAGGTACATTTTTGCAAACTGCAGTCCGGCTTTTTTATGCCTCTGTGTCAGAAGTGGGGTTCTCCTCGGTCTCCTGCCATAGCGCTTTTTCTCATTCAGATGACGACGTATGGTTCGAGCTAAGACTGATGCACCCAAAGTCTGCAGGACAGCCTGAATCTGCGTGGAAGTTGACTGAGGTTGTTTATCCACCATTCGAACTATCCTGCCTTGCATTCTTTCATAATTTTTTTTCTTCCGTCCACATCCAGAGAGATTTGCCACAGTTCCATGGGTTATAAACTTCTTGTTTATATTGCGCACAGTGGACAAAGGAACTTTAAGATCTCTGGAGATTGACTTGTAACCTTGAGATTGTTGATATTTTTCCACAATTTTGCTTCTTAAGTCCTCAGACAATTCTCGGCTCTTCTTTCTCTTCTCCATGCTTGGTGTGGCACACACAGGCACACAACACAAAGGTTGAGCCAACTTTTATACACTCTAACTGGCTTCAGTTTTGATTTCTATATTGCCAGCACATGTTACTTGCCACAGGTGAGTTTAAATGAACATCATATGCTTGAAATGAAATTATTTACCCACAGTTTTAATAGGGTGCCAATGATTTTGTCCAGTCCATTTTGGGAGTTTTGTGTAAAATGATGTCAAATTTGCCTTTTTTCTTCTGCTTTTTTGTGCTGTTCCAATGCACTTAAAGGTAATAAACATGTGTATACCAAAACATTTGTCATTGCAACACTTTTCTGGGAGAAATGGTGCATTTTCTGGAAAAGTTCCAGGGGTGCCAATAATTTCATCCATGACTGTAGTCCTACAAACTGTGATAACACCAGAGGCGGAGTTTTATGATAAATCCAACTTTTTCTGATCATGTCATACATTGATGCGCGCTAAAATTAATGAAAAAAGTAAAAGTTTCACTTTATAGTGTATTTGTGTAGGTTTGATTGGTTTTGAAAGTAATGTGAAAATAATCTAATTAGTAATCTGATTACTTTTTACATACAGATTACAATTTTGAAAGTAGTAATTAGCAATCTGTAATGGATTACTTATTTGAAGAACACTGCTACCTATGTAGTATATTGCCAACCATGACACTCTGTGATCAGGCTGTGATCATTGTAATAAATAAAGTAATAAGCTGTACAAAGAAATAAGATTTCAGAGTCAGTACCATAACCTTGCTTGTCCATTAGCTCCTTGTTAAAGTCCATGTACACCAAACCCTCATACACCTGAAAGAGCATCATGAAACAATGTAAGAAAAGTGTATGTCAGTAAAAAATTTACTGAGTGATGCAAGACTAACCTGTACCACTCTGTCCTGCAACCCGGCCGTGATAAAGAGCTCATCTGTCTCCACATTCAGTATAAAGTTCGCTCGGATTGGTTTAGGAAGATCCTAACAATGGAGGCTGTAATATTATTTTTTCCTGTCACTTCTGAATGAAATTAAGGTTAAAGATTTGTTGGAGGAAAAATAAGGTAAACTTACATCTTCAGTGAGGTTGTAAAATTTCATTAGGCACTTCAAGGTAGCAGATACAATTGCACTTCACATAAAACACAACCAGTAAGAATGTCAGTAAAATTACAGGCCATAAATCTAAGTATTAACACACCAAGATTTATTACAAATCATTATGAATATATTATAGTTGGAGGTTATTCATCATTACAATTGTGCATTGCAATGTACACACATGGTTTTTATTAGATTATTTTTGCTTAATTATTTCAGAACACTGATGCAAATAGCTTGTATAGTAAAATAACCAAAACCCTTGGTAAACAATACTTACCTACTGCCAGCTAGGCCCTGGAAGTGACCAGAAACATGTATTATATGTGAATTTCAGTTTTGAAGCAACTTACAAATCAATACATTATCTGATCTGTAGATCTGTAGAGAACAATGTAGGACTAATTGAACTCACCACTTGGCGTGGAATGTTGGTGTCATACTTTAGAGTGAAATTCTGCTTGCTAAGAGCAATGCTGTCCAGTAAATAAGGAAATCAAGATATGAAAAATATATATTTTTTTCATTTAAAGAATTTCTTTAAGATTCTACTAAAATTACTAGAAATATACTAGAAATTCTGCTACAAGTAGGTCTTAAAGTTCACGTTTAAAAAAATATATATAAACCATGAGCCAACCCTTTGGAACATGCCCATAAATAATGCTCTCATCTGCACTTCTGAGGCTAATTTACTGAACATGTTTGCCATAAATTGCCTTGGGACCAGTAGTTTCAAATTTAAAGATTGAATAATTTAAATATACTCCAACAGTACATTTTTACTGGGTTTCTGCACATGTTGTGGTCTTATGAAATAAAATAGCACACACACTTTCAAAAGGAGTTAAAAACAAGGAGAGTGTACATTAAAGGGCATTTTGGGGAGGATGTAAATCCATCCATGCATTTTCTTAATGGGGAGCCTGAAGTCTATCCCATGAAACTCGGGCCACTAGGCAGGGGACACCCTTAACAGGGTGCCAACCCATCACAGAACACAATCTTTCACACTCCCATTCACACACTACGGAAAATGGCGAAATTCCAATCAGCCTACAATGCACGTCTTTGGACTGGGGGAGTACCCAGAGGTCCTGAGTACCAAAGTCTAGCCGAAACACTGCTATCCACAGGAAAAGGTTCTAACCACTAAGCCACTGTGCCTACTGAAGACTGGCTTGGTTATGGTTGGGATACAAACAACTGTGGAAACTGTGGAATATATTTTAATAGAATGTAGAAAGTACAATTCTGAACACAAAAGGCTGACTGATTGTAACAAGGAAAGACTGATTAGAGTAGTGGAAACATTGGCATCAGGAAAAGGGCATTCGTGGATGCATGAGGTTTTGTTTAGTTTTGGATTGGGTATTTGGCTCGAAGATAATTGGATGTTTTGTGGACACTCTGTTCTGTCCAGCCTCAGCAACAGTCCCAGACAGATGCTGGAAGAGCTGAACATGCAGTTGAATTGAATAGTCTGGTTTCAGGCATAATAGTGATCATCACCCATGCGACAAAAAACAAGCACAAGGATATAGTAGTAGTTTAAAAATGACTCTTAAAATAGCTGAGTGAAAGTGAAGTAAGTTCTGTGACAAGGTCTCACATTTTTTGTTTCAATACCGGCACACCCAGAAAGGCCAATATGATAATAAAAATTAGAAGAAAAAAAAAAAGCAGGCAAAAAACAGCAGCAAGCATTTCTTCTGGGATCAGTGAGGAATACCAAATTTCACAGACCATTCGATACAGGATCAATAAGCCTGGTCTGGTGCTCTTTTACTTACAATACAATGGTGTCAGTGAGGTTGTGTTCATTGACTGTATGTGATCATGAACTCAGAAGTGTAGAAAGGCATTTTGAATGCAGAGTCGCAGAAGATTGCAAACAAATTGTTCTAATGATAGTAGTGGACCTTTCAGAAAGATAACACCACCGAAAACACACCACCTGCCTTTTCAAAGACTACTTAAAAAAGCCAAAAAGAAAATTACTGCCTGGAAATGATCTTTTCAGAACCCAGACTTAAACCTTATAAACTCCCCAGGGAATGCAGTGGAGAGGGAAATGACAGGTCATAAGATGTTAAGTCTTTACTGCCTGACTCTTGGAAGAAACTTTCTGCACAACTGTTACAGAAACTTGTCGATTCCATGCCCAGACAGTGTCAATGTTAGTATTGAAAAGCAAACGATTGTTTTGTAACTTACAACCAAAAAATCTGCTGCGCTACTATAATATTTGCTTCAATTACATGCATGGTTTGACATACAGTTTAATTATAACAGTTTTAACTATGGGCCGAATGTGCCTCAGACGGTCTGAATAAGTCTACTTAAACACTTAACACTATTGGGGTAAGAAAGTAATGCAACTTTTTTTTTATTATTATTATATTACCCACTACATTTTCGAAATGTGTGACATGAACAGTCTTACCCATGATTTGAGCAGAACTGATAAAACTTCTTACAGGTGGCCTGTAACAGTCTCAGCCCTCCCAAATACCTGGCCAGAGGGAACATGAGTCAATGTTCATTTCATACAGGATATATTGTCTGCACACACAGCAGAGACAGGAAGTATTACTGAAAAAAAGAACAAACCCTTCTTTGTGGCTGATGTGAAACAGATCCTGTAGGCTGCCAAACTCAGTGGGATCATTCAGTGGATGAGGAAGGAGGACCTTATCACAAACACGTTAGAGTGGTTAAAAGAAATCAGAGCATGTCCGTTACATAGGATTCATATGGTTTACTGTTTTTATCTACCAGAGACTCGCTTTCTATTAGGGTCACTTCAGCCCAGAAATTAGAGATGGTCATAGCAATGGTTTTGCCATTGAAGCCATCAGAAGGATTTCCCATCAGTCCAACCCTGTAGAGGGGCAAACAGTGATAAAGCAAGACTCAAAAGATTTCAGCTAGACTGTATTGTTGTTGGTGGGTATGCTTTCACCAACCTGGCGTAAGAGCGGAATGTGATGGGTTTGGCTGGAAGAGCTTGCTGTTTAGTTGAGTAGTGTGCGAGCCATTTTGTGTAGTCAGATAGACCCTGTAATGTAAGACATAAATCTAGTTAACTTTGCCTAATTGGATTCATCTGATTATTATATCAAGTATTAGCACTAATACAAACATTTTATTTTGCAAAATGCACCAAACAAACTTTTAAACAGATGTCAAGGCTAAACATATACATATATAGATCTATTCAGGCTCTCACCACTTGTCCAATTAACTGGAACCCTGTGGGTAGCTTCATTCCATACACAGGCAATTGTTTTTCATTTATAAGCCATTCCTAAGAACCAGTACATGAACAGAACAAGCAGTGTCAGCTGCAAATAAATCCACAAATTAAACTTTGGAAGAGTACTTCAATGTTAGGAAAAGCTGAGTTTTTCTTGTTCTGAGCACTTTGAGGTAGCTGTTTTTTTTTGTTGTTGTTTTTTTTTTCTTGCTTAAAAATGAACTGAAGCACTGAATGCACTGACCCACAACATGCCGAACGTCCTGTATTTCACATCCGGCTGCTTGAGCAGGAAGTCTGAGAGGTGAGATAGCGTCTCTTTGCGTAGGCAGTAGAAGACCACACTGGCCAGACGAGATGCCGTGACGCCCTCCTGTGGCTTCTCCAGGAAATGTTTGATCCTAAAAGACAGCAAGATAAATATGATCCAGCTACTAATATATGCCACCTGCACATACAGCGCCTTGCGAAAGTATTCACCCCCCTTGAACTTTTCAACCTTTTGCCACATTTCAGGCTTCAAACATAAAGATATAAAATTTTTATTTTTTGTGAAGAATCACCAACAAGTTGGACACAATTGTGAAGTAGAATGAAATCTATTGGATTTTTTAAACTTTTTTAACTAATAAAACAATGAAAAGTGGGGCATGCAAAATTATTCGGCCCCCTTGCGTTAATACTTTGTAGAGCCACCTTTTGCTGCAATTACAGCTACAAGTCGCTTGGGGTATGTCTCTATCAGTTTTGCACATCGAGAGACTGAAATTCTTGCCCATTCTTCCTTGCAAAACAGCTCGAGCTCAGTGAGGTTGGATGGAGAGCGTTTGTGAACAGCAGTTTTCAGCTCTTTCCACAGATTCTCGATTGGATTCAGGTCTGGACTTTGACTTGGCCATTCTATAACCTGGATACGTTTATTTGTGAACCATTCCTTTGTAGATTTTGCTGTATGTTTGGGATCATTGTCTTGTTGGAAGATAAATCTCCGTCCCAGTTTCAGGTCTTTTGCAGACTCCAACAGGTTTTCATCCAGAATGGTCCTGTATTTGGCTGCATCCATCTTCCCCTCAATTTTAACCATCTTCCCTGTCCCTGCTGAAGAAAAGCAGGCCAAAACCATGATGCTGCCACCACCATGTTTGACAGTGGGGATGGTGTGTTGAGGGTGTTGAGCTGTGTTGCTTTTACAGCAAACATATCGTTTTGCATTGTGGGCAAAAATTCGATTTTGGTTTCATCTGACCAGAGCACCTTCTTCCACATGTTTGGTGTGTCTCCCAGGTGGCTTGTGGCAAACTTTAGATTAGACTTTTTATGGATATCTTTGAGAAATGGCTTTCTTCTTGCCACTCTTCCATAAAGGCCAGATTTGTGCAGTGTACGACTGACTGTTGTCCTATGGACAGACTCTCCCACCTCAGCTGTAGTTCTCTGCAGTTCATCCAGAGTGATCATGGGCCTCTTGGCTGCATCTCTGATCAGTCTTCTCCTTGTCTGAGCTGAAAGTTTAGAGGGACGGCCAGGTCTTGGTAGATTTGCAGTGGTCTGATACTCCTTCCATTTCAAAATGATCGCTTGCACAGTGCTCCTTGGGATGTTTAAAGCTTGGGAAATCTTTTTGTATCCAAATCCGGCTTTAAACTTCTCCACAACAGTATTACGGACCTGCCTGGTGTGTTCCTTGGTCTTCATGATGCTCTCTGCGCTTTCAACAGAACCCTGAGACTATCACAGAGCAGGTGCATTTATACAGAGACTTGATTACACACAGGTGGATTCTATTTATCACCATCAGTCATTTAGGACAACATTGGATCATTCAGAGATCCTCGCTGAACTTCTGGAGTGAGTTTGCTGCACTGAAAGTAAAGGGGGCCGAATAATTTTGCACGCCCCACTTTTCAGTTTTTTATTTGCTAAAAAAGTTTCAAATATCCAATAGATTTCGTTCCACTTCACAATTGTGTCCCACTTGTTGGTGATTCTTCACAAAAAATAAAAATTTTATATCTTTATGTTTGAAGCCTGAAATGTGGCAAAAGGTTGAAAAGTTCAAGGGGGCCGAATACTTTCGCAAGGCACTGTACACACACAGAATAAGTGTATATACCACAATGGAATTACTTAATACATACAACTAAAGATTAAAATGTGAAACTGAGCTTAGTCCTAAATTTGCATAAAGTTGTAATAATATCATATTTAATATTTCACAACATAATACAGTTATGTACAGGGATACACACAGGTGGTTACCTGATGAATGCTGTTAACCAAAATGTCTAGTGAAACATTTGATATATATTTATGAACATTTTAGACTATGTTTTCTGAAACATTGCATGGATACTACATTTTTGTCTGTAAACGGTTATAGATGAATCCCTTACCTATGAGAATCTGGACATACTTCTACAATGCCTCTGGAGTAACATTTCTCCCCTTCTTCTAGCTCATAATATATAGCCAAATCTCCAGACTGAAGAATGAAATGAAAATGTGATTAACTGAGCCAATCAGTTGTGAAACAGTCTCTACATGTTGTTTTAATACATTAAAAAGTTAAGTATTGCAGTTGAAACTGCAGCAAAAAGCAATCAGGTAATATCATAAATTTGCTCAAATATTGGTTTTCCAATGATTACAATATTATAATAATAATTTGTCATGATATAATCTTTTGCCATGCCTTTACAAAAACTTTGTGAATATTAGCTGGCAAGCATGACAACAGTGCTGTTGCACATAATTTGCATAAAATGCAGTTGATCTTACCTTAGACTTAAAAAAACGAATAACTTGAGCAATGTCAAAGTTCTGGTCAGAACAAAGCATGTCTCCTGCAATCTAGAGACACAGAAACACATTAAAAGCACAACAAAACAAGCAAAATAAGGAGAAATGCTAAATGCTGTAAATTTAAAAAAAGAGTCCATGGCATACCACCATGATGTCATCTTGAAGGTGACGGCTTCGGATGGCCAACTCCAAGTCAGCGACGGCCCCAAGCCGATCCTCCAAAGTGGTGCTACCATCATTCACCAAGTTCTCCACTGGAAAGTCATTGGCAGTTGCCCACCGCTCATAATGTTTGTACCTACAATGATGGGGTGAGTGTTTTGTGAAAAGTACCTTTTACAGGTCCTGTTACAGGCTATATTAAACTATGTAAATTGGCATCAGCATTTAATACTACGACTATGATTAAAAATATATATATAAATGTACTCACTTATCTGCATTTGTGACTAAATAGACTTCACTGAAGAGTTGTCGCCTATAAAGGATGAGATAGATTAAATGAGGCTGCCTGAAACATTCAAAATATTATTCAAAATAATAACAATTCAACCTAAGGCAACTTACGTGTTGACTGTTTCCCACCAGAAATCTAGGATTTTCTTCCCCCCAACACCAGGTAGCAATGCTTTTGGCACCCCAGCTAGATGTGTGTACAAGCCTGTGACATCATACTGCCAAAAAGACGAAAATGGTAAACAGGATCATAAACTGCCACTTGATTAGGGCCTACTCCAACACATCATTAGCTCAAGTGAAGTTTGTTAGATGAGCACTTGAGAGGAAGACATAACTGTAATCCTCAGGAACAGAACTTTTTCGCAAGGTAATTTTTTATTTGTTTTTTTTTTTTTTTTTTTAGAAAAATTTTTTTTTTTGATGGTTTTTTTTTTTTTTTATTATTATTTTTTTTAAAAATAATTATAAAATAAAATATTTTATTAAAAATTTATAATTTAATATTTTAAATTATTTTAAATATATTTTTTAAATTTTTTTTTTTATTATTATTATAAAAATATAAATAAAAAAAAAAAAAAAAAATAAAAAAAAATAAATTTTTTTAAAATTTATTATAATAGCAAAATAGAAGAAATTTTTTGATTTTTTTGTTTAATTAATAATAATAAACAACAAAAAAATTATAATTTTTATTTTTTAATATTTTATTATTTTTTTTTATGTATAAAATAAAAGAAATATTATAATATTGAAAAAAAAACAAAAAAAAATACAAAAATTAAAAAATTTTTGGGTTTTTTGGGTTTTTTTTTTTTTTTTCAATTTTTATTTATTTTTAAAAAAAAAAATACACTTAAATATTATTGTTTTTTATTATATATTTTTTTTTTTTTTTATAATGGGGAGAAGGGGGGCAATTATTTTTTTTTTTTTTTTTTTTTTTTTTTTTTTCAAAAAAAAAAAAAAAATATGTGTTTGTTTGTATATTTTTTTTTTTAAAAAACAAGAAAAAATATGTGTGTGTGTGTGTGTGTGTGTGTGTGTGTGTGTGTGTGTGTGTGTGTGTGTGTGTGTGTGTAAATATACAAGCAGGACAGAGAGTGAACCCTACACAAATGGTAAATGGCACACTTATATAGCGCTTTTATCCAAAACGCTGTGTCTCATTCACCCACCAATGGTAGCAGAGTTGCCATGCAAGGCGCTAACTCGAGGTTCAGTGTCTTGCACAAGGACACTTCGGCATGTGGAGTCACCCGGGCCGGGAATCGAACCTACGATTAGTGTACAACCCGCTCTAGAACCTGCGCCATAGCCACCTACATCAGACTTTGTTTGATTTTCCACGTCATCTGTTCCAACAGGTAAGTGTAACTGAAAACTTACATGGCACGAAACGCTGAACATTGATATAATAAAGTCTGTAATTGTGTACCTTAATCTGCGTCTCTAAAACAGTACCATGACCTGCAACAAGTAAAATGCAAATCATTGTAAAGCGTCTTATTTACTGTTGAGAGTTCGCAAGATGTTCAGAAAGGGTGCATAGTTCAGTAACAACCCGGAAGTGGGCGTGTCATTCCATTTCTTAAAGCTGCAACGTACACAAAAAGATTGCCTAACTACACTGGGGGGGGGTGAAGAAAGAAAGAAAAAAAAGAATAGAATCCACAACAAATACCATTACAAACCATCAGTATTATCATTACCATTATCGGTCCTTAATGGTATTCACTAGACATGACATGCCACTAATTGAAGGGTACAAATTACCAGTAGAGACTCATGAAGACCTTCACAGTTTCCATTTAAACCAGTACAATTCCCATTATAACATTACATTACAAATTCTGTAAGGGTTTCTATTCTTTTATTTATTTATTTTAGCAGGGTACAAATATAGTAAAGCAGTGAATCTCAAAAGAGCTAGCTTGTGTTTTATTATGTTTATTATCTATTTATTTTTACTTTGTTACAGTGGTGGAAATCACAACCTACCGCTATTAAAGTTATTATATTTCTTATAGTTATTCAGCTGTTCACAGATATGGTCCCTGGTCCTGTATTAATGTCTAGAATACAGTTACCCAAATGCAACACGGTCCCAGATCACCATTGTACACCATGAAGCCTGTGTGAAATGCAGCAAATCGAGTTTCATTCATTTTTATAATTGCTTTACATAAGGGGTTCTCAAACTTTTTTGCAGCCAGAGACCCATTAAACTGTCAATTTCACAGATCACGTGTTAACACAATCTAACTATTCAAATATTCTGCTTGTTTTTTTTTCTTTTTAAATGTGTACAATAAGCTTTTTGTTCCTGAAATTTTGCACAGAAAGAACACCTTTGGTCCAAGATGATTAAACCCATTCAGTTCAAGTGACCAGGCAAAATGGTTCTGGTTGATTGAATCTGATGTGTTGTGAGCAGGGAAAGACTAAACTACAATGGGCTGGGAACATGTGGTCTATCTGCCCACTTCAACTGAATGAGTTTAATCCAAACTCAAATACATCAAAAACAATTAGGCCTATAAATAATGTAAACTTGGAACTAATGTGTTCTGGTGGAAATTTCATGAATAGAAAGTTCCATAGCTTAAATACATATCCAAAATTGTATTGTACACGTAAATAATGAGCTTAATATTTGACTATTTGGATATCTTAGGCAGCATGTGAACAGTCAGTTCTTGAAGTTTATGTGCTGGAAATAGGAAAAATGGGCAAGTGTAAGGATCCGAGCAACTTTGACAAGGGCAAACTGTGATGGCTAGATGACTGGGTCAGAGCATATCCAAAACAGCAGGTCTTGTGGTTTGTTCCTGGTATGCAGTGGTAAGTACCTAACAAAACCGGTGACAAGGTCATGGGCACACAAGGCTCAAGACTCGAATACACGAATACAACTCATGAAACACACCTCACATTCATATTCAAGCAATATGCTTTAATATCAAAACAAGTAATTGTAAGCTGGAATGTTATCATTTTCATCTCTCATTGGATATTAAAATAATCCCCTCAAAAAGTATTATCTGACAAGGTTTTGGGAAGATACAAAAATGATATCAGTGAGAAAATATTTTCCACTCAAGTAAATCAATACATAGCAGAGGACTGTTTTGCTATTCTTAAAGTAAGCTGAAAAAAAATACATGAAATATTGTGAATACTTGTGTCTACTATTAATGCATGATTTAAGTGCTTAGATAAAAGAATTTTAAATCGTGAATGTAGAAATCAAGCACTGAGCACTTCAATTTGCAAAAATCTTACAAATTTCTGTTTTATCAGATTTCATTTGAATCAACATTAGATTTGCAGAGAAATTTAGAGCGACCAGTGAATATACACTCCCAGTGCAAGTCAGCTCAGCAGATGTCGGGGTTTCAGATTGCAGATGACTGGTTATATCAGGGAAGAATAGCAAGGCTCCTCTTACAGCTCCGTTACTGTCAGTGTTCTCCTCTAGCATGTTGAAGACATTTAAAATACTCTACAAGCTCTTTACAACCAGTAGCAGCTATCAGAGTAGAAGAAAACATTTCAATCTGGTGCAGTTTCTGAATTCACCAAAATCCTTGCAGATTTATGTAACTGATCTATTACTGTGAAAACAACTGATACATGAAGTAAATTACTTTAAGAAGCAGATAGAACACAATATTTTGTCCTGGATGGGCTTTATATGCATCAATAATTAAAATGATAATAATAATAATAATAAGTTTTTCAAAAAAAAGAAGAAAAAAAACTGCCCTCCTAAATATAGAACAGAGTGAACACATGAAAGCTATTTATATTTCAAGAGTTCATTATGAATGAAAATAGAAGAAAAAATATAACTTCCTGTTCTTATTTCACTCATTTTGGACAAACGAGTCATTCTAAATACATTTTGCCGCATATTTAAGGTGTGGCTCTGTAAGGTTATGAAATAGAAAATATATTATACTGGGGCAACACAAGTTCCTCCTATAATTTATTTCAGGGGTCATGAAGAATCGTAGGTCCAGATTCAGGCTGTAAGATGAGACAAGGTGGTGTGATATCTCAGTGTCCTTGGCCTCAAGTCGCAAAGCTCAAGGTCCATCTGTGTTCATGTTAAAATGTGGTTCGTTTACCTCTTAGATTCATTTTATATAAACATATAATTTCTTTTGCCATACAAACAAATACACAAATACTGCACGCCATCGGGAAAGATTTGGATACTCCGGTTGTACTGTGTCCAAACTGTTACACAGGTAGGCAGGCAGGCTAGAAACATTTTTTTAATAGTCTTTAGAGTATCTCATACTTGTCGACAACAAAGGAAGTCTCAGAGGAGAATTTCACCGGGCTGTCCCCTTCAACCTGGGTAACTTTGGCCACCTGTAGTAACAGGAAAAGAGATTTGGTTTTCATGATTTTACTTCCCCCCCCCAATCATCATCATAATAACTGGGCATACATCCCAAACACTCCAGCTCACCTGAATGTCTGAATAGGTGCGTTTAGACACAAATGACACATTCACTGGAAAGAAGTCATTTGGCCTCCCAGCTATGCTGAACTCCAAACTTCCACTCTTGTTGTTTTCATCAATGACAGGCAGGGACCATTCAAGAATGTTTTTCCTGCTGTCATGGCGATACTCGCCATCAAGATCTCCAACAACAGGGGCGCCTACTCCTGACCTGCAAATATGGGGTGCATGATACAAGGAATAAAACATGACAGAACATACCATTATACGAAAATAATTCTCAATGGGGTGGTGAGATGTGGACTGATACAAAACGTAGTTACTGTTACTATCCGAAAGTTAATTAGTTTTCTATAAAGCACATTTGTTCATACTATACCATAATTTACCAACACTAATGTTTTTAAATAAAGTATGTTACAAACTTTTTTTTCTTCCATTTTTAGTTAGACTTAATGTTGTGGAATTAGTGCAAGTTTTTTCCCCCAATAAAGCAGTTTAAAACAGTTGTTCCAGTCGCTTTTCTCTCTCTCTCAAAATTAATAAGACAAAAAACTTTCCCATGGTGCAAAAATTAAAGGCACATGAAGTCAACCAATAGCATCTTTTCAAACTGCTGCTCATTCACTCCGAGGATTGGCCCTCTTCTGTGAACATGAGCTCACAGGTGGCCATGATTGGTTAGTGTCACTGTTTGACAAATAGTGGCTGTGGCACAGGTGGTAGAGCGGGTTGTCCACCAATCATAGGGTTGGCGGTTCGATTCCCGGATGACTCCACATGCCGAAGTGTCCTGGGGCAAGACACTGAACCCCAAGTTGCTCCCGATGGCAAGTTAACTTCTCGATGGCAAGTTAGCCATCTGCTAACATTGGTGTGTGAGTGTATGAATGAGGCCACCTGTAAAGCGCTTTGGATAAAAGTGCTATATACAAAGAAAATTACAAAGAAATTGTCTGCCTCCCACCCAGACAGCATGGCCAAATTCCAAGCTTTTTGGGGAGGGGGTTCTGGATGTGCTTTAACAGGAACTTACGGTACAGGGATAATGATGATTACATCATTGAGTTCAAGGCCCTCGTCCTGGAGCTCATACTCAATGTTGACATCGCAGTTGCTCCCACTTTCTGAAGGCCAGCAGTTTACTACAGACAAAATGAGCCTAATGTTAATAGGCAAAGTGTAAAATTTTGGTACACATTTAAGGATCAAATACTAATTCAGACTTAAGCGAGTACTAATTCCAGAGGAACCCACTGGTTAAAGGGATGAGGGACTCGTCTGTGCTCTGTAGCCTCCACTTCAGCACACCCACATCGCTGTTAAGGGGGAAAGACTTTTCTGGGTTTTTCAGTCCAATCAAAGACTCTGCAGTGAACAGCTTCTTATCTACATTAGGATGGGTCTGAAAAAAAAAAGTATATATAAAATAAAAAAAAGAATTATTTCCAGTGATATTTGATAAAGATTTGCATTTGTATTGTTATGAAGAATTATTAAATGAGGGGTTTCGTGCAGATATATGGTTTACGACTCTCTAAGGGTCCTACTCGAGCAAAATTAAAATCAATAAAACAAGCAAGTCCATGCAACAATGTAGACGTGTAGGCAGGACTGTCTTTTAATCCCACTCCTACTCACTCTAGAAATAATTGTGCAGACCCCTTTGACCAAGCCTGAGAATTTACACCAGGGGTTCTCAAAATGGTTACATTTGCAAGAGACTCCTTTTAACTACAAAATAAATTTCTTTACATATGCAATCTTGAAACACCAGAATGCAAAATTACCTGCAGTTGCACTCCTTTCTTGTCATTGTTGTTAATATGCAAGCGGATGCGGCCATATTTGTCATCCGAGACTCTCAGTGTGATCATACCCAAGATCTCCATGTTCTGCAGCCCACCATCCCGTCCACAGGTCAGAGTTATCTTCTCCTCCATCCTTAGATGTACACTGAGTCGTGGGAGTAATACATGAGCCACACATTACTTTCTGAAGATTTTAAATGTTCCTTATGCTTAATAATTATGTAACTACTGTTAGAATATCAAGCATACCTTTCAGTGTTCACAGGAGGCTGAAGGACTTTAGAGACTTCTGAAGCTTTCCTTCCTGCACTGGGTATCATAATATTTTCACCCTCCAACTTAAGTTTGTCTACAAAGTTATCGATTTCCTTTCCTTTGGCACCCAGTTTCAGTGCTTTACCAGAACCACTTGGCCTGGAGATGACACAACCTCACATTAATTCTGTTCATATAAGAATCTAATAAGAAAGAAAGAAATGCACTGTTATGTAGTCAGGTGTTTTGCATGTAACCACGTGGTACACATACCTAACTGATACAGGAGCTGGTTTAGGCTTCTCTGGTTCCATCATGGAGTCTGTGATGATGGTAGCTGTGCTGCTCATTCCTGAACTTCCGAAACCTCCAAAGCCTGGTGCCTTTTTGCCGGCACGCTCTGCATCCCGTCTCGCCTGCTGCAGCTCTTTAGCCTTTCGCCTCATCTCTGCGTTTGCTTCTCGTTCTTGGGTCTAACGTGAAAAACAAAAACAACAACAACAAAAAAATCATTAACAGATATGGACAAATCAGTAGCCCATGACCTTAGGGAGTAAACAGATTTCATGATGGACTATTCAGGATATTTTTTTTGTTTGTTTTTTATTCATAATTGCTGGACTGTACAGTTCAACAACTAGAGAATATAACCTAATTCCTATTGACTGGTAAGTATGTTCAAATTCAAAGTTCTTCATGTTGCTGTGAGATTCTGTGGCGTATGCTACTCATTCTGCTTATGCTGAACCTCACCACCTGCTGTATTACACACCGGCCGAGATGAGAGCAGGCTGAAGGTAGTTAAAAAAAAATGGTGGCTTAATTAGCATGCACAGATCATTTCTGAATCGGGAACATGCAAGTATTTGCAAATACCGATGAAGCTAAGAAAAATAATTTGCAGAACAAAGCTGCCATATAACTCTCCTAGCACAACATGCATAATACATCAGCTTTTGGTTAAAGGTACACTAAGTAAGTTTTGGCTAGGCTTGCTGTGATAGACTGTATTCGGGCCGCACACCAATTAAATAACTTGTCCACCGTGGCATTGCCCTCACCGGCGTTTTTCTTTTTTATAGTAATAAAAATCATCTAGTTCAGTTAGAGAACGGATGATACAATTAAAAACTGAACACGTCTGCTCAATTCAGCATGAGCCGAATGATCAGAGCACAGATCAGCAAGGGGTCAGATTTAATTTATCACGAGTGAGAGTGAGGTGAGCTGACTGACAAGACGATGGTGGAATATTTGGTTTCAAAAGTTCTATGGTTAATATAAGCCAGGTTTTCATTGTACTGTTTTGTAGTTGTGTTTTTCACTAATAATAATATTGAACCCACCATTCAAGCAACTGCCACCCGCAAATTGTCACTAATTCGGAACGAAAGTGAAATGCACACAGCCAAAAGCAAAAGTGAAATTCTCAAGGCCGCACAGGCATTTAAAATTGAGGAGGAAAACACCCCTAAAATATAGATAATTATAATAGGCTCACCTTAGTGAATCAGAGTAAAGGTCCTTTCACACTGAGCACGATGCAATAAAGTGAAGCGAATCAAAGACGAACAGTGTTTTCAAACCGTACGCGAAACGATCGATCACCTTCAGTAATTCATGCCTGCACGACAGATGGTGCTGACCAAGAATGCATGTCACACCTGCACATTAGATGGTGCAAGCCACTATTCAGCAGATCGGCCTATCGTCTTTGACCACTGAGAATATTATTTACGTAAATGTTGGTGTATAGCACCACAACACAAACTGTTAAGAATTTTTTTCGTGTTTTTTGAACAGCACCATTAAGCAATTTTAGAATGAATGAAATAACGTGGAATATAATGCAACAACACAGTAGTGGGACAAAACTGAGTTTAATGCCCAAGACCACACGCAGAGCCAAATGACGCGAGAAAACGGCACTTTTTAATGCATAAGTAACCGATGAACACCATTTTATCTGTAAAAGGCCAATTGGATGGAAACAGAAGGGAGACAGCAAATATTGCTAACTTTTTTCAGCACTTTCACTTTGTCGATAACAGAAATGAGCAAAAGCTGGATGGAAACTTGGCAAATGATAAGAACTCAATATACATTCTCTTCTCTCTTCCGGAATACTCTTCTTTAGTGTTTACACTGGGTTTCAAAACAGCTTTCTGTGCTATAGCGCCACCTATCTCACCCCTTTGTGCACCAGCAGCATCGCTGGACATGTGACCTAAAGCTCAAATCTAACGGCCCGTCTTTTCGCTGAGCAGCAGGGGGAAAAAAATCGGCACACTGGTCCAAAAAAAAAAAAACGCTGCTTTGTCGCTCCGCGAATGATCGTGCCTGGTGTGAACAGCTCCATAAGGATCTACTGTTTCGATTCAAGAGCGGCATCATGTCAAACATTCACGCCGCTTAATTGCACTCAGTGTGAAAGAACCTTAAGACAAAAACATGGTTTGGAAGATGGATTTACTATGTATTTACTCATTACTTAAATTTTGTTTATTTTGACTGGGGGAGGAAACTGGTGTACCCAGAGTAAACCCCCGAAACATGGGAACAACATGAAATCTCCGTACACACAAAGGGCGGAGGCAGGATTTGAACCCCCATCCCCAGAGGTATGAGGCAAACGTGCTGAGTACTAATCCAGAAGCAAGAGAAATTGTATCCTTAAGCTGTATTAATGCATTAATTAGCTAACTTGCTTGCTACACGTTGCTACATTATGCTAGTCATACTGAGTGAATTAAGTTTCCAGAGGAAAACAAAACAAAAAAAGCTTGGGACTGAGCAGCACATTATATCTTTCACATGCTCATGCACCCTCACTAAAGAGTACACATCAAGAATGCTCCTTTGTCATACTTTATAGCAAACTGAACCAAGCCACCTCACCTCTCTGACTGCACGGAAGACCTTCTCTTCATGTGAGTCCATTTCAGTGAAGGTTCGGATCTGGGCCAGGTTAACATTTTCCCTGTAGCCCAAAGCAACAATTTCATCAAAAGCAAATATGAGATCGAAGCAGTGTTCTGAGATTTCGCTCTCCTCCAGCACACGGCAGTACTCAGGGATCTGAAAACAAACACACACGTATACGTTTACATGTATACGAACACACATATACTGAATAGAATACGATGAAGGGTAATGCAGAGGAGAAGTAAAGCAGAAAATCATTTCATACCACACGAGAGAAGAGCCGTAGTGTCTCCAAGTCCTCCAGAATGTTGCTGTTCTTCGTGGTGACAAGAACCATATAGAGCTTCTCTAATGGCTGATAGACATAGCGCACACTATCCGTCTCTACAAAAGTGTGCTGCTTCCCTGTGCTCATCAGTTTAGGAAAGGCAGCCAGGAGACCCTCGATGCGAGTGCGGGTCATCTCTACAAACTGCCGTGACACTATGGCTTTTCCTGACTTGGTGCACACTGCAGCTGCCAAGAGCACCTACAAAGAGATTTTTAAAATTATATACATATAAATAAACAGGCAAAACATTATTAGAGTAGCAGACAAGATCTATTGAAGTTCTTCAGTCCTGATCCTCTGATCTCATAAGGAATCATGGCTATAATTTTTTTTAGCTCCATAGTTGCAAGCTGATTGAGATATATATATATATATATATATAATAAAATTACACTACTAGTCAGAAGTTAAGAAACACTCATTTTTGCTCCCAACATTTTAGAATAATAAAGTCATCAAAACTCTGGAGTAACACAGATGGAACTATGGATATATTTAAAAAAATTCTTTTTTTTGTGAACAAAATGTTTGTTTTCTAATGAAAGAAATTAAAACGTTGCCACGATGATATTTTTGTCCACAACACCGATTTCATACATTTAATCACTTTCAGATCAAATATTTTTAAGATCATGAGAAACATTTATTTATTTATTTATTTATTTTTATTTATTTATATATATATATATATATATATATATATATATATATATATATATATATATATATATATAATACATATATACATATATACACACACACACACACACACACACACATTTAAGCTCTCTCGCCTCATACATTCCCACCCATGTAATAATAAACACATCTTTAAAACCCTCTCTGGATTAATGTCGACTTTCAACAGGTCAGGTTTCATAATGACGTGGTATCTGACCTTTAGCTTTCTGTGCACTTGACCAGGTTCGGTGTTTTTTGTTTTTTTTTTAATGAAAAAAAGAGAGAAATGTTCGAATAGATTTCAGAGTGTTGATCCGAATCCTGTCACATTCTAAACAAACTTAGCTAGAATCGGCGAACTTCCATTTAGTCAATCTTCATGTAGAAAAGCTCCCATCGTTCACACTGACATACAGCCTGGTTCACTGGATAAAGGATAACCATTTAATGTGGAAACAAAAACTTAAAGCTTTTTTTTTCTCCACATTTGCCTACACCTTCAACGACTAACGTTAGCTAACGAGCTACAAGCAGCTAGCTAACGTCACCAAACATTAACAGATATAATCAGCTCGCCGTGACCTCCAGCTAATTTCCGAAATAGGAGTTAATATGTGATGTTCTTAGGATGTTTATTTTGAGAGAATATCAGTGCTCTGCGGTCAGAAGGAACGGCTGTGAGCGTGTTGCAGTCCGCTGTCAGTAGTGAACCTGCTCTAGGTTAGCTGCGAGCTAGCTCACTAACTCTGTTCCGCTTTATAACCAGAGACCAAATCACTCCATACCATTGTGGATCCGTCTTCAGATGCTTAGTTCCACCGCCAAGATACTCAACCGCTTTCGGGAAGAAGAAAAGAAAAAACGCGTGATTAATATAACAAGGTGTTTGTTTGTTTCTTGTGAGGCGCACGCAATCAGACTCGCAGCGGTACAGAAGAGCAGAGCCACGTCTCCAACCGGAAAAAGTTCCCGTCTGGAACAGGTTTATGAGAGGGGCTGGAGTCTGTAACAGCGCCGCCGTGTGGAGAGGAGACACAACACTGCTCATCGTCTGCATACACACTTTCACATCTACACATGGATTTGGGAAAACTGAGGAATCAGAGCATAGTTTCCAAAGCGCTGAAGATCTTCTGGTGGCTCGTATACACACACACACACACACACACACACACACACACCGGTCATAAGTTTAGAGACACTTGAATGAAACGTTTCTCATGATTTTAAAAACCTTTTTATCTGGTGTATGATTAAATGTTTGAAATCAGTGTTGTAGACAAAAAAATACAATCGTGCCAACATATTCATTTCTTTGATAAAAAAAGAGAACATTTTATTTACAAAACAATGTATATGTTAAACGGACGACTTGGAGAGAAATATTCTAAAAAGCAGCCAATAAGAGTCCAGCATAATGGGAACTCCTATGTCTAGTTTGAAAATGCTAAAGTACTCAAATATATATAGAGATATACATACACACACAATCAATCAATCAATCAATCAATCAATCAATAAATAAATAAAAAAAAAAATTTTTAAGGGGAGATAGCACAAAGTATTGACTAATAAGGTGCCAATAATGGCACACATATTGTATTTTATTTAAAAAATATTTGGATAAACTTGTGTTGTGTTTTCAGTTGTTTGGTATCAATGAGAGCAGAGTATTTTTGTGAATTTATTATACAAACGATAAAAAGTTTATACAATAAAGACACATTTTCACAGCCTTCTTTTCTCATATATATATTATATATATATATATATATATATATATATATATATATATATATATAAAAAAACGGGTCTACAAACCCCTGTTAAAATGGCAGGGTTTTGTGATGTAAATAAAAAAAGAAATGACATTAAAACATGTCAGAACCTTTTCCACCTTCACTGTGAAACTGCACCATATAAAATTTAAGTGACATACACCCAGAAAAGTTGTAGGGTAAAAAAAGAAAAACAAAAAAATTCTAATACCCAAGTGTAGGTAATCCCAACCTAAGTGTGTACATCCTTTTATTACTGGGAATGTGTCAGTCTTCAGAAGCAACCAATCACATTCAACCCCATTTTGAAAAACATCAATCAGGAGACGGTTAAAAAAAAATTTCCAAGGCACTGGATATTCTATGGAACACTGTAAAGACAATAATCAACAAGTAGGGAAAATATGGTACAACAGTAGCATTACTAAGAACAGGATGTCCCTGAGAAGACCAGGAGAAAACTGGTCAGGAAGGTTGCCAAGAAACCTACGGCAACATTGAAATAATTGTAGCAATTTCTGGTAAGTACTGGTTGCTCCCTACATGTGACAACAATCTCCCAAATTCTTCATATGTCTGGGCTATGTGGTAGAGTGGCAAGAAAGAAAAAAAAAGCCCAAAACAATCCAATCTCCTAAAACATTATTTGAAATAATGTGTTATGGTCTGATGAGAGCAAAGTTGATCTTTTTGTCCATAATACCAAAAGATATGTTTAGCACAAAAATAAATAAATTAAAAAAAAAAAAAAAAAAAAAACACAGCACATCACCAAAAGAAAACCAGGTTTTTTTCAAAACACAAAACCTTGGTTTATCATTCTTTTTAACATAAAATCTACCATTTTAACAGGGGTGTGTAGACATTTTATATCCATTGTATAGTATGTGTATCTATAAACCAACTATTTATATGAGAAAATGAGCAAAAACGATCCATTAATAAATCAAATCAAAATAGAATACAGAGTATGTTAATCTGTATGATATATATATATACAGTGCCTTGCGAAAGTATTCGGCCCCCTTGAACTTTTCAACCTTTTGCCACATTTCAGGCTTCAAACAAAGATAACTTTGCAAACTTTTTGCAAACTCGCTCCAGAAGTTCAGCGAGGATCTCTGAATGATCCAATGTTGTCCTAAATGACTGATGGTGATAAATAGAATCCACCTGTGTGTAATCAAGTCTCTGTATAAATGCACCTGCTCTGTGATAGTCTCAGGGTTCTGTTGAAAGCGCAGAGAGCATCATGAAGACCAAGGAACACACCAGGCAGGTCCGTAATACTGTTGTGGAAGTTTAAAGCCGGATTTGGATACAAAAAGATTTCCCTAGCTTTAAACATCCCAAGGAGCACTGTGCAAGCGATCATTTTGAAATGGAAGGAGTATCAGACCACTGCAAATCTACCAAGACCTGGCCGTCCCTCTAAACTTTCAGCTCAGACAAGGAGAAGAATGATCAGAGATGCAGCCAAGAGGCCCATGATCACTCTGGATGAACTGCAGAGAACTACAGCTGAGGTGGGAGAGTCTGTCCATAGGACAACAATCAGTCGTACACTGCACAAATCTGGCCTTTATGGAAGAGTGGCAAGAAGAAAGCCATTTCTCAAAGATATCCATAAAAAGTCTCGTCTAAAGTTTGCCACAAGCCACCTGGGAGACACACCAAACATGTGGAAGAAGGTGCTCTGGTCAGATGAAACCAAAATCGAACTTTTTGCCCACAATGCAAAACGATATGTTTGCTGTAAAAGCAACACAGCTCAACACCCTCAACACACCATCCCCACTGTCAAACATGGTGGTGGCAGCATCATGGTTTGGGCCTGCTTTTCTTCAGCAGGGACAGGGAAGGTGGTTAAAATTGAGGGGAAGATGGATGCAGCCAAATACAGGACCATTCTGGATGAAAACCTGTTGGAGTCTGCAAAAGACCTGAAACTGGGACGGAGATTTATCTTCCAACAAGACAATGATCCCAAACATACAGCAAAATCTACAAAGGAATGGTTCACAAATAAACATATCCAGGTGTTAGAATGGCCAAGTCAAAGTCCAGACCTGAATCCAATCGAGAATCTGTGGAAAGAGCTGAAAACTTCTGTTCACAAACGCTCTCCATCCAACCTCACTGAGCTCGAGCTGTTTTGCAAGGAAGAATGGGCAAGAATTTCAGTCTCTCGATGTGCAAAACTGATAGAGACATACCCCAAGCGACTTGCAGCTGTAATCGCAGCAAAAGGTGGCTCTACAAAGTATTAACGCAAGGGGGCCGAATAATTTTGCACGCCCCACTTTTCATTTTTTTATTAGTTAAAAGTTTCAAAAATCCAATAGATTTCGTTCCACATCACAACTGTGTCCCACTTGTTGGTGATTCTTCACAAAAAATAAAAATTTTATATCTTTATGTTTGAAGCCTGAAATGTGGCAAAAGGTTGACGCAAGGCACTGTATATGGGAAGCTTTTGAATATGTAAACGTGTTTAAGATATTTGAGTAAAAATACAATTTAATTGAATTTGGTTTGTGCAATGTATATAATATTTGCTATGGATGTACCAGAATATTAATAAAAAATCAGACTGAACAGAAAATGTGTTCTAAACAAAATAGAACACATTAACAGAGACAAACAGACTAAAAACAACAACAACAATGTTTCTGTTTTGTTTTGAGGCCTGCTAAAAGGGCATCTATTTGAGATCACTAGATCACTCAGGACTGGGATTCTGAGGGGAAACAAGAGTAAAGTTCCCAGAGCTTTCTCATGATAAAAACTCAAATGTTAAGGGTGTGTATATGAAGCTCATGAGACAAACATGTGGTGGTCCTTCCTAACTGCCTGGTCAGGATCATAGTGATTTAAATTAGGCTACTAGTTTATATTTATATGTTTATATTATATATTAAAATTTGGATAAATAGAACCAGATAAATGAACTTGGCAGAAACAAAAATAATAACTGCATGAGTCGGATTAAAAAACCTGTGCAGATTTAGTAGTTGAGACCAATTCTGTCATCAGTGGTTTTCTCCAGCAGCCTCACCTTAGCATGCCTTACTTGACTAAAAACATAACATACATTTGTACCATATTTCTTTACAAACTGACCACAAATTCACAAAATAAATGTGCTTTTATTTATACAGTTGCTGCTCCATATAGCCCACAAAGTGCTGTACCTGTGGCAGCATATTTCTGCTGGGTCTTCAAAAAATAATGATTGAATTAATCTGTACGTTTATTGTGCATTTTTCTACAATATTAATAAAATTAAATCTTCCCAGAAATGCTGCTTAAAGGACACCATTTTGACTAGCAGCAGTATTGTCAATTATATTTCTAATTAGTTGGGTGATTTTGTTGTTGTTGCAAATTGCTATTTATTATTAGAATTTGTTAATTAAGAAAATCCAGTAGCCTCTTCCCCTTATTGTTTTCCAGTGTTTTCACACAAACCCCTTGCGGTGTAGACACTTCCCTTGTTAAATCCAAGTATAGATACATGCTTGAATATTTGAAGCACTAAACAGATATAGATAAGGGCATTTTTTTTTCAGATTAAGAGTTTGGTTGAAGTACTGGTATTATAACGTGAATGCAGTTCAAGCTTTTCCAGCTGAATGGTCTGAAGTTCTTTATATGAAAGACTTTTGTCCCTACTCACATTGAGCACTCTTTGTCCTAAACAGTGAAAATTATACAACGTACCCTGTTGGAGAACATGTATGGCTCTCATATTATTGAGATGGATTATTATTGCATTTTGTTGCAATATGTAGAGGCACGTGGTCGTCTAGACGTTTTCAATACTTGCAGTAAAATCCAGATTGTGGCGAATATTTTGAAAAATACACTTTCCCTTTTGCATACAAAGTAGTAAAGCTTTGAAGAATATTTTAGGGGAATAACATCATTAATTAGAGCATTAATTAGAGCTTGAATGCCAAACAGATACACTGTGCATTCATCTACAACCATTTATTTAATTATTTTTGTTAAATATTATACAATATATTATAGCTTATGTAATGTGATATGAATAAACTATTGAAAATAAAACATTGGCTCAAGTATTGTGCTAATGTAGGGGAACCATGGAAGAAAACTTAAATGTCTGCAAGAGTATCATTCAAGCAAACATCCATTTTCAGATCCCTGTTATTTTAATAACAGACATGCTATGGTTAGCTATCGACACTGTTACTATTACCAGTTAGTTTTAATATATGACATTTGGTGGAAAAGAAAGCATAAAGGTTACAATGCATGGCAGCAGAAACAAATATGCATCACTGATTACCAGCTTGCAGTCCAAACCCATAAAGTCCATGAAAGTGCTAATGTCTAGACTTGTCAGAAGAGCTAATCTGGTTTTGAGAGTTATGCCTTTAGCTTCTAGAAGAACTGACCTTACTCAAACTGATTTAGTCATAGAGCATAGTGTTGCTAGTGCTGTAGTGCCATTAAACAGTGTAATTGACTGACATACAAATCTACAAAGCCTCTATGCTACTTTCAACACTACAGTAATTTCCACATGTTGGGTCCAAAGCACTCTGGCCATCACCACTTTACGATTTTTTTTGCCTTGCATATTTTCACTGAATTGTTTATTTGAATTGTAAATCGACATGGTTTCAATTAAATTGCATTTGGGGATTAAATCCCTTCCAGTGAAAGCTAAGGTCAGTTCTCTTTGAAATGTGAATATATGTTTCTATAGGCTGTAGCTTCAGAAGAAGTGAACCATTAGAAAGATGAACAGTAAGAGAAGCAGTATGTAAATGAGATGAGATCCAAGCCTCTGGACAGGGGTTTACTTTGGTGCAGAAACCTTTTCCTCACAGGTGATGGGAATGCTGCGCACAGCAAGATCCTGCAGGTTCCGGGGAGCACAGATACTCAGTACACCATCAGATGACAGACAGGAGGTGAAGGTCTTTGAGTCGACCTTATACTTCCTGAAAAACTCCCTTGCCACATATCCTTGCTGGTCCTGTGAGGAAAAATATAAGGATAAACTATATCTGTTTTGCTAATCTTTATTATATATTTATTATAGTATTATCTTTATTAGACCAGTTTCGTTCTAAACCTAGGGAGAAATTATATAATAGACACAGCTATTTTGTAGTGACTGTGCTTACCTCTTGCTCCTTATGTTTTCCACAAATATTTACATACTCATCACTGATCTTGACTGACAGCTCTTCAGGGTTGAAGTGCTTCACATCCAAGTTAATTAGAAAGTGGTCTTTACCTTTTCTTAGCTGCATGTCAGAGAGGAAAGTACCTGACATAAATCAAAAACAAACTAAATAATTTATTTACTTATTTAGTTTGTAATAAGTTTAATTTTAGATACCACTAGAAATAAACAACTATGCACACTACCAGTGTAATTATTAACCACCCTTTTACTTGCCTCTGACATACCAGTGTCCCACCAACTTCGATGATGGCTGAAATAAGTTGGTAGTAAAACAGGGAGTGGAAAGGTGAAAAAAATTCACAGTCCCACTGATCCCAAAAGTGCTGGTCAAAGATCCGCAGTGGGAAGAATGTGGGGGGAAAGGGACCGGCGAAACCAAGGGCTCTGAATTCGTATGTCCATTATCTTATCTCAGTGGTCTTGGTTGACAGTTATGTCTATGGATATACAGCTCCTTACCACAGCCCATATTTATGGTTGGATTTTCAGATACCTGCCAGCTACACACCCACAGACTGGTCTTTATCCAATGATGAGAGTAACTATTTGGGTGGCTTTTTACTCCTCTGCCCTCTTAACTTGCACTGATGCAAGGCTACTAAACCCTCCCATGGATCAATCATAAACAGAACCATGGATTACTCTCAGGGATTTGAATATCACTGATGCCCATCTACTCACACCTATTGAAAGATATTCAACAGACTTTGTTCGAATGGTTTTGACCAAAGCCTCTTGTATATTGGCTGGAGCCCCAGTGGAGACTCATGCCAAGGGGATTTTGGATGGAACAAGGCTGGATACAGGCCGCTTCCACAGAGTCTGGTTCAATTGAAAACTCAGGCAGAAGGATAATGCAATGCCTCGGAAAAATGAGTTGGAATACAAAACTAAGCACATTGAGTGATCCATGTGAAACAACCAGGATACAAAAAACCTTTGAGTCTGACAGCAAGCACTGCCACTCCCCCACACTTTTATCCTCAGTATGGGAAAAACATTGTTCCATGTCAAAGAAAGTTTTTCAGGTATGAAAAGGCTGGAAATAGAGATATTGTAAAAAAAAACCTCTCTTGTCTCCCCGGTTACCATGGAAACAATCCTGAGAATGTGCAATGTGGTATGAATAAAATTAACTAGGAAAGGAAGATGATGCACTCTGTAGGGAAGAGATTCATTTTTAGTTGAGGAAATTCAGTTGAGGAAATCTTTCAGGACAACTGATACTGAAACATTCAAAATAGATCTACACTAAGAGCTTTATCATGACAAGGGTCATGGTGGATCTGTAATCTACCCCAGGAACACATGAGGTGAGGACACTTGTTTGACGGTACACACATTCACACACTCTTTCACACCTAGGGGCAGTTTAGATAATTAAGTCCACCCAGAAGCTTGTTTTTGGAACGAGGAAGGAAACTGGAGAACCCAGAGGAAACCCACATAGACAACAGAAGAACATGCACTGAAACAGAAACCTGGGCTCACAACTTGGGACTCTAGAGTTGTGAGCTGGCAACGCTACCCACTGTGCCACTGTACCACCAACATGTGTGAAATTGAAATTTTAAATACCTTGGTTGTAGAGCTCATTGCCACAATACAGGTGCATCTAAAAAAAAAAAAGAGAGAGAGAAAATATCATGGAAAAGTGTTTTTTTTTCCAGAATTTAATTTAAAAAGTGGAACTTTCATATATTCTAAATTCATTTCACATAAAGTGAAATATTTCAAGCCTATTTTAATGTAATCTTGATGTTTATGGCTTACAGCTGATGGAAATGAAAAATCCGGTATTGGAAAATATTAAAATAAAGAATTTTTGATTTCCATGAGCTGTAACCAATAATTATTAAGATTAAAAGAAACAAACAAAAAAAGGCTTGAAATATATTGAAATAGTGGTTAGCACGTTTGCCTCACACCTCCAGGGTCCGGGGTTCGATTCCATTCCTGCCGGGGCCATGTGTGTGCAGAGTTTGCATGTTCTCCCCATTCTGCGGGGGTTTCCTCCCGGTACTCCGGTTTCCAGACATGCATGGTAGGTTGATTGGCGTGTCTAAATTGTCCGTAGTGTATGAATGGGTGTGTGAGTGTGTATGTGATTGTGCCCTGCGATGGACTGGCACCCTGTCCAGGGTGTACCCCGCCTTATGCCCAATGCTTCCAGGATAGGCTCCAGGTTCCCCGCGACCCTGAAGAAGGAATAAGTGGTAGAAGATGGATGGATGAATGGAATTAAATTTTCAGAATTCAAAATTCAAGTATATGGATTATCCATGTGTAGGAGAAAAAAAGAGATGTTTAAACAAATCCAGTGTTTCTAAAAAAAGAAATCAGGCCTAAAATACTGAATTTTGATTACCTGAATTATATAATAGAAATGGCCAAGAAATAACATTTTAAAACATTTGACCAATATTCTTGACATGTATGAATTTACACAGTTTAGGAGTATTGCATGATGCAGCTAATTTTCTGTTTTATTTGCATAAATTTATATAATTTATTAAATATATCTATTATTGATGAGCATTAAGAACAATACATTTTAAGTCTTGCTGTGAAGTGGTGTGTCATTTTCTGAAAGAATCAAGGCACAAGGTCTGAATGTGAAAACACATTTCATTATTATACACGTAATATGAAAACTTGTTAACCAGCTCTTAGTAACATTAAGGATTGAGTGCTGCAGCTTTCTGCTATTCTGCCTAAAGGAGGATTTTCTGATCACAGTCCCAGTGGCCAGCCCCTTGGTGGGGGCTGCTTGGTATGTGAGGGAGGGGTAAGAAGGAGGAGATGTTGGCGAAGGGGGAGGGTAAACACACCAGACCGAGCCATCTGAACAGAAGCAGGAACAAGAGCGTGAGACATGAAGACATGAAACTAATCCTTCTTACTATTTGCAGAAAACAACAAGCCTGCAATGAAAAGGAAAGGAGATGCACAATTTGCAAGGAACATGCCTGAATTCTGTGGCCAGGGAACATGGCATATTATCCCGTTCTTTTTTTTCTTTCTTGTTATGGCTCAGAACTGAAACAGGAATGCCACATGCTTCATTTATCATATAATCAGACACATGCTGGTGACTTCATTTCATTCTAAAGAGGATTTAGTCAGGGTTTTACGCCCTGTTGACTGAGGTGTTCTATTCTGGAGGATTTACCAAAATAAGCAGAGATCTGGATTTGTACATTCTGACAGTGATATTTTCCTGGTGTCTGAGGGCTGCTTCCCATCACTTGAACAGATTGCTCAGTGCAGGCTGCTTTTGTTGTGTTACTGACTAACCTGCCCACCCTTTTGACTGGGGCTGCTTCATTTCGTTATGGTCTTATCCCAGTGTCTCATATACCACACCTTTGGAAGAAACAGCATGGGAGGTTAGGAGAGCAGCTACAAGCATGGGAGCCAAACCGATGAAATGGTATGAATGCAATTCCACACATTAAGTGCTTGGCTGTTCTAATTTCTTTTTCTTGCTCTCACACCCCAATCTCCTTAGCACTAAAGCTAGCGCTACTATTATAATTAAAGATGGCACCAATCTGAAACCCAGGATTGGTTTGGGCCGATACCATCAAGAAATGGTGTAACAAATATATGTGAAAAAATAATTTGATTAGATCCTGTAACAAATGGCAAAGATTGGATATGGGTTTGGAACAATAAATGTTTACATATATAATAAGACTTGATTGTGTTTTTTGTTAGATTTCTATTTTATTATATGTATAATTTATACTTTATTTATACTTTATTATATTTGCAATGTAAGTCTTTTTTGTGTAAGTCAGGTTTTTAGCTATGTGTTTTTTTTCCTCTTTATTTTTTAAATGCTTCAGGTAAAAAGATTTTTTTTTAAAGCTTAGTAGTTTTTAAAGAAAAAAAACATATCAGATGGGTATTGATATTGGCTGATACTGAAGGTTTCAATAGTGGTACTGGAAAAGGAAAAAGTGATATCATGCATCTTCAAAATATAGTAGATTCATGTAGACCATGATAATGTTATTGTTATAATCCTTGGTCTCATTATCCATTATAATATTATAATAAAATATTGCCTTTATCTAATAGCATTCTTGGATCTGTCAAATGTAAAACAGGCTTCACATCGTTCATTGTTCTTCTTACTATGGATAATCCGGTTGCTTCACTTTCAATGTGAGCCTAAGCTGTGGGTGTTGGTGCTGAAATAAAACTGCCTGGCAACCATTGTATCTTGAATAGTCAGTAGTATACATCCATCTGTTCTGAGTCATGCACTAAATTTTGCCCTTGATCTGTGCAAATTTTCAGTTTATAACTGCAAAATGATTTCAAAGATCAGTTTAATTCTAACACAGAATCAATATACTAATGTGGCACTTGAACAATTATGCACCAAATATTTGTCAGTCATTAATTGTAGTGCACCACAAAAAGGTAAGGGGATTGCCTTAAATTTTTATCTTGTGTATTTTGACTGTGAAGTCTCATTGCCACATGCTGAATTTTGTAGTTTTGTCATGTCAGCGCATGAATCTATTTTGCTTAGGAACTGTACAATTCATGTGTGAAAAGAGATATGAGGGGACTATTAGATTATTTACCACTTTGTGGAAGTGGCTTTGTGGTAGAAAAATCATTAATCAATTTATTATGCCAAGAAAAAAATGGTTCAAGAATTATGGACCAAATGTTTCTGTAGGAAATTAACAATAGTTATGGGATGACATCACCCTACACCTTTTTATAGCAAAATTTTTTTATGGAAATACAGTAATATGAGAGTAATTCACCATAGTAGTTTGAAAGGGTTTACCCAGTGCTTAATTTGTGAACTAAAACTAAAAACTAAAACTATTTGTTTTGATCATGTTGTTGTGGGATACCTACACCCAGCTGGTCTGCTATATTTTAGAAGTGCCGACTCCTGTTCCAGCAGGATATCGCTCAAATTAAGCTCTGGGTCTACTATTTCACATCTATTGAAATTGTATGAATGCACATTCCTTTGAAATGATTTCAGCATCATATAACAGTGGTTAGAATGCAAAACCCTACATCGGAATGGAATTTATGTTTTGAAAAAGCATTGAAAGAGCACTAAGAATGCACAAAGCGATCATATAATATTCAATAAAAGGTTTAGTATATCCAACACCTCACATCCAAACAGTCTCCTGAAAGAAGTATGCTGAGTGTGTGTACTTCAAAAACTTAAGGTAAGGTCCTTTATTGCCATTGCGTATACTACAGTACATGTACATACTATCATACATGTCACATATGTCTACATAGTGAAATGTATTTTGACAACTCTCAGACAGCAACAAGAGCATTTAAACATAAAACTCTGAAGGGAAATGAAATTAAGAAGTTAAAAAAGAAGAATTAAGAATAAATAAACAGAGCACACTATAAAATTTATACAAAATTGCACATAAATGTGATGATTTGATTATTGAAATGTGTTCTGAGATGTATATATTGCATGTTGTATAAAACCATTAGAGATACATTAAGCTAAATATGTTCTGATGTTATGTTCTTCAAATAAATAGTTTAGAAGTTTTCTTGCTGCTTGCTTTACCTCTACAGTCTCAGCTCAGCTAGCCCCACACACACACCTAAGGAGGAGTACATCGTTGGCCAGATTGAAGGACAGGGCGAGATTGTAGGAAACCACACAGAGCAACCACAAAGCCTGAATGGTAAGATTTGTATGGAAAAAAAAATCACCTTAATGCTTCTGCTTCTGCACTGTCCACCATTTCTTTGCTCTCATTCTAGCAGATGCAGTAAAGTCCAATGAGCCAACTCCAGGACCAGAGAACACTGGGACAGGAGATGGGAGCTCCTGGGAGGAACAGCTTTATGTTCAACAGGAGCAGCTGGAGAAGGAGATGCAGGAGACTAGGAAGATGGTGACAAGGCTTCAAGTGAGTTGTTTATACAGTGGGGGAAATAAATATTGAACACGTCAATATTTTTTAAAATAAATATATTTCCTATGAGGCTATTCACATGAAATTTTCACCAGTCATCCGTGTTAACTAAATCTGGAAATATAAAGAATTCACAATATTAAGGCCCATAAATAGGTTTATGTGTAGTAAAGTGGAATGACACAGGAAAAAAGTATTGAGCACACTAAGAAAAAGCAGTAAGGCAAGGCAAGTTAAGGCAAGAAACCAGCTAAAATCCATAAGTAAGTATACCTCCTATCTGTGCAAATTAATATGAGCTGGGTTAGTAAATTGACAGTCTATAAAAAGGCTTTTCGTTAACAAGTTGTCATACAAGAAACATCTCATGATGGGTAAAAGCAAAGAACTCTCCCAAGACCTTTGCAAACTTATTGTTGCAAAACATATTGATGGAATCGGATACAGATGCATTTAAAATCTTCTGAATCCTCCAATAAGTACCATTGGGGCCATTATCCACAAGTGGAAACAACATCACTCCATCATCAACCAGCCATGAACAGGAGCTTCTTGCAAGATTTCCGACCAGGGAGTCAGAAAAGTAGTCAGAAGAGTAGCCCAAGAGCCATGGACCACTCGGAAAGAGCTCCAGAAACACTTGGCGGCAGCAGGTTCCATCGTCACAGAGAAAACAATAGGCAATGCACAATAGGCCACCGCAATGGCCTCTATGCATGCTAACACTCCATTACTAATGAAAAGCCATGTTGAAGCTCATTTAAAGTTTGCTACAACTCATTTGGACAAGTCTATGAAATACTGGGAGAGTGTAGTCTGGTCAGACGAGAGAAAAATTAATTTTTTTGGCTGTTATACTCCACATCATGTTTGGAGAAGAAATGGCACTGTGCATCACCATAAAAACACTAGACCATCAGTAAAGTATGGAGATGGAAGCATCATGGTGTGGGGCTGTTTTTCATCGCATGGTTCTGGCAGACTTCATATAAATGATGGAACGATGAATGGAGTCCCTTACAAGGAGAGTCTTGAGGAGAATCTGCTGCCATCCACCAGGATGATGAAGGTGAGATGTGGGTGGACCTTCCAGTAGGGACAGTGGTTCCCAAACTGGGGTACGGTGACGGAGAGGGTACGGGAGCAAAATGCTGATATTTACTTCATATAATTCCACCTTTAATTCATGTTTTTCTCACGGCCAAATAATCTTCTGTCCCCTCCAGTGTAGAAACAGCAAAACTGCAATGTTATAAAGGTCAAACACATCCAATCAAATTATCCTGTCTTTCGCGGCCAAAACTGCATCCACTCACAGTCATGCGACAGTGTTCATCTTACCGCATGTCATTTATCGCCAGCACATGGCTATATAATGAAGTTAAGTAATAGCTCATAACATTAAAATGGAGAAGTAAAAAAGCGATCGGCCCGAAACCACAGGAAGCACTGCTGATCCACAGTCCTCTGACAGCAGTGGCCCAGGTTCCTCTAACACTGCATCCGTAGCAAGTGTAAGTGTACCCACTACTTACACAAGTGTAAGTGCCCAGTTCACGCTGATATATTGAAACGCCACCTCTTCTTCACCAGCAATTCGCAGAAAAACCATCAAAGAGGCGCAAATATGATGAGAAATATATTTCTTTCAGCTTTACATACACTGGCGGTGAAGAAAACCCCCAGCCACAGTGTGTATATGTGCAAATGTGCTCATGCTTGACTGCATGAAACCAGAATTTCTGGGCAGACATTTAGAAACAACGCATGCTACTTTTGTAAGTAACCCCATATCATTGTGGAGGACTTAGGGAATTCTTAGGGAAAAGGAAAAAAAAAAACAATAGAGGGTGCCATCAGACAACACAGTTTGACAGAGGAGGTACGCAAAAGGATATAAAATGCCTAGGGGGGTATGCCACTGTAAAATGTTTGAGAACCAATGCAGTAGGACAATGATCCAAAGCATACAGCAAAGGAAACTCTCAATTGGTTTCAGAGAAGAAGAAAAAAACCAAGGTGTTAGAATGGCCCAGTCAATCACCTGACTTGAATCCAATTGAACAAGATTTACAGACAATATATTTAGAAGAATGGGCCAAAATCACACCTGAATGGGCCAATTAATTTCTTCATACAGGAAGCATCTTGAAGCTGTTATTACAAACAAAAGCTTCTCCACTATGTATTAAATAAATTTCAGTTAGCATGTTCAATACTTTTTTTCTGTGTCATTCCTCTTTATTACACATGACTTCATTTGTGGACTTTAATGTTTGGAGTTCTTTATATGTGTGGATTTCTTGAGTTAATACTAAAGTCTGGTGAAAATTTCATGTGAATAACATCATTGGACATATATTTACTGAAAAAAAATGTTGAAGAAATATTTATTTCCCCCACTGTATATAGTATTTATATAATTATATATTTGTCACAGGGTGTGACAGCAGAAAGCAAGCAGGATGCAGTTGCAGTGCAGACGAGACCTTATATTTAAACAAAAGAGCAGACACAAAAGAAACAAGAAACAAAACACATGACAAACACCATGAACTAAGCTAAGCTATACACCAACTCTGTACCCTAAACAAAAACCAAGGCATGGACTATAACTGTGAACAAGAAACGTAACATAGCATGGAGATATTCCATATGTCTATTTGAAGCCTCTCGATATCTATCTATATATCGAGTCTACACAACTATAAGTTAACCTGAACACCTCTCGGCTAGAAGCTAAGCTATTAGCTTTAGCTTCTCTGCTAACTAGCCTTGGCATAGACTATGACATGGAACATGGCATGGAACCGAAACACTCTTAAGTTTATCGATATCCAAGTTTAGCGATATCCAAGTTTAGCGATATCCAAGTTTAGCGATATCCAAGTTTAGCGATATCTACATTCAATTACCCGCGCCGTGTGTAGCACGGCTCCCGGTATATATGCCCCCAGTCTGATTAGCTCCAAACCACTAACAGCTGCGGGCAATTCCAAAACACTTGTGATCCATGACGAGACGGGACGAAGACATGACGTAGACCCGGAAGCGGTCCGCGCATGTGCAACAGCACTCCACACACACATATATATATGTACACACATATATATATATACACATATATACACACACACACATACATACACACACATACATACATACATATATATATATATATATATACACTCTGTTCAAAAAAATAATGTTCAGTTTAGAAGATGGATGGATAATATTGTACACTGCTTTCTGGGCATCCTTGTAGGTCCTACATAAGTTCTAGTGTCTGGTTTGTGTCTCACAAATGACCTTTGCATTTATTACTTCATTCAGGCTTTGCTACTTCACGGGTCACTTCCTGAAGATGAGCAAACAACTTCTCTATTTGGAGACAGTGCTATCAATGCAGAGCAGCAGCTGGTAATTTACCTGCATGTAAAACACATCTTTTAATTATCTATTTTTTCTGTGATAGAGAAATACTTTAGACTTTATGTAATTTCAGGCAGATTATAACTACAGTTTAATCTTTTTTCTTTACAGATATTAATTCGCAGTCGCCTTGATCAGAGCATGGAAGAGTCCCTGGATCTGAAGGTGAGTGTTCAGTTGTATAAATTTTTGAGTTGTGTATCAGAAAAGATTGGCCAAAGTGTTTAATATATAATATTTTGGCCATCTTCCAGAGGGAGTTGCTGAGGTACAAACAGGAGGCACGTAATCTTCAGGCAGTTAAGGTAAACCAGAACAATTTAGATCAAAATATTCTAGATTAATTATCTATGAATGGTCAATGGTCATTAAATTTTTCAACCTATTTTCTATTGATCAAACCTGTATGATATATGGATGATTACCACAGAGAAGAATTTCAACACATTTCCATGTCAGAGAAAAGAGAGGTAAACCTGTTTCTTCTTGTTGTGTCATAATTTTTCAACCTTTGTCGTTACATATAATGTCTGCAAAACAACTTAATTAACAGTCATTTCATCACTTTTTCTTAAAGTTAACGTGACAGAAAAAAAATAGCTTTAATAAGAACCCATAAGAGTAACATTCTTCATCTTTTGATTTTCCCACGGATGAACTTAAAGGAACACCAGAGACTCCTTCTATAAATGTGGTTTCACCATATGATTGATTATAATCCTTTGTTAAATAACATGTTTTAAAAATGAGTTTATTTCTGTTCTCAGAATATGTGGAGCACCTCCAGTGAAGCACCCCCATTAATGATTTATTATTATAGAAAGGATATGTTATACTATATTATACGCAACATGTGATTTGTCTTGCCTGTTATAGACATTTAATCCACACCTTCTATCCAATAAAATGTGATAATTCAACAGCACTGTGGTATAAAAACATTTATTCTCTGTCCCAATAATTTACATGTCCATGTTATTTTATTTATTTATTTATTTATTTTAAAAAAATATTTTCTTAGGAATTTCTGTCTGTGGTAATTACATATATGCTCAACATGCAGCAGATGGAGATGGGTTGATAAATATGGTGGCACATTCATGCCAATATTTATATTACACTAGTTAGAGGTATCGCAGTAGTTAGAAATATGCAGTGTGTTGACTAGTTGGCTTGAATGTTCTTCAGCAATTTTGAACTACAGAAAGTTTGGAGTTGGAATAAAATGACCTCTAGAATTTAGTTTATGCCTGTCTTTCACCTGCCACTCCAGGATGCCTTGCAGTACCGCATGTCAATACAGGAAGACTCAGTACTGCAGCTTAAACAGGAACTACTCCGATCCAGCATGGACAAGGAGGACCTAGCAGGGCAGAATGTGAGTGGAAAATTTAAAAAGTACAATTTGCTGTAGCAAAATGCTTTAATCCCAGTATGCTGTCATACAAATATGGGGACATAGATGTGATGTGCAGTATGAACAACTACTTATATAAACAGCCTGTGCTTCCAGATGGAACTGCAAAGGAAGCTGAGTGATAGAGACAGATTGCTGAGTGAATACAAAGTAGGTGATGTCTCTCGTTACTAAAATAATTTTGTAGCTACAACTCATGATTTGATTAAATGAAGCATCTTTAAGGTTCATAATAATAATAATAATAATAATAATAATAATAATAATAATAATAATAATAAACAACTTTTCTCTTGCAGAAAGAACTTGCACAGAAAGACAGACAACTTCAGCAGCATCAGCCTAAACTGGAAGAGTCATTGTGCACACTCAATGAGACTAATCATCACAGGGTAACGTACAGTGCTAATATAAAATATAAAGCTCATTATTTTATTGCATTATTTTGCAACTGGACTTGACTGAAATCTCTTGGTGTACAGTAGAATGTAGTTCTGTATGGTTCAGTGTAAGTCTTTGCCCCCCAATATCTAACTCAGTGTCTTGTTGATTAGATGTCTAGTTGTGAGAACAATGGCTACGGCCACATGGTGGAAACATTGTCTTCACCATTTCCACATGGATTGGTAAGTCAGAACATATAGAGCTTTTAATCATAACTTTAAGTGAATGTTTGGGATTTTTGCCCTTAGACAATGGGAGAATATTTGCCCATGGTATCTGTATGAATATTTGTCAGAGTGATGAGCTGCAGCTGGTGCGGGATGCTCTGCACAGTCTGAGGAACAGTTTCAGTGGTCATGACCCTCAGCACCACACACTGGACAGTCTGGAGCAGGGGGTGTCCAGCCTGATAGACCAACTCAATTCCACTGACTCTAAGAGGAGGCAGGACAGAAAGGCAAGCATGTAGTTCTCTACTTAAAAAAAGGGCATTTTTCAAATGCATTTATTAATATTATATATATTAAAATCGCATTGTGTCCGAACACAGGGCTCAAACAAATCACCAGGGAGAAGAGCCAATCACACTGATCGAGAGTCATGGCCACCTAGTTCAAGTGAGATACTTTTAACTCACTAAATAAGAATTTAAGTAAGAAATAAAACACAATAGGGCATGTTGTTCTAGGAAAATAACCAACAGTAACTGACGGGATAGTGTAATGCAGCCAGATGCAAAGTCGATTATTTTCTAATAACAGCACGCTCTGAATTGTTATTCATCTTGGACCACAGCAATTTGCCAACACTAACAATTGAAGAATGAAAGATCATATTTTGTATTTGTTTATAGGTATATTTAATGATGTGAAATGTTCATGTAACACGTTCACTCCTGTTATCTTTTACCAAAGATATAGCAGTTGTAAAATCATTACCTTGCTAAGCCTTTTTTCCTAGATTTGTTAATAAGATGAAAACATGTAGCTTGTCATGTTTAAGAGACTTAAAGGAACCGACACTGGAGACTCTTCCAAAAATGCCAAATAAATATCTCCTCATAGAAAACCTCACCATATCAACTATTAGAAGGTTTTCATTGTGCTTTTGTGGAGTGTCTACCCTGTGTACGTTGTTACTATAGAAACAAAAATGTATTAGAATTAGCACATTAACATAAACCTGCACATTCATATAGACCTTGCAACAGGCAAAGCTGCTTTGAAGAAAATTAAAAATAACATTAACTAAAATCAATTGAACTTTCTGACCAATAAGAATCAAGCATTCAACAGCACTGTGGTATAAAAATTGGTCATGTATTTTAAATTAATTGTGTTCTTTTTCCAGAAATACCCCACTCTCACAGTAGTCCTGTGCTCAGCACCTCCACCTCAACCAAAGTACTCTATTTCACAGATCGCTCTCTCACACCCTTTCTAGTAAACATCCCTAAAAGGTATCACATTCCTGATTCTTATCAGACCTAATCCTCAACAAATACAACTTCCTCATTTCTCAGATTCTGTGCAATATTCTGAGTAAACTGATTATTTTCAGACTGGGGGAGGTCACACTTCAGGATTTCAAGGCCGCTGTTGGAAGACACAGCAATTTTAGATATCATTTCAAGTCTCTGGACCCTGAGTTTGGAACGGTGAAGGAGGAGGCAAGTATATAATTCAGTATATGATGGCTTATGAGTCAATACTTTTAAAAATGTCAGTACATTAACATCCAGCATAATGAAGCCTTGTCTATTTACATTGCGTTAATCAGGTTTTCCAGGACGATGCTATAATACCTGGATGGGAAGGGAAGATCATTGCTTGGGTGGAAGAAGACCATGGTGAAGGCAGGTAACTGAAGACAGAAGAATAGCCTGTGATCTAGGAACTATAATTTGCCCAATGTGTTCATTTTATACATGTGTATACCTCAGCTATACACAAACCTGCACCATATCGACTCATATAATGCAATGGTCCATTTTTGTGTGACAACTGATTGTAAAAACTTTTTACAAAATCATTCTTTACCTTGCTTTGAGAGTATTAGTAATATTATTTATATTTTTGGAAGACATCTTTATAGTGTTTAGAAAAAACATTATTTTAAAGGATACTAGATACAGTATACAGAAATGTATGTATATTAGCTGCCAACACATTTGCCAAATGAACATGCTAAGAACTAAACCGAAGAAGCATTCAGCCCACTTCTGCTCTACTGGGCTTGACGGTTAAGGCTCTGGGTTACTAATCGTAAGGTCAGGGGTTCAAGCCCAAGCACTGCCAGGTTGCTACTGTTGGACCCTTGAGCAAGGCCCTTAACCCTCTCTGCTCCAGGGGCGCTGTATCATAGCTGACCCTGCCCTCTGACCCCAGCTTCCTGACATGCTGGGGTATTCGAAGAAATGAATTTAACTGTGCTGTAATGTATAGGTGATCAATAAAGAGCAATCATTATTTACAACCTGGAACTTAATACTTAACTGAATACTTTATCAAGCCACTGTATCATCAAATGTGTTTCAAGTCACAGCTTCCAATGTCATGCTGGAGTACCTTGCTGAAGCCATTCATTCTTTTTAAATTAATTTAATTCAAAGTTGTTGTTGTTTTTTAGATTTCATACTATTGTTGCTATTATGTTATTTGAAATCACTGGTGATTCTGAAAAGTGAACCTAAAAGTATGAATGATGGGACCACTTAATTTGTAAATTATATATATATAAAAAATAATAATTTATACAAAATGTGTTTTTGAAAAGAATTTTCTGTATAGAGTGCATGTTTGTCCAGTGGTTTTATCAATGTTAAATCAAACATTTAATATTTGTCCACTGTGTTAATAAACATTTCCTGTACACCTTGATTTGTAAACATGTGTCAACTTGCAAAATGTAATGTTCAGCTAAATTTTACTTGGATAAAGACACACACATACACATACACACACACATATATATATATATATATATTTACATACAGTGAGGGAAAGAAGTATTTGACCCCCTCTCAATCAGAAAGATTTTTGTCTCCCAGGTGTCTTTTATACAGGTAACAAGCTGAGCTTAGGAGCACACTCTTAAGGGGAGTGCTCCAAATCTCAACTTGTTACCTGTATAAAAGACACCTGTCCACAGAAGCAATCAATCAATCAGATTCCAAACTCTCCACCATGGCCAAGACCAAAGAGCTCTACAAGGATGTCAGGGACAAGATTGTAGACCTACACAAGTCTGGAATGGCCTGCAAGACCATTGTCAAGCAGCTTGGTGAGAAGGTGACAACAGTTGGTGCGATTATTCGCAAATGGTAGAAAAACAAAAGAACTGTCAGTCTCCCTTGGCCTGGGGCTCCATGCAAGATCTTACCTCATGGAGTTGCAATGATCATGAGAACAGGGAAGAATCAGCCCAGAACTACACGGGAGGATCTTGTCAATGATCTCAAGGCAGCTGGGACCATAGTCACCAAGAAAACAATTGGTAACGCACTACGCCGTGAAGGACTGAAATCCTGCAGCACCCGCAAGGTCCCCCTGCTCAAGAAAGCACATATACATGCCCGTCTGAAGTTTGCCAATGAACATCTGAATGATTCAGAGGACAACTAGGTGAAAGTGTTGTGGTCAGATGAGACCAAAATGGAGCTCTTTGGCATCAACTCAACTCGCCGTGTTTGGAGGAGGAGGAATGCTGCCTATGACCCCAAGAACACCATCCCCACCGTCAAACATGGAGGTGGAAACATTATGCTTTGGGGTCAATGTACCATCAAATCTTGGGTGAGAACCTCCTTCCCTCAGCCAGGGCATTAATAATGGGTCGTGGATTGGTATTCCAGCATGACAATGACCCAAAACACATGGCCAAGGCAACAAAGGAGTGGCTCAAGAAGAAGCACATTGAGGTCCTGGACTGGCCTAGCCAGTCTTCAGACCATAATCCCGTAGAAAATCTGTGGAGGGAGCTGAAGGTTCGAGTTGCCAAACGTCATCCTTGAAACCTTAATGAGTGGAGAAGATCTGCAAAGAGGAGTGGGACAAAATCCCTCCTGTGATGTGTGCAAACCTGGTGGCCAATGACAAGAAACGTCTGACCTCTGTGATTGCCAACAAGGGTTTTGCCACCAAGTACTAATCATTTCTTTGTCAGTGGGCAAAATCAGCAGGGGATCAAATACTTTTCTCCCCTATATATACACACACACACACTCACAAACACACACACACACACACACACACACACAAAAACACAGCACATCTGGAAAGTATTCACAGCGCCTCACTTTTCCCACATTATGCTATGTTACAGCCTGAATACTTATGTCCATGCGCTTTTTTGTTTTTTATTTTTAATACATTTGCAAAGATTTCAAACAAACTTCTTTCCATTTTGGAATAAGGCTGTAACAAAATGTGGAAAAAGTGAAGCGCAGTGAAACTTTCTGGATGCACTGTGGTATATGTATATATATATATATATATATATATATATATATATATATATATATATATATATATATATATATATATATACCATGCTGTACATAGAAGATTAACATCATGGAGCTGAAAATGAGTGTGTACAGCAGATGATGATTTGTTGGAAAGCTACTTATTGAATTTACTGTACAGATGCTGTAACAGTCAGTATGTGTTTCTTCTTGTTGAATGTTGCATGGCACGTTTCCTCCTTCACTTGCTCAGGAAAATGAAGATGAAGAAAATACATCTGCTTCACTTCCAGCAGTATGTCATCCTAAATATATGAACATCAGTGTCATAAGACAATACAAGAATACCTCAGTTAAATAAATATCCATTAAAGATGAGACACGGGGCCACGGTGGGAATCAAACCCCAGACCGTGAAGGTGTGAGGCGAACATGCTAACCACTAAGCCACAGTACGCCCCAAGTAAGAGTCTTACATTAAAACAGCTGTTCTCTGATTATTTAATTTTTTATTAATTTAACTTTTCAGTTCCTTTCATAAACTCATTTCAGAGCAAATGTGAGTTGCTTTAGATTAAGGCACCCACCAACTGTATTGTAAATATAAATGTTATGCATCTAACCTGGCTGATGCTGAGCTGGCACTGGGAGACAGAGCTTATTCCAGGCAATTGTACACGCAGCTTTATCCTCCTGACTGAGTCATTGCTTAGTGAGCAAACTGTCATCTGATGTTTTGGCTGCTGAGGTTCAACAAACTCAGTGCTAGAGATCACCTCAATCAGACCTGGCTTGGTCTTGTCTTTGTCCTCCTGCCCCTTATTCAGCTGAATGCTGTACTCCTCTGTTACTTCTCCCATTTGAAGTGAGCAGATCTGATGAAGCAACGACTGGGCTGTGGAAAGAAATTTGCAGATCAAAATAAATCAAGCCATAGGCTTTAAAATCACTGCCAAAGTTCTTAGTGACAAAAAAAAATCGTATTGAATATAGAATTAAATATAAAGGCATCTTTTTAGATCTAGAAAGAGGTAAGTAAATTTTTTAAAAACTTCTTTCTCTGGTTAATTGCCACTGAGAAAAACATTCACATTGAATAGTACCTATTTGTCTTTTACCTGGTTTAGTTTGCGGGTTATCCTGATTTAATGTGTTAATGGATTTGGTTTGATTTGGTAGTAGCATTAGTCTGTGATTCATATCCTCAATAGTGCCCTTTAGTTTGGCCTTCATGACAGTGAAGCGTTGCGACAGGCTCAGCTTATGCTGCTTCTGGATGAAGTTGAGAGCCAATAGGTGTATCTCCTCCTTTTCTTGAGGGTTTTTCTCTGCTCTTTTAAGAACCTCTGGATTGAAAGCCACCTCCACTATATGGTAATTCTCTGCAAAACAAATAGGCATCACATATGGCCAGGGCTTTTATTGCTTATTATTAACTGATTAAGTAAGACTAATTATACAGCAGATCAGTCAACCCCAAGAAGAATGCATAGTCCCACTGTGTGTGTGTGTGTGTGTGTGTGTGTGTGTGTGTGTGTGTGTGTGGCTTGTCTAATGCCCTTAAGAGAAATTGTGAAATTAATCTACTTTTCCATATCTTCATTGTTCATCTGCAAAACTGAATGAATCTGTGATCTGTACTAATCACAAACTAATGAACGTGCTAACCTTGACGAAGCCACAAGTCTTGTGATTTCATGTGTGAATAACGGCCAACTTAAGTAGATGTTAGTACATGTTTGTTAATTAATGTATTAATTAACACGTAGTGGTAAGCTAAATCAAACATGCTCTATAAAAAAAGAACTTGTTGATACAATTTGCCATATGCCCATTTATTTGTGGGAGTGGCAAATGATAACTAATTGGCTTATATCTTGTGAACTAATTGGCTTATATATTTTCCAAACTTCATGAAACTTGGTACACATGGACAGTAAGACAGTCTGACAAATGTGCCAAATTTAATGAGTTTCTGATGTTCGGGGGGCTAACAGAAAATTTTATGTGAACAGTCATTTATCTCCGTATGAGTGACAGATGAGGGCTGTAATAATGATGTCGCCCACAAGAAGGAGCCAGTGGACAATAAATCATTTTAAGTCGAATATTTTTCCAGCAGTTTCCGTCAATTTGAATGGCTGAATGGCAACATGTAATAAGAAAATTTATAGAAATTAGATTAAGTGTATAGAACAATGGTACTCTAACAACATTTCCTGAGTTTTATCAAATTAGTTTGCAAACAAATGTGAAATGCTCAAAGATTATTAAATATTATCTAAATTTTTGCTTTAATTTTCAAAACACGTGTAAAATTAGCAGACATGATTAAATATATTGTTGACCATTTAAAGTGAAAAGACTATATTATTGTCTCTTTAATATAATATATAGATTAATATTTGTGTAGACACATTTATTTATAGTGTCAGCAATAATAAAATGAACACTTATGTGCTGAGCTACACGCATAAAAGTGTCCATTCAGACAGACCATTCTCATATAACCCATGTAATCCTTGTTACACCCCCACAAGACACGCAGCCTTTGGACTACTAAACGTACACACCTTCCATCAATTATCCTGTTCATCAAGGACTCGAAAAATGATTGCCTCACACTCACCTCTTCGTCTTGTCTCAACAAGGACTGCTCAGACTGCACGGCCCTTCCTTAGTGGTCCTTCCTCATTCTCTTCTCCAGTTTGCTATACTCACCTGTGCTTGTACTCATCAACTGTCTACCAGTGTTACTATTATCCATTGCTTCCATCTTCTACTGATATCATCCATGTTTTCTATTACTCACTTGCATCTGCTATGATCAATAACAATCCCAGCACTTGGGTTTATAACAACAGCCTGTGCAGTTCTCTTCCCTGACAATTCTCATGTATAATTAATATAATGATTCTGATTACTAAAATAAAAAAGAACAGACCCCAAGAAATAGCCTTTTAACCCTATTCATTGCAGCCTATTCTATATGCCAAGTTTTCCCCAGAAATGAATTGTATGCCCTATACACAACACACACAATTCTTTCACATTGCAATGTTTTATACAGACATATTCTCCACTTTTTCAAAACTGCTTGTACCCCGATGCTTGCGCCTGTATATTTCACACATGAATTCAGTTCATAGTTAAGGTTAACTCTGCATTAGACTGTTCATGCATTAACTCATCATTAGGTCATATTTAAGTAAGTATTAACGCAGGTATTCGTGCATAATGATTCATGTGCCGTTATTGTAAAGTGTTTCTCTTTTTTGTTCTTTTAACTCGTCCTATTTTGAACATGTCAGATGAAAAGTGTACCTGCGCGTTCAGAAGAGGTCTCCAGTTTTCCACCACACACAGGAATAGGTTGAGTTGGAGAGGCCGGTGCAGGCACGCGCTTCCATCCGCACACGTTCACATACAGTATCTCATCATGTGGCTTCGGGAAAGGATCATACAGACTTTAGATACATGACGTTATGCGCTGTAGAGCTTTTATTTACCTACCATACTCTGAGTTGTTTACCTGTACAACTGCGCGGAGACAGCTGTTCGGCTCAGGGGGTGAAAAATAGTTGGTGCTTGCTTGCATATGGCGCTCGATAAAAGTCTTGTACTCGTCAGGATTATTTTGGGCCATATCATCCAGCATGGACCAAAACTGGTTCACATGGTTAAGAGCAGCATTCTGACATACGGAAATGTCCATGCTTTAACACGGTAGCTATGGCTGGCTGATTACGCGTCGCTGCTTGTATAAACTTCGCTTATAGGCTAACTAAATGAATTCTCTATCTCTAGTAAGATAACGCAGCGTTAACTTTGATAAGTTATCTAGGTTGCACTTCAATAAACTAAGCAATCAAACCAATAAAATTGGCCGACCAGTGGCAACACATAACCTTAGTTAGTATCACCCGTTTCCATAGATACGAGTTCCCAACAGTTAAATCCCAAATAGATCATCACTTACTATATTGGTGCACTATGTAGGGTATGAAGGCTTTTTACACCCTCCGTAGGGCATTATGTTTGAAGGTAAGCAATTTGAGCTGCAGCCGATTTCTATTGACCTCCAATAGATGGCGTTTCATGGCGTCAAAACCAAATCAACACCAAAGCATTATGTTAAAAAAATTAAAATAATAAATAAATAAATGTTTATTTATTTACAATTCGTTACATGCATGACAGCGTATACAGTCATGTAACAAAATAAGTACACACCATGAACATTGTTGGTTTATTTAACATATTTGGATAAGCACACATTTGATCCTCTTTGAAACAGTGCCCATATATAAAGGTGATGCACTCTATCAAATGACACATCAAACCGACCTTTTGTAGTAATTTTCACAATTAAAAACAACAACAAAAAACAGAACAGTCACATGGAAAAAGTAAATACATACATAAAATTAGCTACGTATTTCCATAAAAATGTAAATAAAATTCAATGCAAGGAAGATTAATATTTTATTTAAAAAACAAACAAACAAAAAACTCAAGTAAAAGTACTATGATTTAACTATACTCAAAAAGGGACCATTACAGTGAACCATGTACTCAAGTTGTCATGGATTGGAGGAGGAGGTCGATGTAAGTGCAGATGATTTATTGTATTTAAGTAAATTTTAATTAGATAAATAAATACAAATAATGCAAAGCCAGGTATGAATTGTCAGAAATGGAGACTTAGCTAAATTCGCTAGTTGCATGTAGCATGAGAATACTCACCCTCAAAGTTGTCGATGTAACTCCAAATGTATCATTTGAATCCCTTCTCCTTCTTCCTGTTGGGTGTAACAGCTGACTGCCTCACAATACGATTAATATCATTCATGGTAAACTGGGGAAACGCTTGTAAACAGCGAGTGTAATATGGCATACTCTCCTACGCCATCTTCACACAGTTATCGGCAACAGTGAAAGTGGCTTTTGGTGCAGCTGTTTGGCCACAGTAACAGCAGACATGTTTGGCGTTGACCAAAGACAGCTTGTCAGGAGAAGCACCTCATATCATACGTGTGTGGTGGAAATGCTATGATTTGGGGTTGCTTCACCGCCTCAGGGACTGGACTTGCATTCATTGATTCAACTATGAACTCTGCATCATATCAAAGAGTGCTTGGAATAATGTAAGGCCATCTGTACGAAAGTTGAAGTTCTATTGAAAGTGGACCTTTCAACAGGATAATAATCCAAAGCAAATAAACCAAAAAATGTCTCAGAAAGAAGAAATGGAGGGTTATGGTCTAGTTAAAGCCCGGATTTGAATCTCAGTGAAATATTGTGTGGGGATTTGAAACAGACAGTACATGCAAGAAAACCCTCAAACATCTTGCAATTAAAAGAATACTGCATGGAAGAGTGGCCAAAAATTCCAACAATTATGCAAAACGCCTACAAGAAGTTATTTCTGCTAAAGGGGGCAATACTAATTTCTTAGTTTTTAATTTCTTTCTAACAGGTGCCAGTCATTGTTGCACACCTATATTGAACAAATATATGGTTTGGGGATAAACCTGTGTTTTGTTTGCAATTGTTTGATATCCATGAGAGCAGAGAATTTTTGTAAATTATTTATTTTTTTTACCAAAAGATAAAAAGGTTAATCAATAAAGGCAATTTTTCACAATCTTCTTTGCTCATATTTACCAAGGGTACCAATATTAGTGGAGGGCAATGTAAGTGTTTACATAAGAGCGACTAATGGTCTATGATAGAGATTGATATGGCGATTGATATTGCTTTGAATGACTGCCATTTATACTCCGCATTTGTTTTTCATAGCATTCTGTGTAAACTCTAGAGCTTGTGTCATAAAATCCCAGATCAGCAGTTTCAGAGATACTGAAACCAACCCATCTGGTACCGATATCTATGCCCGAAGCTCTTGACCTGTATCTGCATGATTTTTGCATTATGCTGCTGACACATAATTGGCTGTTTATATAACTGCATGAATGTGCAGGTGTTCCCAATAAAGTGTACGGTGTGTGTATATACAGTTTTTGAGATTTAGGGCCTGCAAAAATAAAGAATTAAATAAATAAAATAATGAAAAATAAATAAGTATTACATACACAGCAGTGTTTATTATAAAAATCTAAATGGGCTAAAAAGACACAATCAGAAGTTACACAGGCTTTAAATAGTCTATGAAGAGTAAATGGCTATACGGTGAGATATAAGTAGTGTCCTAGAATTTGGGGGAGGGGACATTCTGGTGGCTTGGCTGTCAATTGTCCCTGATGGATATGACATGGTAGTGGTGATGGTATTACAGAAATAAAGCTCAAAAATGTCCATAACACCGTGAACATGTAACGCAGGAGATCATGCTCTTTTATAATAGATTTTCACTCAGATTCTTAGTAAGTCTGCATGGAGGGGAAAAAACCCACAATTTTAATTAATAAAAAAAAAAAAAAAGTATTGCATCAGTAATTAATACTGTTCACAAAGGACGGCAGTCACCAGCCCCTATGTTCATTACTGCAACATACCTCTATTATCTCATAAATCCAGCCTAAAAACTCAGAAACTTTCGTGTATACACCAGGGCGATTAGGCTCTGCACAGCCTGTTCCCCAACTAACAACTCCAACCAACCTCCAAACATTATCATCCTGGCAAACCAGTGGGCCTCCACTGTCTCCCTGTGGGAAAGAACAACATTTTTACTATCTTCCATTTTGCTATTCAAAAAAGTGTTTTGAGGAGATTGCTGAAGTCTGTACAGATCAGAACTTTACCTGACAGGCATCAGCATTACCCTCTGTGTGACCAGCACAGAGCATCCGTGGTGTGATCTCTCCATTATACATACAAGAGCTATTGCATTTCTTTGTGGTTATCAAGGGCACTTGAGCTTCTTTTAGTGTATCAGGAATATGAACTGTGCAGAGCAAAATAAACATAAATTTGCTTAGCTGCTTCAATAAACTTATTACACCTTTACTGCTAAGCTTGTTACCACCTTAAATTAGATTGTTATAATATTTTTGAATAAATAAATAATTTTTAAAAATAAAAATTCTTTTATCACATACTCTTACCATCATCAGGCTGTGTGTATCCCCAACCAGAAATCCAACACGGTGTTCCTCCTGGAAGTTCATGGTCATACTGTGGCAGGCATACTGGCCTGATGGTGTCTGCATTTAAATAAAAAAAATAATTACATTTTCCATTACATTCCTTTAGTTGAAAGATGAAATGCCTACACTTACAGGTCACTCCTGAATTATTAGCACCCTTTAAAAAAATTAAATACATAAAACAGAAAAGCAGTGAATGATACTATAACCTTAAACATATGGGATGCAGAACATACTTTAAAATAAATAAATAAAATTTTATATATATATATATATATATATATATATATATATATATATATATATATATATATATATATATATATATATATATATATATATATATATACACACACACACACACACACACACACACACACACACACACACACACAGTGCCTTGCGAAAGTATTCGGCCCCCTTGAACTTTTCAATTTTATTTGTATAGCGCTTTTTACAATAGTCATTGTCTCAAAGCAGCTTTACACAAACAAAAAAAACAGGTATAAACAGTCAGAAACATCTAAAGAGAGACAAACAGGAACAGATAAACAGACAAACAGGACCGGTACTTTTCAACCTTTTGCCACATTTCAGGCTTCAAACAAAGATATCAAATTTTAATTTTTTGTGAAGAATCACCAACAAGTGGGACACAATTTTGAAGTGGAACGAAATCTATTGGATATTTTAAACCTTTTTAGCAAATAAAAAACTGAAAAGTGGTGCGTGCAAAATTATTCGGCCTCTTTACTTTCAGTGCAGCAAACTCACTCCAGAAGTTCAGCGAGGATCTCTGAATGATCCAATGTTGTCCTAAATGACTGATGGTGATAAATAGAATCCACCTGTGTGTAATCAAGTCTCTGTATAAATGCAACTGCTCTGTGATAGTCTCAGGGTTCTGTTGAAAGCGCCGAGAGCATCATGAAGACCAAGGAACACACCAGGCAGGTCCGTAATACTGTTGTGGAGAAGTTGCACAAATCTGGCCTTTATGGTAGAGTGGCAAGAAGAAAGCCATTTCTCAACGTTTGGTGTGTCTCCCAGGTGGCTTGTGGCAAACATTAGACGAGAGTCTTTATGGATATCTTTGAGAAACGGATTTCTTCTTGCCACTCTTCCATAAAGGCCAGATTTGTGCAGTGTACGACTAATTGTTGTCCTATGGACAGACTCTCCCACCTCAGCTGTAGTTCTCTGCAGTTCATCCAGAGTGATCATGGGCCTCTTGGCTGCATCTCTGATCAGTCTTCTCCTTGTCTGAGCTGAAAGTTTAGAGGGACGGCCAGGTCTTGGTATATTTGCAGTGGTCTGATACTACTTCCATTTCAAAATGATCGCTTGCACAGTGCTCCTTGGGATGTTTAAAGCTTGGGAAATCTTTTTGTATCCAAATCTGGCTATAAACTTCTCCACAACAGTATTACGGACCTGCCTGGTGTGTTCCTTGCTCTTCATGATGCTCTCTGCGCTTTAAACAGAACCTTGAGACTATCATTTATACAGAGACTTGATTACACACAGGTGGATTCTATTTATCACCATCAGTCATTTAGGACAACATTGGATCATTCAGAGATCCTCGCTGAACTTCTGGAGTGAGTTTGCTGCACTGAAAGTAAAGAGGCTGAATAATTTTGCACGCACCACTTTTCAGTTTTTTATTTGCTAAAAAAGTTTAAAATATCCAATAGATTTTGTTCCACTTCACAATTGTGTCCCAAGCTGCTCTACAAGCTTGGAAAAACATAACAAAATAATAATGATTTTAGTGTTTGGTGATGTCACTGGGTCACCAGTTTTATGCAGTTATTGCAAGCAATAATATTAAGCGTTATTTACATTAAGACTACCTATTCCTATATTTTGATCAAACATTTTTAAACATTTGGTGGTCTGCCACCAAAGGTGCCATTTTTCTTTAGCTTGGCCGACCTGTTTGATGTCTGGTTATTAGTACACCAACGGCTTCTTTCATTTTCCGGAAATTCCAAATTATTGTATTGGCTCTACCCGATGCTTGTCCAATGGCTCTGATGGATCTTCCCTTTTTTCTCAGCTTCAAAATGGCTTGATTTTCTCCCATAGACAGCTTTCTGGTCTTCATGTTAGTTTATCCTTTTTAAAATCAAATTCAGTCTTCACAGGCTCAAACTTCACAGGCTTCCCAGAGCTCAAACCAAAAGCAGACTTTTAGAGCTATTAATTTTCCAATATTTTTTAGCATTTAAAAATGGACGGGTTTAAATAAAAGATGTCATGATCTAAGTTGTCTAACACATCTATATGTACAGTGCCCTCCACAAATAATAGCACCCTTGGTCAATATAAGCAAAGAAAGCTGTGAAAATTGTCTTTGTTTACTTTTGATCTTTTGGTAAAAAAAAAAAAAATCACAAAAATATTCTACTCTCATGCATATAAAACAATTCAAGCACATCACAGGTTTATATAAAAAAGTCTTTGTTAAAAATAGGTGTGCAACAATTATTGGCACCCTTTTAGTCAATACTTTGTGCTACCTCCCTTTGCCAATGTCATGATGTCACCGGCAGATGGCGCTGCGGCAACAACGTACACGAATAGCTGCACATAGACAGTAGGACTTTGTTTACAGTGGACATTGTTTTGGTTTCTGTTCTGTCCCCTCCCTGTGCAGTTATTGGCGGAGGTGCGAGGGTGTGTTTTCAAATGCTACCAGCTGTCAGCAGTTAATGTAATTGTGACTGGTTATTTAAACGCCACGTGGTATTAGAGACTGGTAGGGGTAATGGTGCCACGCGGTAAAGTTTCCATGTCCTGTCTAGTTAAATGAGAGTTTTATGTCATACTGGTTGAACAAATTAATAAAAATGTAAATATTGCTCACATGAAAAAACATAATATCTTGAGGCAAACAGTTTAGTGTTATAACACTGGCAATTCCATCAAATGGGTTTTATGTCTAAATGAAGTGATGTAACACACCATAGCATGCTTCATAACTCAGGCCAACTAACTGAAAATAAATTTGTTGCCAGCTATTTTTTATGTTCAATTTTGATTTGATTTGTTAAATGAGTTGTTGCAGTCCTAGCTATCAAATGGGATTCATATAAAAAAGTGCAATATAGGGAAGTACTGTCACCTGAAAAATTCAAAGGATTCCTCAACTTCATCAATGCAATATCACTGTCATGACTCCTGTGATTGTAATTCTTATTGTAGATTATTTTTTCCACAGTGTAGCCCATATACTGAGCCAACGTAGCTGCATTAAGAGTAACGATCCCAGCGTAGACAACCCAATTTGAAATCTGATGCAGCCTGTAGCTTAAATAAGAAAAATAATCAGAAAGGATGCTAGGTGCAGCAGAATGCACATTAGCAGTTATGGCATGATTTGGTAAGTGGTAATGTATTTGTAGTTGTAGGATCTTACGTGGACACACAGTGAGCAGCTGTAATGATCCACTGGCTTGTTATGATGGAGCCTCCACAGGTGTGGCGATTACTATAGTAGAGACTCACTTGCCATGGCCATTTGCCTAGTGTGGCATCTACACCACCAATTATCCGGGATATCTTTGCTCTGGTGCCACAATCTAATTGGAGTAAACAAACCAGCAACAATTTTAGCTCAACAATTTTGTTGGTTCACAAGAATATTTCATATGCTTCTTATGGCTGTAGATCATTTCAATTTAGGTATTACCAAAACATTTCAAAGCTATAATCTTCCCTGTGCTGCAGCTTCCCCTAAAAGAAAAATAAAATAGAAGTTATATTTTATATCTAGGATGCATTGTTTTCATAATGTCTAATTATGAATAATAGTTTGTAGACAAAAATAAGTACCTGAATTGCCATAAATGTTCCAATTTGCTTTGATGTTCTGAGGTAATTTGAACAAATCCATCTGTGTAGCTTTGCCCAATGTCTGTCAAATTCACACCTTTGTGTTTGGTTAATCTATGAACAGTGGTCAATTAGGTCAGTGGCAAGATTTACAACAGTAATTATCATCTACCATGAGACTTTGAAAGTATGTACATGCTATACCGCCTGTCACCAAATGATTCTGTAATATACAACTGAAGTAACACATCTGAGACTTCATCAGTGCATCGGCACTGTTGGCAACGTACAAAATGTCAGCCTACAAAATGCAAGAAATGTTTTTTGAAAACTGAGATCTTTTATCTGTATTCTCATTGTTTAGACACCTTAAGATATTTGTCAGTGTGACTCTAGTAATCGCAACCAAGAGCCAACAAGGTACACATGGCGAACCTAGAGTGAGCACACAGGTCATCTTTGGTACAAGTTCATAGTCAAATATATTATAAAAACCCATGTTATCCAGGACCTCTCTGTAAAGAGTGAGGACAATTTAATCAAGTCAGATGTGTTTATTTGGTTGTGATATACTTCACTGGGAGAACATGCCCAGAATTATTATAGCTCCATTTGATAATGTATCTGAATGGTCTTGTTGTTCTGAGCATGTTTTATCTTGATATTTAAGATGCTTATTAACTGCTGGATGTTTGGATGAACACATTCTACTGTGTTTGGTTTTGGATTCTAGATTTATCCTTCTTGACTGACAGTTTAATCCTACAAATGGATTTTACAGGACTACATATTTCCTGGGGCTCTTTCTCCTCAGTGTTAGCTGGAAAGTAATTTTAGTGTTTTTTTGAGACATGCAAAGTTTCCACTCGCCACTGTGAGACCTTTACACTTTTTTCTTTTTCTTTCATTCTTAGTTTTTTACTAAAATTTTTAAATTTGGCTAATGTTCCTCTGCCATTTTTTTGGTCCAAAACAACCAAACCAATCGAGGGAAACTGAAAATAAGTGTGCCTAATCAGGAGTCTGATGATTATAATGATGCAAGGGTTATGGCTAATGGGAAATGGACTTCTATGTGGCCATATTGTTAGGCCATGATGAACCCCTGGAAGCAGAGCTCACAGTGGAAACCGATGCAGACATGACAATAAGATTGCAGCATTGGCACATTGGTTGTTGTGGCAGAAATGTTTTTGGTACTTTTGTGACAACTAGTGTAACCTGGCAAAGAGCACCATAATTGTAGAAAAGAGTCTAGTCATAATAAATGCATTATCAAAATTTTTATTTCACAAAATATTTTAGTCATTTTCCCCTAGTGCATATACACTAAGCAGGGGTTCCTAGAGGCACTAATGTACATACAATTTATATCCTGTTATTTTTACTCTTGCTTGCAAATCTCTGTTGTTTGTTTCACAACAGACAATGAAAGCGTATATTTCAGGTCTGGGTTATACTGTTATATCTCATGCCATGTTGACCTTCCATCCTGTCTCACCCAAACCTGAGAAACTACAAAATTCTGCCGTTGACAGAAACCTTTCCAGCGTTATTTATTTATTTATTTACTTACTTGCTTACTTATTTATTTCAAGGGTATTCCTCAGCTAGCTTCTGTGGGTGTATTTTATTTTTTTTTTTTTTATCTCTGTAATTGCAAGTCTTGGTCAACACTAGAGTCACAGCTGCCTGACACATAAAAGCTGTTGATAGATAGAAGTGTGTGTGATGAGCTGTCAGCTTTGCCCACCTCAGATGACCCAGCTGTCTGCACACAAGGGTGCCTAATGAAGAGTTCCAGCGCTCATAACAAACGGGCAGCCACGTTTGCAGTTTCTCCAGCTGAATCTCTAGTAAAGAGTTCTCAGCACTGATTCTGTAAAACACTGAGCCATTTTCAGTCAGAACCTCTCCATGCACTGTCTAGCACTGTGGAGTATATACAGAAATTTGGCAACAGAAAGTTCATTGGTGTCAATTTGGTTTAAAAAAATTATTAGGAATAGGAAGGGTGGTGCAAAAGATTGAAACTTGCGTGATTAATACAAAACCGGTTCATTTTGGCAACACTATTAGGAAAGGAATTATACATAATTTTACTTACAATAGTAACTTTTTAGTAATAACACTTTTTAATATGAAGGCTAATATTGGGCTACCCCACAAAATGCATTATTTTCATATAACAGCACAGTCTGGATTGTGTTATTCAGCTTATACCACACAAAAAAATGAAAATACAATTAAATACTAACAGATTAAACAAAAAGAAAATAGTGCAAATGTATATAAGTTTAGGACAATATAAAAGCACTACAGTATATACAGAATAATTTAAAAAGAAGGGTAAAATGAGTAAAATTACAGAACAAATGTGAATTTACTAGGTAAGAAGTATAAAATAAATATAAAATAATAATAATATAATAATAAAAAAAAGCAATCATAACAATTACAAGAAACACAAGGGCGAAGGAGATCACTCACAGTCCCTCATATTGTGACGTATGTGCTGCTGATATACAGCAGTCTTTATGTTCTCCTAAAAGGAGGGGAGTTTTTCACTGTTCAGTAATGTGTTTAATATTTTGGGGTAGGATCTCTCTCTCTCTCTCTCTCTCTCTCTCTCTCTCTCTCTCTCTCACTCTTAGAATCAGAAAATGGACATCAGCAGCATGGAAGACCCTCTAAACCGGACTATGGACTTTCTTATGGCTTTATTTAAAGTTAAATCAGTATACGATTGAAGTGGCTTTTGGACTTATTTTGGGTGGGAGGGTGTGGAGTGGGTGGTCTTAGGGTTTTTAAAACATGTAAATATTTGAAACTGATATATTAACGAACCATTAAAGGCCTCTCTCTCTCCCCTGCTGAAAAAACAATCAAAACCCTCATAGAACTTACATAGAACATAGAACTGGTTTTAATGCTTATAATGGGAATTGTATTGTTTTTAATGGAAACTATAATGGTCCCTGTCGGTCTCTACTGGTAATTTGTTGCCTTCTATTGGTGGCATCTCTAGTGGATACCATTAAGGACTAATAGAACACCTTTGACAATGGTTTTAATGGTCGACTAATGGATTGTATAGGCATTTGTACTGGAAATCATTAGAACTTCTGTGATGGTTTGTACTGTTTTTTTTGTTTTTGTTTTTTCAACTGGGTAAGTGCATTTTACAGAGAAAAAGGAAGGCATAGCCAAGACTGAGAGCGCTAAAACCAAAAATCCTTCCATAAATGTTAAATATACGTCTCCTAACTAACATAATTCTTATAATAGTTGCTGGTGTTACTTTAACCACACATTTAAGTCTGTTAATTTATTATTCTTAGATAATTTGGCAAATCTGCTGTACAAGTCCCTCGAATTGCCTTTGCTGTTATATGAAAATAGTGCGAACAAGTATCGCACAAATGAGGTGCATGAGCCCCAGTAAAATTTTGCTGTGTCCCAGTAAAAATGTTCCTGATAAATCATTGTCTGATGAGGTAGATTACAGTAGATATGTCTGCAAATAGGCCTTTCTATTTATTGGACGTTATCACGTATCATTTGAATGATTTAAAACATGAAGGCTGATTGTAATGCCAGCTGAAGAGAAAATATCCTGCGCATCATCTTCAATCATATGCCCCGCCCCCTCTCTGTGCTCCTCCTCTCTTCACTTTTCACAGTGGGAACCTGATTATCAGTCAGACTATAATTCATAATATGACATTGTAGCTGTGGAGAGGTAACTATCAGGGTACCACTTATTGCTGTGTTAATAAGTAGCATGTGAATTTGTATTTAGATGAATGAGGACATCCCATTTCCAGCTCTAATTTACTCGGCACAGATTTGATTGATAACATTAGCTTGTTAACTGCTTAAGGAATTCTTACTTATCTCTTGTAATTTGGCATTTTGCCACAAAGGATGTGATTTAGTCATCATCAGTGAAAGCTTTTTGAAATGAGGGGCTAGCTAGTTAGTTTACTCATGAAATTGCATATCAAACAGACCTGCCTGTAATTTTCAAGTAATCCTGAATATATTGATTCGATTTTTCATGTTTGTTTGATTAGGGATGGAGCAGGACAGTGCAGTGGTCCTCTGGAAACAGAACCCATCCCTGGTTTAAAGGCTAATTTCACAGTTTCAGAGGCCTCTTCCAGTATATTTGGACTAGGATTGGGGAAGGTGGATTTTAAATGTAATGAATTTTTAAAAAGATATTTGTTGTCTTATATACAGGTTATTTCAAAAGTCACTTTTGCATTATTGTGATGGAATTTCAGGTGCCATATTTGTATTTCAAAAATAATTTCTTCTCTTGCCTTTTTTTTGTATATCTATGTGTAGTTGTAAAAGAAATTAGGTATGTTCAAGTATCAAATAAAATACAAAACTTGCATTGATTAAGTTAATGTTATTAGTACTTGTTTAAAAATGACCATGGCAAAACAGAGTTCCAAGTTATAAAAAAAAAAGAATGCTTTGCTGCTGTTTTGGGGGGTAAAAAAAAAATTATTAAAAAATATTCTATAAGTACTTTTGTAAAATTCTTGTTCCCTAGTAGTGATCAAACTCTAGAAATCCCCCTGGTGCACACCTTGTGATCAATCAGACTTGCTTTGGTATAATAGCATTTATTTAAATACAGTATGTACATACTGTTAATACTGTTAACAGTATTTAACTCCATTAATGCCAATTTTCTCATTGTGTATCAAGCTTTTATTTCCTACCATAAAGTGTGTTGTTCCAACACTTTTGTTCGTGCAACTGTCATCTGGTATGATAGGCAGCAAATTGAGCTTTATGGCACTTGAACCTACCTTTCCTGAGGTCAGGCACACTGCTGTCATCTGATATATTACAGAATGAAGTCTCCTTGGTGTCCTCTAACCCTATAGGACTATGTGAGGTAGGCTTTAAGAGCAGTTTGACTATACAGAAATAGACAAATAAAATATGGTAAATGTCTATGTTTGAGTCATACATTCACAAGGTACCGGTCTATGTTTAAAAAAGAGAGTGAATAAAGTCTTACCTATGAACCACACACTCATAGTAACACCTCCAAGAAGTCCCAGGGCACACAGAGCTGCCAAAACTCGAATCGCTTTTTGAATGGAAACTTTTGTAAAAACATAACATTGGTCCATTTATGCACATGCATTATACGATATAACCTGTCAGTGGTGTTATTGTATAAGGCATCATCTAAAGATGTCACAAAACAGTAACCTTAATAATGTGATGTTTACATCAGCATATGTATGTTAGTAATGTATGTACCTGGGTGTGATGACTGTAGCTCCCTGAACCAGGAACTGCACCTGTCTACTTTCCTGTTCATCCTCTCAGACCGGAAAGAATGTGTGACCACTACAAGTTTCTCAATTATCACCACAGCACTTTCTCCAAGACTCGTCCGGTCAGTAACCTCATAATGTAATGTTTTTAATTAATGTAAAATTATTGTAATGTAATTATTTCTGCTGCCATATCTACTACCCAGAGACATACCATTGTTTTGCTCTCCTCAACACTCAACCTCTAATTTTCTACTCACTGAGCAAAGTAAAAATTTAATGTGTGATCTTTGACTATCTTTTAATTCAATTCAATACAATTTTATTTGTATAGCATTTAACATTTAACAATGGACATTGTCTCAAAGCAGTCTTACAGAAACATATAGACACAGGATACAGATTTTAAGTGTGTGAATTTATTCCTAATCTGCAAGCTGGTGGGGACGTTGGCAAGGAAACACTCCAAAAACGTTTTAATCATTAGTGTTACGAAGGTTTACTAATGCTGTACATGTTTCTAGCATTATATCAAATATACCAATTTCTCTTCATGATCTTGTATAATTATGTTGAGATTATAAGTTTGTTAGAACAATATAGATATTGAGAGAAGTTTATAAATAAGTACATGTCTACACTAAATTTAAAACAATAATTTTAAGATCTCAAAATTATATTAAAAGCTTCTTTGAATAACAATAAATAATAAATGCTGGTAGTTACACTCCTACACTTTTAAGATAATTTTCAACCAATATCATTTGCAAAGTTACTGCTTATGCACTTACTATATGGAACTATATTAATAAAAAGGCATTGACATTTCAAAAGGATAAGCATGAGAGATCTCACCAAGTTTTTTTCCTCTGGTTTTGTGGTGTAAGTACCAACCGTGGTTCTAGCAGCTCCTGCTCTTCTTCACCTTTGCATTTCCATCACTGCCAGCTGCCCGCTGCATGGCCATGTAAGAGAATGCAACTCGGATTTTGTATTTAAAAAGAAATAATGAGGTCAGCAGTGGAGCAAAGAATGAGCCTGTTGTTTAATGTAGGGGTCATAGGGGCCTAGGCTGAATGGATGAATCACTTCTTTGTACTGCTAAACATCTCCAAAGATATCCTTGTCACTGACATGATGGAGGTTGGTTAGTAATACTCCCTAGTACTTGTGCCAACAGTGTGTTCACTTTAAAGTAGCGTTGATTATCTGATGATTCACAGCCTTAGAGAAAGTCTTTTAATTGCAAAATGTTGAAAAGCTGAGGGTAGTCCATCAATTTCAACACATGCACATTACACAATCCAGCATTCAGCAGCACACACCTGCTTTTGTAACTGAGAACACTGTAAACATTATGTAGTGGACCTTTTTCATAAAATATTATTTGAATCATGAATGTCCACTGGTAACAAACTGAATTTACCCCAGAATGATGACATTATGATGACAGTTTAACTATTTAAACAAAAAACAAAAAAGGGAAAACAGCTATTTGGCCATACGGATATGCAAACACATATTGCAAACCCTAAATGTTTAGTGATACATTTGACATACAGTTTCACATATTAAAAGGGCCATAACATAATTTTTCCTGAACCTGGACTAGTACAACGCAGGCTACACACAAAGGCTACTCCTGAAAAGTTGGGCGATTCACACTTTGCTCGGTTAATGTTGTCCTTCTGAATCAGAACTTGTAAATGTGTTTGATTATTTTATGAAGTATCTGTTATTGACTGTGCAGATGTGTAGTTTGTGGCTCAATTATAGACCTCTGCTAACATGATAGCTAAAGTTTGATAAGTTGCCTCAGTTTTTGAAAAAGTGCTTGTTTGTATGTTAGTGGTCTGACATGGACGTTGATTGTACCTGCTATTGTGATTGTATCTTGAAACAGTTTATATCAGTCGAATCACAAGAATAAATCCTAGTTTTCCAAAGATATATCGCATGAGTACCTACATACACACAGAGGCTATGCACAGCATAGTTAATCCTATAGTTTAAATTTACATCATAGCTGAAACGTAAGGGAGTTACAAAATAAAAACTGACCACTGTGAAATGTTCTGTTCCAGTCGTATTTGCAAACTTGCTTCGGCTTGATCATCCACGTTATCTGAATCAGGCTTGAACTAATATGGTAAAACCATATTGAGCAGCTCAAGTAGCGCAGCAAAAACATATGTGCACTTGACGCCGAAACTCCCGCTTCACTGATGCTCACATCAGGTGTAAAAGCTCTCATTCATTAACATACATGCCAAAAATATATGAGCTCTGCTCTGCTACAGCGGACATGAACAGACCAAAGCGTGACAGAACGTGCTTCCGGGTTGTTAGACTGTGTTTACTTGTGACATGTGTGTTTATTTTGGTTTCTGTCCTTTCTCCACCCCTATTATGTTATTGGTTGTCTCCTAATGTGTCACAGCTGTTCTGTGTTTGCCTGGTGATTACGTTGTGTATTGAAAAACCCCTGTGTTTCATTGTCACTTCACAAAGTATTGTGTTCAGATCCATACTGGCTGTGCATTCTCTGTTCTCTGCTCACTGATCCCATTTTTGCTACACTATGATTGGGGAAATATCATTGCTGAAGTTCCTCATGAAATACCTGTAGTAATTTTGATACCTAGGAATCAGTACAAAACACTGATTCTCTTAGAGTTAATCAATCATTGCATGAACTCTCCAATTCTCTATCCAGGCATAGTCCAGATTATGTGTGCAGTAGTATGTTATAGTTTCATTTCAATCAATGCTTCAGCCATAAACCAAACCTTTAGCCTAAGCACACATTTTCGCATAGGAAATAAAGTAAGTGATAAAGTTTGTGACTTATTATTTATTGTTGCTGTGAAAATGATCTTCACTGTTTGAATACTATTGAGATTTTGACCATCTTTATAAATACAACATTGTCCATGATGAGCAGCAGTTTAGCCAGCATTCTTACCTGTACAGGGAGTCCAGATTGGTCCAAGTGACCTATCTAACTTTCCTTATCAGTTTGCTCAGTCTGCTGGAATCTCCTTCATTGATGCCACTGCCTCATACTGCTGCGTAAAAGATAGTGCCCACTGCAGCTGAGACATTTGAAAACATTTTGTGCTTGAGTTGTAGTACAAGAAATGAGAGAGAACTGTTCCTTATGGAACTAATTTATTGCTAACACCCTTATCTGAAACTCTGTTCCTTAATCACATAAACTGGGGTCTGGTTCAGTGATTCAGGTAGTCAGTGATCCAGGAGGTTGTGGTAATGTCCACCTGCACTGTCGTAAACTAACAGACATTATCATTGTCATGCTTTTCCCCCAATTATTATTTGCTTTGGTGAATGACCTCACAGTGGTCTACAGTTGGACAAAAACTGGACTTGCCTAGAGATGTTTCCTATTTACCACTTCAAATCACAAGTTAACAGTGCTTTTCCAATGCCAGTAAATGTTCAAGATGCTGTCAGTGGTTTAGGTTCATGTTGATCACTGATGTAAACTATGGGTGCAGTTGTGGACACATACTCTGCATACTCTGTCTGCAGACTAGAGAGCAGATGACAGATCACTTTGTGTGTTTCTTTTTTACAAAATTGCAAAGCAATCTTGGGTATGAGAAAGGCTTGGTGTAAACAAAAACTTGGCAAATAAAACTACTTATTAAGTATTAATACTGAAAAAATAGAATATCAAAATAGTCATAAAGTCTCAAAATTTAGATTTATACTTGTATTTAAATATATAATAAATATTTATTTATTTATAGTATATAAATAATAAATAAATAAATTGAATTGTTGCTTATTAAAACCTCATTTACATATATTTATATACATATTTGAATGTGACTTTATTCATGCAATTGTTCTTTGTGAGTCACTTGCAATATGACACAAATTAATAACACAAAACATAATTAATATTTAATATTTGGGATCTTATTAAATCAGTAACAGTGTAAAGAATGATCCAATGATTCATGGGGCCTAGGCAGCCTGGCTGAACCACTTCTTTCTAGGGCTAAAGCTCTCCAAAGATATTGCTGTGTCCTGACAGGTTGCAAGGTTGCTTAGTATCATCTGTTACTTATCAGACACATTACAGTAGTGCTTAATACCTGGCAATTCACAGATTTAAGAGACAATGCTGAAAGAAAAGTTTCGTTTCAACACACAGACACAGGCATGGCATACAAATCACTATTCAGTAGTATATGTACCATGTACATCTGACAGAAAGCATTACATCTTTGGTGTTTTTGTTAAGGTCTGTGATTAAATCAAATCATACTTTTCCTAAATTCATTCAAGCTATATTGGTAATTTTGAAAGATGACACATAACACCACAATCTGTGTTTGACAGATTGACTCACAGTATTTTATTTTCTCCCAAACATTTATATATTTGACACAAGTTTACCAAATTTGAACAGTTTCTGATTTTTGTCAGTTGCTTAAGTAAATCATAGAGTTACAGGTATTTCTCCATAAATTATACACAAGGACACAAAGATTGTTAATAACCTAATGATGTTTAATTTTATATCCCAGCTAATTAACTATAAATAATACATTATAGTCATATATATATATATATATATATATATATATATATATATATATATATATATATATATATATATATATATATATATATATATATATATATATATATATATATATATAAAGTATTTGATCCCCTGCTGATTTTGTATGTTTGCCCACTAACAAAGATTTGACAGTATTTGACTCCTCTGCAAAACATGACTTAGTACATGATAATGACTTAGTGATTACTGTTACTGGCTGAGGGAATGAGGTTCTCACCCAAGGTTTGACGGTACATGGTCCCGTCCTTTGTCCCTTTAATGCGGTGAAGTTGTCCTGTCCCCTTAGCAGAAAAACAGCCCAAAAGCATAATGTTTCCACCTCCATGTTTGACGGTGGGGATGGTGTTCTTGGGGTCATAGACAGCATTCCTCTTCCTCCAAACGCGGCGAGTTGAGTTGATGCCAAAGAGCTCCACATGAGACCAAAAAGTCATTACCAAGTACTAAGTCATGTTTTGCAGAGGGGTCAAATATATTTCCCTCATTAAAATGCAAATCAATGTATAAGATTTTTGACATGTGTTTTTCTGGATTTTTTTGTTGTTATTCTGTCTCTCACTGTTCAAATAAACCTACCATTAAAATTATAGACTGATCATTTCATTGTTAGTGGGCAAACGTACAAAATCAGCAGGGGATCAAATACTTTTTTCCCCTCATTGTATATACATACATACATACATACATATATATATATATATATATATAAGTATACACACACAAACAAAGTAATATATATATGTCTGTACAAAATTACTGTCTTTCTTTTTATATACTATTATACAATAATTATGAGCATGGAGGTTTATTTATTAAAATGTCAAACCATAACGCATTTCTAACCTTAATAAAACCTTCATCAACATATCCTGAATATATAGGAGAGAGAGAGAGAGAGAGAGAGAGAGAGAGATCACCGATACCTGAGAACACTAGTGAAAATGCTTATATTTGGCATTTTTATAACTTTATAATAATTTAATACAACACATAAACTAATTATATTATCAACAACAACTTGACTGAAAAGCAGAGTATTTTGTATTTCTCCTTTTTTTGCTTTAAAGACAATGTGAACTCGAGCTGGCATGGACTCCATAAGTTTGTTTATTTCCAATTTTGAAAAAAAAAACATTTCAATGTGGTCTCATACATTTGGACCCCACTAAATACAAAAATCTCTAAGGTTATGATATCCAGTGTTGTGTTTAAATTGGTCTTATTTTCACTTGTTTGATTTCAAACAATGTTGAGAAAAGGTGGTCAGTACCACATAAAGCGTAATGTCTAAAAACAAGGAAAAACTTTTCATCTCTGACACCATAAATCAATGGACTAAGACTGCGTGGTAAAAACAAAAAAACAATAAAATTAGAATATCTTATATTCTTAAATGTCATTTCTTCAACTTTGAAATATGCCATTTCTATATACGGGTTAAAAAACTGTATCATGCACAGAAACAATTGAACAGCATGAAGCAGCACAGTTCTGAGACTCTTATTGGTGGATTTCTTTTTCTCAGAAGAAGCAGCTCTAGCTGCAATCATTATCTTGATGTAGGTGAACACAATGATGATAGACATAAAAAAGAAAAGGATAATGAAAATTATAGCACGACCATGTGCCTGCCATTCTTGGACTAACATTATCTCTGAATTACACACTGCATAGGAGAATAGAGCAGCAGCTGGGGCTACTGCCCAATATCCTATAACACTGAACACTGGAATGATAGAACTGACACTCCATATGATAAGAAGCCCATATAATCTGGTCCTGTTGGTGGAAATGTCTGCATGTCTCAAAGGCATGCATATAGCCACATAGCGTTCCAGACACATTGCTACCAAAGTCAGTGGTGTACAACAGGTGAAAACAGACTGAATTAGGAAACTGAGAGTACAAATAATCATGTGTGTGGGGTATTGGAAATAACTCCCAATAGTAAGAAAGCCAGATAACAGTATGAAAGCAGTGTCCACAAACAGTGTTTGTGCAAACAAAATGTATCGAGTTTCTTCTCTAAACACCTCCTTTTTCAGAAATGTGAATATCATCAAGCAGTTTATATAGAGGAAAATCCCAACCAGGACCTCCAACAACACAAACTTCTCAAAATAATAGTTTGAAACATTAAATAAAAGATTGCTTGAATTACTATAATCTTCTGCACTCTTCATGTCTGTAAAAATAAAGATGTAAATATAATAAATGATAAAAAAAAAAACTTACACCATACAACACCAGACAATCACACATTAATGGTGGGTTAATGGAGATCATAAACTGTTGCAATGTGAACAGAGAACCTCTTCATGATAATATTCCTCTGGTATTTATACTGTTCAAGTGGTGTGGGGATAACAGATGACAAGTCATTATGATGACAGAGCTACCAGTGTTGTTGTTGTTAGTTTTAATATTTAATGATGTTCTTTGTGTATATTTTGATATATTTCCCTTTTCTCAACAAATGAGAAAATTCATGCATTTACAAACAATAGACATTATTATGTTATACCTATTGATGTACTATGAGGGATCATACTTATTCAAGGTGTATTCACTGTCCTTATAAACTGTTAACATTTTCTATTTCTCTTCTCAACTTTCTTGCATATAATCTAATTGGGAGGGTTTTCATAATGCAGCAAGACAATCAGGGTTAACAAGTGGAAGGTTTTAGGGTGGTCAAGTCAATCACCATACCAACTGAGCATGCAATAAATATCCTGAAGATGAGACTGAAGTTGAGAAAACCCCCAAACAAACAACAACTAAAAGAAGCTGCAGTACAAGCCTGGAAAAGCATTGCAAATTAATTAAAACAGTTTGGTGATATCAATGTTTCGCAATGGTTATGCAACCAAATGTTACATTTACTTTAATCTGTTCTGATACATTTGTTAACCTAAAAATTGTCTGGTCTGCCATGTTTTAAGTTGTTTAACAGAAAATCAGAAAAAGCTGAAATTCTGATCTATCATCTCATATTCATCTTTTGAGCTGAAACCCAAATGTCTTCAGTCTATAGCAAAAACAAACTTTCTGGCCATTACAACACTTTTGGAAGGGACTGTATAGTCTATTATAATAGTGTGGTGCCTTCAATGTAGGAATCATTAAGGGATGTGGGGCAAGTGTTAATGGACCACTGGGCGGGTGCCTGGGAGTTGAATACTGTTTCAGATACAATACAGATTCAGCTGTTTAGAACTCTCCAAACTCCCCTCAACCATTTGGTTTCCAGCCTATTTGTTACCAGTGATGGTTCTCATTCCACTTCAATCATCTTTCACAATGTTCTGTAGCAGCTTGCACTCCATATTGTCCCTGATAAGTGTCTTTCCCTATACAGAGCTGTCTAAGGCTCTGACTGGATATCCTCCTTATCATCCACCTTGAAAACCATAAAATTCCTATTCAGCAGGCTCTTATGATAGATACTTTATGATCCAAGGTTTATTATTACTACAGTAAAAACCACACTGTATTTGTGGAAATCACATAGTCGTATTTTAGGTGGATTTCCATGAAGCTGTGAAAAGATAGCTCCAATACTGTTTTCTGAAGCATCTACCTCCACATCAAAGGACAATGATGGAACAGAGAGTCAGAGAATGGGGACACCATGGAGGGTTCATGAAATTCACATTTTGTCAAGTTTCACATACAGTTTTTTTTTGCTTGCTTTTCATTGATTTGTTCATTGCAAACAGCTGAAAGTCTGTAAATTTTGACTATAAACCTGATTTTCAATGGGGTTGAATAATTTTGATTGCAACTGTAAATTAGTACATACCAAGTTGGATTTTTTCTGTACAAAAAATATTAATTTGTTATTAATTCAAGTCCTGCTCTTAAAATAATGCAAAATCTGTCCTGCAAAAATCTTGGAACAACTTTATATAATATATGAGTTTTCACCCTAAACAAAAGCAGGGTTTCTGCACATTTTTAAAGTCAAATTTAAGGCTTTATAAGATATTTTAAGACCTGCAGAAATCAAAACTAATACTGTATGCACATAAAGAACAAGTGTAAACAGCTGCAAGTCTGTAAATTTTGACAGTAAACCAGTTTTTCATTGGGGGTTGAATAATTTTGATTGCAAGTATTTGACAATATTTAAAGTTACATCAAATGCATACAGGGAATGCCATACAAACCCTATTAATTGTTCTATGAATTCCCAAGTGTCCAACGCTGAGCAAGATGTAAGAAAGAAAATACCGTTCTTAAGTCTCTAGAATCCATTTTAAAGCAAATGGTGAATTATATCAAAGCACAACCTTTAAATGCCTATTTTCACTGCTATGAGGTCTGTGCATGAGCATCTACTCTTTCACATGGAAGTGAGCTGGCTCTCCAGAGGTAAAGTACTGGATCACTTCTATTAATTATGTGCAGAGGTCAAATTCTTTCTATATGATGCTACATCTGAACTTGCAAGATACCTTGATGACCCTCTGTGGGTAGTGCAGCTGTGGGTAGTGCATCTAGTTTATATTTTTGACCAAATTAACTTACTCAATACATCGATGCAAGAGAGAGATGCAAATATCTTGCTGCTTGCAAAGTCTGTGCATTCAGTGGCAAATTGGATGATCGACAGGAAAGCAAAAATATTGACATGTTTCCAATCTTTATTGACTGTGTGCAAAAGCTTTTAATACCTCTCCATTAATATCTCTCCTGTAGCACAGGTGTCTCACTAATACATTTGACAATAGAACACGAGGCATCAGGGAACTTTCTGTTAGCAAATATTTTGTTGCTTACACTCTAAAAAATCAGTGGGTTAAAAACAACCCAAAATGGGTTATTTTTTGCCCAACGACTGGGTAAATATAGGACATAACACATTTTGCGCTAAACTAACCCATCAAGTTTGGTTGTTAATTTTAACCCAGAAAATGGGTTGTTTTTCAACCCAAAGATGGTTTAATTTTTACAGAAATGCTGGGTTAATTTTATTGAATAAATATGTAAATATTTTCAGGTTTATTTTTACCCTTTGAAAATGTAAAATATACCACATTATAAACAAATATGTCAACATAGTATCTCCTTCATTTATTCATAAGAAGGTGTTCAGAAATATATTGCTAGAGTTGCTAAAGTGGTGTATATAAACACTAAAACACTAAAACAAAGAAGTAAACATTAAAACAGCCTACAGTTCATGTGCTGTTCTTCACAGTAAGTGTTATATTCCCATGGCATAGCACTTTAGGACCCTGCAACCATCAGGGACCTCCGAATAAACAGTGGTCTATGATCATACACTATACTGTATAGCCAAAATTATGTGGACAACTGACATCCACGTGTGAACTCTTCCCATGCTTCTGCCACAAAGATTGAGGGACACAATTGTCTAGAATATATTTGTAAGTTGTAAGATTTACCTTCACTGGAAGAAGCCTACCTCATACATGGTCAAGTGGAACCAAATCTAGTGGAAACTTTTCCAAAAGAGTGGAGGCTGTTATAGCAGCAAAGGGGTTACCAACTACATTTTAAAACCCATTGTTTTGGAGTGATCATATAGTGCATGTTCTCAGTAAAGTTTGAAAAGTAGTTCTAGTGAAAAACAAGACTGTGACTAATTATGTATGTGTTTCTATCACAATAGTATGTCTAGCCTTGTTTTGTTATTATACTGTAGGTACTATTTAAATATACGATTCAGTGCAGTAGTATGTGGTTTGGGATGTACTTTATGGCTTTAAAATAAAAAATAATCTGGACCAGAAAATAGAAAAGAAATGAGAAAAAGCTGAAAATTAGATAAATGTATGTTGTTTTTTTCATATTAATATTTAAGTGAAGAATATTAAGAATATTTACGTATTAAGATGTGCAACAATAAATGGTCCATCTGGAGTGCTGACAAAGTTTACAGTTGGCTGTAAAATTGTAACTTACTTTTTACATCAATCAGGCAAACATATCATCCAATCATAATACATGGCAAATAAGACAGATTGTTTATTCATTCATTCTTTCATTTATTCATTCATTCATTCATTCATTGAACCACTTTATCCTGCTCAGAGTGGCAGTGTAAATACTCTTGTGAAAATACCTCTTATCAAAGCTTTTGTTTTCCAAACAACTTGAGTTAACATCAATTAGGACCCAAATGCATGGTTCAATTTAATAATTAATGCTCATGTTATTTTCCTAGAACATAATTAGCCCCAGTGGTTTACTCTAACGGTAGTCTCATGGAGAGAGACATAATCACTAATGAGAATTGACACGGCTTTCAAAAACTTGGCAGTGAATTTCAGGGGTAGTTTGGGGTTTAGTTAAACATCCATTTTAAAGACTTAACTCATTTGAGATGGTGTTATTTCTTCTGTACATTAAGTATTCGGGGAATACAAGAAATTGGGGCAGGTCATGGAGGGAATGCTGGTACATACAGTAAAGCATTGTTGTCATTTGTTTTCTTTAAAACTCAGTGCCAAGTTTTTCACTCTTGAAAGTCTCCATACATGTGGTGTTGTTAGAGATTAAATTTGCCCCATGTGACTCTTAGAGTAAACCACTGTGGCCAATTATGGTTTATGAAAATATAAACACAATCATTAATTATTAAATTGGTCCATGCATTTGGATCCTAATTGTTGATAACTTGGCTTGTTTGGAAAACACGCTGTTGGATATGTGACTGTTTGATATATGACTGCATAATTGGATAAAATACTTTTTACTTTTTAAAATATTAATACTTTAATAAAAATATTAGTATTTTAATGACCTTTAATCAAAATCAGTATCAGAAGAATCAAAATCACCTTTATTGCCAAGGACCATGGGTTTACATGTACAATGAATTTGTCTTGGTGTACTGGTACTTAATAATAACAGTAAAATACAAGAAATATAAATATTAATGAAATAAACATTTGCAAGGTAAAATAAAAAAGTAAAAGAGAGAAAGTTATAAAATGCTCAGAGTTTGAATTAAGTATGTACGGTATAGCAGTCTGAGTTCTGTACATTAATGTAATGTATATGAAACAAACATATGGAATTTTTCATTAATGTAATGTGTAATGTCCATGGAGGTGGATAAGAGACCATGGTCGGTTCTGGGTATTAGTAATGAGGCCAGTTGTGGATGGAAATAAACTATTTTTGTGTGGTGAATTGAGTGCCTCAAAAAGTTTGTGTCCAGGGTAAGAGAGGTCAGCCACAATTTTAACTGCCCACTTCAGGGTCCTGAAGTGTATAGGTCATGAAGGGGTGGCAGATTGCAGCCACCCCTTCATGACATATTGCCACAGAAGGCCACAATATTGGCAGTGGTGGCGCAGGGGTTAAAGATTCTGGGTTACTGATCAGAAGTTCAGGAGTTCAAGCCCCAGCACTGCCAAGCTACCACTATTGGGCCCTTGAGCAAGGCCCTTAACCTGCAATTGCTCAGTTGTATAATTGAGCTAAATTTAAGTCGCTCTGGATAAGGGCATCTGCCAAATGCCATAAAATGTAAATGTAAATGTCTTGATTGGGGAGTCACACAGGATGATGGAGCAGGTGTGGCTGTGTTCTTCCTTAAGTCTAGCACCATCTTCACTGTTTTCACAGCGTTGAGCTCCAGGTTGTTCTGACTGCACCAGGTCACCAGATGGTCAATCTCCCACCTGTAGAGATAAGCCCAATGCGGTATTGTCCGCAAACTTCAGTAGTTTGATGAACTGGTGACTGGAGGTGCAGCTGTTGGTGTAAAGGGAAAATAGTAGAGGTGAAGGAACACAGCCTTGGGGGGAACCAGTACTGATATTCTGAGAGACAGAGACATGTTTTCCTGCTATTACATGCTGCCTCCTGTCAGACAGGAAGTCTATGATACACCTGCATGTGGAATCAGGAATCAGCTGGGATAGCTTGTCCTGTAGCAGAGCCAGGATGATTGTGTTAAAAGAAGAGCTGAAATCCACAAACAGGATCCTGATGTGGGTTCCTGAGGAATCCAGGTGCTGGAGGTTGAAGTCGAGGGCCATGTTAACTGTGTCATTGACAAACCTGTTGTCTCTGTAGGCAAACGTCATGGGGTCCAGGAGAGGGTCGGTGATTGATTTGAGGTGGGACAGTATGAGGCGCTCAAGGGACTTAATTACCACAGATGTCAAAGTGACAGGTTTGTAGTCATTAAGTCCTGTGATTCTGGCTTTTTGGGGGATGGGGATGATAGTGGAGGCCTTGAAGCAGGATGGCACATGGCATATCTCCAGTGAGGTGTTAAAGATGTCTGTAAACACTGGAGACAGCTGATCAGCACAGAACATCAGGGTGGATGGAGAGACTGGTCCAGCTGCTTTGCGAGGGTTCTGTCTCCAGGATTGAGAGAGTTGTACTTATGCTGGGGGAGGAGATGGTGGGAGCCATTGAAGTGTGCAGCTATGAAGAGGCCGCAGCCCCAACTGTGGTGGAGATGGTGAAGCTGGTGGGCTGGTGTCATGGGGAATAGTGTCCAGACTGTGCCATTGTCTTTCAAAGTGACAGTAGAACTCGTTCAAGCTGTTGGCCAGACCCAAGTTGTTAGCAGAGCGGGAGGCTTTAGGTATGCAGTTTGTGATTTGTCTGAGCCCTTTCCAGACAGAAGCAAAGTCATTGTAGTTTCTCAGAGTACACCTGTTTAGCTTCTCTCACCGCCTTGCTAAACTTGTGCTTTGACTCTTTTAACCTGATTCTGTCCCCACTCTTAAACGAATCTTCCTTCTCCAGCCTTAGCTGTCTGAGACTGGGTGAGAACCAGGGTTTGTCATTGTTGTAACTCAACCTGGTGCATGATGGTACACAGCTATCCTCACAGAAGTATGTATGTATGATATCACAGCCTCTGTGTACTCATACATACTGTTAGTAGCAGTCCTGAATACATCAATATGTCAGTACAGTCCAAGCATCCGTGCATCTTCATCAGAGAGAAGGTGGAAAAGTTTGTCGAAGGTGTATAAAAAAACTTCAGTTAGTACAGAATGCTGAGTCCCTACTATAACTAGAAATGTTGATGATACTACCCTTACGTTGTCCACACAGCACTGGCTCCCAGTAAAGGTTTTTATTTATATAATAAATGAAGATGTATGTAGCAGGATGAGAATTCCCAGTGCTAGTACTGGAGTGATGTCAGTTATTGATTGTCATTAAATCTGCACTATTTAAAGACCCTTTGTTACGTTGCCTAAATACATGTCATGGTGGGCCCCTCTTTCATTCCCCTTGGTACGTCCACTTCTGCCTGTTGCCTGTATGTTTATTAATTGTTTGGATAACTGGTAACTGAGTATTAGGGTGTGCTATATGTATATGCTAATGCTCCATTTACCTGTTGTAGCTGGTTAGAGTTTGGTGCAGTGGTTGATTTTGGCTGTTATTGACTGCTTCCGACTCCTGAAGACGTTGATTGCTGATAGCTACATTAATCTCTTCAGCCAATTCATCAACTTGTATACTAGATCCCATACCTACATGTTTGTTTAAACAGATTTGTCCAGGAGTAATTGAACCACTTTTAAATATGATAAATTCTTCCCTTAGCACTGGCTATGTACCTAAATCTCTTAAATTAGCAGTTATTAAACCCTTGATTAAAAAACCTGACCTTGACCCATCTCAATTGTCCAGCTATAGACAAATATAAAATCTCCCCTTCATCTCTAAGATTTTAGAAAATGTTGTAGCAAAGCAGTTATGCTTGTACTTAGATAGGAACAACATTCATGAAATGTATCAGTCAGGATTTAGACCTCATCATAGCACAGAGACAGCTTTAGTTAAAGTAGTAAATGATCTTCTACTGACCTCTGATCAGGGTTGTGTCTCGCTGCTTGTGCTACTCGACCTTAGTGCAGCTTTGGATACTATAGGTCACACTATTCTCCTTGATAGATTAGAAAATGTTGTTGGTATTAAGGGAACAATCCTCTCCTGGTTCAGGTCTTATCTGAGCGATCGTTATCAGGTCGTAGATGTAAATGGTGATTTCTCCATGCGTACTGAGGTTACTTTTGGAGTTCCACAGGCTTCTGTTTTAGGCCCACTGTTTTTTTACTTTATATATGTTACCACTAGGACAAATTATTCATAAAAATGGAATTAGCTTCCACTCTTATGCTGATGATACACAGTTGTAGGTTTCAGTGAAGCCAGAGGACAGACAGAAGCTTAGTGAAGTTGAGGATTGTGTAAAAGACATTAGACGTTGGATGTTAACTAACTTCCTTTTACTTAATTCTGATAAAACAGAAATACTATTATTAGGCCCACGTGTAGCTAGAAGTAATCCATCTGATTACAAAGTAACTCTGGATGGTCTTTCTGTTTCATCATGTACAGCAGTTAAAGACCTTGGAATGATTATTGATTCCAGCCTATCATTTGATGCTCATGTAAATAATATTACTAGGATAACTTTCTTTCATCTCAGAAATATTTCTAAGATAAGAAACCTATTGTCACTACATGATGCAGAAATACTGGTTCATGCATTCGTCACCTCTAGATTAGATTACTGTAATGCCTTACTGTCTGGATGTTCCAGTAGGAATATAAATAAGCTCCAGTTAGTCCAGAATGCAGCTGTTAGAGTCCTAACTAGAACTAGAAGATACAACCATATTACACCAATATTATCAACACTGCACTGGCTCCCAGTAAAATCTCACATTAACTTTAAAATACTTTTATTAACCTATAAAGCACTAAACGGTCTCACGCCACAATATCTAAGCGACCTTTTGGTTTTATTTGATCCTCCACGTCTACTTAGATCAAAAGATGCAGGCTTTTTGACTGTTCCTGGAATAGTGAAGGCTACAGCAGGGGGAAGAGCCTTCACTTATAGAGCCCCACAGTTATGGAACACTCTTCCTATTTGTGTTCGGGACTCAGACACAGTCTCTGTGTTTAAGTCTAGGCTTAAAACGTATTTGTTTACTCAAGCCTACCCTGACTAGATTCTATCTTACTAATTCACAGTCATAATAATCTTTTTTCTCCCTCTCTCCTTTTGCCGAGCCCCACATGAATTTATGGAGATACTGGAGATCCAGATCCTTTCTGCCTCTGGATGGAGCTCAAATCTTCTCTAATTCCGGACTACTGGGACTACGGCTGCACCTAAGACCTTACAGAATTTGTATAAATCCATTATCAACTCTTTCATATTATCTGTTGTTACCCAAATGGATGGGTTCCTTTCTGAGTCGGGTTCCTCCCAAGGTTTCTTCCTCTTAAAACATCTTAGGGAGTTTTTCCTTGCCACCGTCGCCACTCAGTGGCTTGCTCAGTTGGGATAAATTCACACCTTCATTATCTGTATACCATGTTTCCATTTCTGTAAAGCTGCTTTGAGACAATGTCTATTTTAAAATATACAAATAAAATTTAATTTAATTGAATTGAACTGATGCTGCTGCTGTTTTGCTATCACAGCTGTTTTGCTACTGCTGCTTTTTGTTTTCTTTTTCTTCTTTTTAACTGCACTTGAGCCACTTTTGGAGGATTTTTCTGTCGCTTTAGTACAAATATGGCAAATCTTATTTACTTTCCTCCATGCTTTGGCTAATGGTGTGGCTTCCATTGTTCTTTCCTTTCGTTTTGATCATTTGTATTTTGTGTTTCAATGATCTGCTTATATACTTTTGTCTCCTTTTGTTATTATTGATTGTGAATTTATTTGTTTGTTTTGCTGGCATAAGTTATTGACATTGGCCAGTTTCTTTTTTTTATTTTATGTTTGAGGTAAAATGTTTTTTTTATTGACTGTGATTAATGTGTGTGTGTGTGTGTGTATGCCCCAGGGTAGCGAGGCTAGCTGTGCCCATTCTTTGGTGGTGGGAGTTTTCTTGCTGTGTCCTTGCTGCTGCATCAACTCGCTTGCTGTGCATGTGTGAGTGTGGTCGTGTGGAGTGGGGTGGTGTTCGGGGGACCCATTTAGTAGTCAGCTAATTTACTCGGCTTCTGGTAAGCCGCAGCTCTGTTTTGTCATTGTTTCTTGGTTGCTTTTGTTTTTGTTGTTGGATAAGCCAGCAGCAATAGAGCAAGTTTATTGTTTTTATAATTTAATCATTTATTTTCAATAAAGGAACTATTTTTGAATGAGCACGCACGTTTTACTTATCCATCCTTTGGCAACTTACCTGTTCCCTTGCTGGGGTTATTTTCCCTGGGTGAAGAATATAAATCCCATTATTTAAATTAATTACATAAGTTCCATTATATGGGTTTCCCTCAACTTCAATTCTTTATGCTAATATTTTGAAATACTGGATTTTGATTCCATGAGCTGTAAGCTTTAATAATCAAGATTGAAACAAAAAAAGGCTTGAAATATTTAACTTTATATGTAATGAATCCAGAATATATGAATGTTCCACCTTTTTAATTAAATCACGGTAATCATTTTTCATGATATTCCAATTTTTTTTTAGAAGCACCTATGCGTGTGTGTGTGCATGTATGTATGTATATATATATATATATATATATATATATATATATATATATATATATATATATATATACACACACACACACACACACACACAGACAGTTGGCATCATAATTATTCAACCCCCAATGCAAACCGTCCTGTTCCCTGAGAAGGGAACAAGATGTTGCGTGAGCTATATGCTACGCAATGTCTCGTTTCCTTCTCAGAGAACAGGGTTACGTGCATACGCTAGGCATTAGGGGTTGAATAATTTTGATGGCAACTGTAACCCAGATGTTCCCTTTTAAAGGGAACTCAACATTTTCAAAAAAGTGTCTAAAGATGGAGCACGCCAGGGCATGAGCTCTGACTGTGTGCATTGTGAATGTCTTACAATCAGGCGGCTCCACTCGCAGCTCGCTCTCTTCTAGGCCGAAGGGAGTTGGGTTTCAGAGCCTTGCGGATCTGGGCTGGCCGCTGCTGGCAGCCAGCTGGCTCAGGGCATTGGGATCTCGTATGAATCTGGAAGAGGAGCCGGACTCATCCGCTATGAAAAGCCAAAAAAATCATATCTGAATCCAAGGTGCCAGAAGTGGGTGCCATTGCACCAAAAACAGAGAGCCACTCTCAAGCATATAAAGAGCTGCTTGAAGTGATTACTGAGGCAATTGAAAAACTAAATCTAGCCTGGCCAGGGAAGAGGAAGTGGCTCGTAGACGGCTGGATGAGTGCTTACTCCCCAGTGAAAATATATCTCCCTCACAGTGCAGAATACTCCCCTTTTCCAGAAGTGCATGATGAAATATCATATCTCGCTTGCGAGCTACCTCTCTCCATCAGTAGCAGGTAATTTAGTGGGGCCGGCTTTGCCATCCCAGCTATGTTTAAGCCATCTCAGGGATTGCAACCAAATATTAAGTGTTATTTGCTTTAATTTACATTAAGACAAATGCTCTATTTTGATCAAAAGAATAAAAGGTTAAACAATAAAGACACTTTTTTACAACCTTCTTTGCTCACATTTGCCAAAGGTGCCAATATTAGTGGAGGGCAGTGTATATACCTACAATATCTTCTTCCCTCTAGCCTCCATTAACTACTCAATTCAGAGTATACTACATTTGTGGTTTTCCTTCAATCTGCACCAATGTTTTGTGAGTGCATGCGACTCTGGTACCAGGTACTTGACAGTTGTCTATTAGTTTACCAGCTGATGTAATAGGCTTAGGAAAAAAAGATAAATGCAAACAAAAAAACAACAACTTCATAATACCTTAATGTGATATTCTGCACAGACAGTAAACTGATCTTTGGATCGAATTGGGGACCATGCTGCTGTGAAGAGCTTTGTGGAGGCTGCTAATTTATTTATTTTTTAAAAACTATGTAACAATATAGTTTCAATAAAGAAAGTGGTAAGCACCACAAGATGACAAAAAATAATCGTCACTGGTACAGTTTCACAACTGTGTTTAAAAAATGCAGTAAAACAGTTATACCGCTAGATGGAGGTGTTAAACCAATAATGATAGCCATTTTTCTCATGGTTGCTCGTAAATGTGAGGAAAATGAGACAATGTAATTCCATACACAAAAATTACAATGTGTGACCAAGCACATTACTGTACATTTCCAATTGTCCATGCAGCAGAAATATTATATAGAGCACAGTTTCTATTCCTGTTTACTGAACCCCAAATACCCAAATACTTGTCCATGACGTTAGGGTTATTTGAGATATTTCAAATTTGTAGCCTACATATCCTATTGGTAAACTTTTTTAACACAAGACTAGGCTAGTTTGGCGTCGCAAGTTGTTATTGTATGGGTTTAGCTGGCTACAGTGCTCTTCTCATATCATATTCAGGTAACTTGGAACTCATATAGAAATTTACACACCTTGTTTTCCTGCTCAGCATGAGAAGATGTTAGTGTTTCCATTTTACAACCATTTTACTGGTAAATTAAATAAATTAATCGATGTATGTCCATTTTTCCCTCACAATACTAACTGGAAGCTAGCATTTGGTAGAATTGAGATCTGTCAGCCAATAAGACACGAGTATTTTCCTGTAAACCCTGTAGGATTGGTCTTGCTTCTGTTCACTGAAGATAAAATACAACACTCCATTCAGTGAAGATACAAAATTACAACACTGCCGTCTTCTTTTACTTCTGTTTCTTAGTGACAAACCGCTCCAAGTGGAGAATCATTCCGGGCTAAAGAAAAAAATATTTGGGGCTACAGTCCCAAATTCCCAAGCCAGGTTACACAACGCCCCCAATCTGGTCCCACCCTAGGCAACCACATAGTTCGCCTATGTCTAGATACGGCATGGCTCTGTGATTGGCCATGCAAGGAATTCCACCTGGCAACAAGAGAACCTATATGCTGATTGGTAGATAATTGCAAAAGGCAGTCCTCTTCGTCTGTTGCTGGTACCAGTGTAGTGAGTTTCAAGAGTTCATCATGAGTAGGAGAGATCACTTTGTGTGTGTTTACAAAGAAATGACAATTATGTAGAGAATTTTTTGTAAATAAAGTTACTTTTTGTTAAAAAGTAATCATTTCCCCTATGCATGGAGACTTTTGGGACACCTGTATTTAAGTATACCAAGAACAGAACACAAAGTTAGGTGACTTGATTAACTTAATTAGCATGTGGTGCTCTCACTAACACAACCTGAGTTTGATTCCCATTCAGTAAACTATAAAGTACACTATATGAGCGTCAAGTTAAGTGAACTACATTATTTAAGTAAACTATATGAATGTCAAGTGAACTTGTGAAAAACCTTGTGTGTTAGAAATGCAATGCCCCTTGGGTTAGCTTCGGCCTCCAAGGCTTCTAAAGCAATTCTAAGCTCCTAAACAACATGTGTTCGGTTTTACAGTATCAGTTTGCATCATATTCAGAAAATGCAGATAATCGAGTGGAACCAACTTTGAAAACAGACTTGAGCAGAACGTTTCACAGTGGTAAGTTTTTATTTTGTAACTCTCAAAACTATGCTATGTGCAAAGCTTCTGTGTATCCATAGGTACTCATGCGAAATATCTTTGGAATGCTAAGATTCTTGTGATTCAATTGAGCTAAACCATTTCAAGATACAATCACAACAGCAGCTACAATTAACGTCTCTGTCAGACCACCAACATACAAACAAACACTTGAAGCAACTTAGCAAACTTTAGCTCGCATCTTAGCAGAGGTCTACAACTGAGCCCTGGGCCACAACACAAAACTCCGCATTTGAACAGTCAATAGCAGATACTTCAGAAAATTTTCAAACATACTTACAGGTTCTGATTCAGAAGTACAAGATTGTCTGAGCAAAGTGGGAATCGCACCCCTTTTCAGGAACAGCCTTTGTGGGTAGTCTGCCTTGTACTCGTCCAGTTTCAGGAAGCTGACCTCTGTAATATGCACTGTGCACAAGCAGAAGTTTGGGATGTACTGCTCAGGAACAGTTTTATAAATAAAGAGCAAGTACAGATTACTAATTTAATCTGTTTTTGGAAGGCTAAACAAAGGGGTTTTGCTTTTACACTGAAACACACAGCGTCTCCATGACATGGCACCTAAATTCAGTGAAGGGATTAGGCTAATAGTGCATGTTGTGATGTAGAAGTGTTATGGAAGTAATATCTGGACTTGGGCAGGCCTGAAGCAGTGTTCTCTGTTAGGTAAAATAAATCCCTTTCGAGGAAACTATGAGCTTTGTGACTTTGCAGCTCTTATACATGTACAGATACATTACATGCCCAAACAAAAGGAAAACATTTAAAATCATGATATGACTCCTTTAAAAAACCAAAACCAAAAAAAAAACATGTAATGCTCTATTGTGCTAATATTTCTAAGTAAATTTTATGTTTGTGTTTAAAAAGAATTAAAAACACCCTAATACGTTTAAGCTTTTTAATAAATATTTGCATTTGTATGTAATCTTTATGTATTTATTTTTTATTAAAATATTAACAAATAGTCCCGCCTGGGCCATGTGTGTGTGGAGTTTGCATGTTCTCCCCGTGCTGCGGGGGTACTCCGGTTTCCTCCCCTAGTCCGAAGACATGCATGGTAGGCTGACTGGTGTGTCTAAAGTGTCCATAGTGTATGAATGGGTGTGTGAGTGTGTATGTGATTGTGCCCTGCGATGGACTGGCAGCCTTTCCAGGGTGTACCCCGCCTTGTGCTCGATGCTCCAGGTTCTCCGTGACCCTGAAAAGGAGTAAGCAGTAGAAGATGGATGGATATTAATGAATATATTTGTATACAAATATATTCATATATTTCTTTTAGGTATTTATTAAATTACCATAGAAGAGAACCTATAATTTTCTATATGCTTGTATGTGCACAATGTCTAGTCAGTCCTTTAATTCAGTATAGCATGAGCAAAGATCTCATTACCAATACCCAAATAGTCTATTATAAGTCCTTTGTAGTAACAATTGTATCAATAACCATGAGCAAAAATACTACTCAATTGGAAAAAAAAAAAAGACACAAATATCCATGAACCCTTAGTTTAACTTCTTAACAGATCACTCATACTTACAGCACAATCTAAAAGCAATATTAAATCCTGGTCTCTAAGATATCTTTAAAAAAAAATGACTACTTTTTTTAAATTGATATCACCATAAAAATATGAAAGGGGGCTTAACAAAAGCCTGTAACATTTTTTCGACACTATATAGTTACCCAGTATTATTACTATTATTACCAGGTTTTAATATTTATATCACTAGAGGGCCATAATACTAAATCTTTTCTACCTGATTTAATCAATTGTAATATCACTATACTGTAATATTAATAATATCAATATATTTCAAATACACAACACCTCTTCACACAGGCAAACCCACTGTAAAGAAGTAACTGCTGCATGCAATCTCTTTTAGATCTTTATTATTTTTCCACACCCCAGACAACATTAATAGTAACACAGAGCTGTGTTAGAGCTCACACACAGAGAGGAGAGAAAGGAATACACCTTGATCTGCATCAATGCCATCACACAGTTCAAAAGACAGTGTATCAACCTTATGCTGAAAATACAGAAAAATAATATAACAATCCAAAATAGAAATAACCTCCAAACGCTAAAATAAAAAAATACATATGTGCACAGTTGAGAAAATTAACAAAAACAGCTGTAATTGGGCACCTTTTAGGGTTATATAAAGAATTGGTGCTGAGGTAGACAATACAATGAACTAAAAGACAATTAAATCATTTTAACATAAATGCACAATGTTACTGCGAAAAAAATCTATATTCGAAAAACAGATTTTATTTGGTCCAACATAGATTCTCAGTGCTTTATCAAACCTTATGTTTATGTATCAAATATTATGTGAATGGCACAGATAAGGGAGAACTGAAATGGCTGCTTCTAGGTTGAGGCAAAATAAAACACAGTGAAACAAGGATTCCACTTTGTCAATTCAATGCTGTGCATATGGTTTTATTGCAAACCTTACAACAAAGATCATCCCTTACAGAAAAGCCACACAAACTGTTATGATGCACTTCACATTTTTAACATGTGGATTTTTTTTATCATGTAGTGCATGTCTTTATTTTTCATGCGTGTTTTTCCATATGATCTATTTATTTAATATGTTAATTTTTCATGTGATCATTGTTATGTTATACAAATTATGTCACATAACCTTGAGTTCATGTTTGTAGTTTTAGTGCATAACAGGTTGAAATCACTTTGATTTCACACATGTGACAGTGTGAGTAATACTGAAGTGATTTTTCTCTAAAGGCTAGCCTGACAAACGTTTTCACAGTGTACTTTATTACCCCTTGCCTAAAGAAGTTCACTGTAGACAAAGGAACTAAATAAACTCAATGTTCAATAACAATTAATATTGACTGCATTGTCAGAATTTGTTTTATGGTTGTGATCTGGATGTGCAGTAAGGAAATTAATAACATTCCTGTTTGTCACAGTTCATTTCTATGGTAAATTTCATTCAGCATTTCTTTGCATATGCAGCATGAATACAAATGAATACAAAATGTTTTTAGAACAGTATTAAAATTAAATCTTTTGTGGATTCATGGAAGATTATTTTCTTTCCTCATAAGTAGTGCATTTACACACTGAACAAGTTAACCACAATAATTCTTTTGACCCACACTGCACACACACAAAAATCTGCATATAACGGCATATAACGTGTTTTGGATCTCACAGTGAATATGCTGTGACCACAATGCAAGCAAACAGGGAAAAAAACATTTCTGCCTTTTCTGTTAGGTATTTTGTGCTTTGTGATACTAGTAGGCCTGTGGATCTTGGCAGATAATTGTTAATGAAAAACTGATACCCAGCAGCAGTGACCACGGTACGAGCTTCACAAACATCTACTACTGAACATCGTCAACATTGTAAAAGAGGCACAAAAAGTATCACTAAAAACAAACACAATGCAAAAGTTACTGTAAAAGTACTTGACTCACTCAACTATAAACAATTGGACAGATTTTGCACATTACAGAATACAAAAATACAACTTTTTTTTTTCTTATCAAAGTGCCACATTTGGCTCTTGTCTTTTTTTTTTTTGCTTTTGCTTCCTCATGTAAATGATCCCCCACCCCCCATGAGTAGCGTGTAACACACAATTTATGCACTTTGTCATTTGACAATTCCACTTATAATTTCAAAATAATTTTCAAATAAAAAGACAACATTTCTATTCTTAAGCTTCACCCTTATACCATAGCTCATAAACATTTTATAAAATTTTATGAAATAAAACATCAGGTTACGGTCTGTTTCATTTTAAAATGGTATATCGGATACGGAGTGTAAATATGATGTCAGTCAAGTCAATCAAGATCTCTGAGAATTAAACAAAAGATAAGATTAAAATGCAAATTATAAACACAATCAGATGTGCTTTTGCTTTTGTGCAAAACAAAGCGCCATGAAGAGGTAGCACACAGGGGGCTGAAAAGCATACATTTAAGCAGAACTAAACCTGACATTAATGCAAAAAGCATCTTTGTGCAGCTCTCACTGAGTGCAGGTTATGATTTTGTTATGGCTAACTAAACCATTGTATGGTATTATAATACATTGTTCTAAATTAAGTGGGAGGGGGACAACACACAAAGGGAGTGTGCTGTTATAGGAAAATAATTTTTTATTCTTTTCCAAAAACAGCATGTCCTGATGTTTTGTTACTCTTAAACCACAGCAATTTGCCAATTATTATTATTTTTTATTTAGTAAAGAAGGACACATCATACGTTTTAATCCATGTATCCACATTAAATGCTGTAGTACATCCATGAAACAAGTTTGTTCCTGTTATCACCTATAGCAGCTATAAAAAATCACTCCCTCATTATTTCTCTCACTCTCTCTTTCTCTCTCGAAGTTAATGTGACAAGAAATGCAGCATGTCGGAAAGTTTAAAGTTGCAGGTTTAGCTCAGAATGTTACAAGCACTGATACTGGAGACCAAAAAAGTTAATCTGATGTCTCCTCACAGAAAACCACATTTTTGTCTGTCTATGTGAAGCATTTGCCATATGAGTTGCTGTATAAATTGTTACTATAGGAACAATAATGCTCTTATATATAAACTCATTAATATAAACCTGTGAATTGCCTTGCAACCAACACTTCTGTCAGATATGCTGTTATAGAAAATTCATCAACACCTTCTGACCAATCAACAGTGCATGCACCAGTGCTGTGTTATAATATAAAAATAAATCAAGCACAAAACAAATAATTCAAGTAACCTTTTGAAAAAAAAAGTAAAAAAATAAGCCATGAAAAGTTAACATCTGTAGCACTGAATACTGCATATTCTTCTTTAATCTCTTCTAGTTAATTTACTTTGATCTTTACATTATATATGTATTTAAAAGATCTCATTTTTATTCAGTCTGCTGTATAATTAATCTTAAGATGCCTGAACATGACACCCCACTGCAATGTACAGCAGTCCAAGTATCTAAATACGGCGCACGCACACACAAAAAAAATTGTAATGTGAGGAGCCCTAAATGTGAGTCTTAATCCATTAATACTGCATCACTTTATCACAACACAACATATGCACATGAATATATTAAGATTAGACCTGCTACACTAGTTTTAATGGTAAGAGAATGGTGGGCAACTAATGAAAAGCAAACCAAATCCCATGTCTGTATTCATGACTATGCTTTACGTCGTAGTTATGACATCAACTAGGTTGTGAAAGTGCACAGTGGAGATACTCTATGAACACGTCCCTGAACATCCTTAATATTTTGTAATAATAATATAGCATAATTTGAGTTTACGTGTGATCAAATGTCCACCACTGAGTGCTTCTGACACTCAAAATGAGTTGTGTGATGTGCCTGTACTGCTGAACAGATGTCATTTTGATTATATTTTGAATTTTTTTTATTATCTGCTTTCTCTGTTTTCCTCCACAAACCTTTGCTCATTTTTATCAATGGTTTGGATAAATATTTAACATTTATGGGTGGTGTGAATAAAAAAAAGTAAGTTATTACTTATAAGAATAAAATACAGTGCTAAAAGGCTGAAGATTTCAGAGTAACAGGTGGAATGAAGCAAGTTGCAATTTTGGATTTTGTTAGGGAGAAGCGTGCTGGGCTAGAATACTATGAAATATTTTATCCATTTAATTGTGTTCTTCTACTTTTCTTAAAAGTCATTTTAACAATACGTTCCATTTACCAAAGCAAGCACACTTTAATGTCATGAAAATGGCATGAAAGTAGAAAGAAAATTCTGTACAACAGCTTTGATCAATTTTCCTTTCCTTCTTTGGCCCAGACTTAAAGCAAAATGAGTGAATGAGCCTCCAGTTTCTTCTTTCTTCTTTCCTTTCTTTAGCTTTCTTACACATAGCATAGGTACAGATAGGTCTTCTCAATCCTCCAGTCTGGGGGAACATCCTCAGGCTTGTGGCTTTTCATGTGTTTCTGCATGGCCGAGAGGCTGGGGCAATACTCCTGGCAGATGGTACACTGGTAGGGCGACGCTCCATTGTGGGTCCGTAGGTGTTTGATCATGGCTGAGTAGTCACGCGAGCGCTGGTGGCATAGCTTACACTCAAATGGCTTCTCACCTGAGGATCATATGGAAAAGCTATAACAATAATAAAGATTTAAATTCAAACACAATGTCACTTAACAATTTGAGGGATATCAACACCGAAATGGTGTGTGTGTGTGTGTGTGTGTGTGTGTGTGTAAGTGGTATTTATTTATTTATTTATTTAATGAATTTAATTATTTGCTTTCCTTTCTGAATGTGGCTGTGATAAATAGTGTTTAAAGATTTGTATAGCTGGGTTGGCTAAATATTCAATACTTCACTTATACAGTATCTCACAAAAGTGAGTACACAACTCACATTTTTGTAAATATTTGATTATATCTTTTCATGTGACAACACTGAAGAAATGACACTTTGCTACAATGTAAAGTAGTGAGTGTACAGCTTGTATAACAGTGTAAATGTGCTGTTCCCTCAAAATAATTCAACACAGCCATTAATGTCTAAACTGCTGGCTACAAAAGTGAGTAGACCACTAAGCAAAAATGTCCAAATTGGGTCCAAAGTGTCAATATTTTGTGTGGCCAACATTATTTTCCAGCACTGCCTTAACCCTCTTGGACATGGAGTTCACCAGAGCTTCACAGGTTGCCACTTGAGTCCTCTTCCACTCCTCCATGACAACATCACAGAGCTGGTGGATGCTAGAGACCTTGTGCTCCTCAACTTTCCCTTTGAGGATGCCCCACAGATGCTCAGTAGGGTTTAAGTCTGGAGACATGCTTGGCCAGTCCATCACCTTCAGCCTCTGCTTCTTTAGTAAGGCGGTGGTCATCTTGGAGGTGTGTTTGGGGTCGTTATCATGATGGAATACTGCATACTGATCATGCTCTGCTTCAGTATGTCACAGTACATGTTGGCATTCATGGTTCCCTCAATTAATGGATGTATAAGTGCTGCCAGCATTGCTGCAGCGGTTGAAGGGGTGGGGGGTCAGCCTGTCAGTGCTCAGACCATATGCTGCACAATGCATAAAATTGGTCTGCATGGCTGTTGTCCCAGAAGGAAGCCTGTTCTAAAGATGATGCACAAGAAAGCCCGCAAATAGTTTGCTGAAGACAAACAGACTAAAGACATGGATTATGAGACTAAGATAAACTTATTTGTTTCAGATGGTGTTAAGCGTGTTTGGCGGCAACCAGGTAAGGAGTATAAAGACAAGTGTGTCTTGCCTACAGTCAAGCATGGTGGTAGGAGTGTCATGGTCTGGGGCTGCATGAGTGCTGCCGGCACTGGGGAGCTACAAAGTTCATTGAGGGAACCATAAATGTCAACATGTACTGTGACATACGGAAACAGAGCATGAGCAATATGCAGTATTCCAGCACGATAACGTCCCCAAACACACCTCCAAGATGACCACTGCCTTGCTAAAGAAGCTGAGGGTGAAGGTAATGGACTGGCCAAGCATGTCTCCAACCCTATTGAGCATCTATGGTGCATCCTCAAATGGAAGGTGGAGGAGAACAAGGTCTCTAACATCCACCAGCTTCATGATGTTATCATGGAGGAGTGGAAGAGGACTCCAGTGGCAACCTGTGAAGCTCTGGTGAACTCCATGCCCAAGAGGTTTAAGGCAGTGCTGGAAAATAATGGTGGCCACATTAAAAATATTGACACTTTGGGCCCAATTTGGATATTTTAACTTAGGGGGGTACTCACTTTTGTTGCCAGCGGTTTAGACATTAATGGCTATGTGTTGAGTTATTTTGAGGGGACAGAAGATTTACACGGTTACACAAGCTGTACACTCACTACTTTACATTGTAGTATAGTGTCATTTCTTCAGTGCTGTGACATGAAAAGATGTAATCAAATATTTACAAAAATGTGAGGGGACTACTCACTTTTGTGAGATACTGTAAGTAGAAGGAACAAAATAGTGTGCAAAATGCTTTGTATTTATTAGTATAACAAGTGCTTTACGGTGTGTCTTACATTTTGTATTAGACGCAAAATGTCCAACAAAACCCTGAGGGGAAAATTGTCCCTGTAAATGTGCAGTGAAAATCACAAATGGGTAAAAAGGTAAGCTAACAGCCTATCATTGTCAGCAGCAAACTGATTATTGATCCGTCATTGACAGTGAGTGTAAATGTCACTGATTCCATTGTTGGCTGTCTACTGGACTACTGGCCTTTTGCTGGGAGCTCTTCTCTGCTCTCATTATCTACATGCACTTAGTCCAAAGCCGTGGCCTTGTTTGACAAAAAGAAGTCAATTATTTGACAGACTACCTGATAGGGTGGTTTGGTATCTGCCTTATTGAAGAGCAAATAGAAGCAGCAATCAGCCTGTAATTCCACCTCAACCACAGTTGTATATGCCACCCAAGATCACAGAGCCATCACAGAGCCAACAAACAGATTTAAGTTATAGCATCCCAAACTTGAACCCTTGTAAAAGTGTTGTAAAACCCATTATTCCAACAAACATGCTGTGTAATCAGCAGAGGTGAGAGTTGATACAAGATAATGATTAAATCTGTTCATTCTTTATTATATTATTTATAATTTCTGTGTCTATATATTTTTTAAACAAGTTTCATTGTTCTCAAAACCAGTTCCATATAGTTCCCTAAACATTTCCTGCATTAGGAGGGGGACATTTAGTGGGAATTAAAGTGTTTAACTTTTGCACAGGGTTGTGTGAGTATTTGGAGCTCTGACCTGTGTGTACGCGGTAGTGTGTCTCCAGCTGATGTTTAAGGCTGAACTTTTTGCCGCAGCTGTTGCATTCGTAGGGTTTCTCTCCAGTGTGGATGCGCTTGTGGCCCTTCAGAGTGCTCTCATCCCGAAAGCAGCTGCCACAGAACTCGCACTCATACGGGTGGTCACCTGTTCCAAAGAGTCATAATACTCAATCATACTTATACTATGCAATAAAGCAGTTAAGATGGTTTCATTTAACCAAAACAACCCATTGAACTAAAATCTCAATATACTGTGAGCAGTAGCTTTTAAAATGCCAATAATCTGTGATAGTTGGCTACAATATGTGTTGACTGGATCTGGCTGGCTGCTAATTGCTTTTATGAGCTGACTAACAGCTTCTTATATCATTTTCTCAGGCAGCAGCATGGGATGTGATCAGGCGTATAAAACTCCCAATATTTAATGCATCTCAGCGCAGCCGGGCACACTTTAAGCCATCAGCAGTGACCCATGCTTTTCATTATCTCCCTGTCCAAGTGGTAACCGTGCCTTGAAATAAATTGTATTTCTTGTTATGTACTGTCATGCTTCGGTGTAAAACCCCATCTTAAGACACCATGCAAAAAAAATCCCAAAGTACATCATGGCATACAATTCACATTCAATTCCACTCTTGGTAATAGCAGCAGTCTGAAATGAATGGGGTTTTTATTAGAGTGGAGAGGAAGGACAGGTTGAAGTCCTGCAAGACCAGATATATGATGATATATAGAGCAGCAGTCTTTAGGTACCTGCATCAACTGATCAGATGCACCTTACAAAAAGCCCTGCAGCCTGTCTGTCATTAAAGTTAATGGAGCTGAGGCGAGCAGCCGGTCGGCCAGACTCACATCGCCGCAGGCATGCTAATGTGCTAATGCTCAGCCCTGGGAAGATTCAACACACACTGGTAATGTCAATTACCTGGCACATACAGAGAACTCTTACTCTAACACTAATACTCTAGTGTATTAGATTTTACATTTACTGTATTGATCTTTTGTTGGATAGGTAGCCAATCAGAAGACTGCTGTGGCACAAACTGTGAAGACATCACTGTCTTTGTTTAAGTTAGTAATACATAACCACATAACAGTCTGTAAAATTCAAAGTAAAACAGGCTTCCATTATTTAAAAAAAATCATCCAAATGGTCTGACAAAATGGCATTAAATGGCTTGAAAGACGAGCTAAAAGGAGCTTCAGAGAGCTTTCTGTGCCATAAACAATCCAGCTCACTTGTCTCTGTCTACCCTATCAAACACAGCTGTGAACATTAGACAGCCGCCACTGTCTGCAAATGGCCTGCCAGTGAAATGGAGAGGGAACAGGAATGGCATATTAATGAGAAGACACTACATGTGCTGAATGTAGAAAGGAGAGAGGCTTCAGAATCAGACAGACACACATGGTTTAGCAAAATGATATGGCCAGATGTGCTCTTTGACCCATATGTATTGCCATCAGCACAATACCAACACCAACAAATTCCCCACATTCTAAAATAATATAATCTAACATGGGGTTTATGACTGTGTTTAATCCAACAAGCTGTTTGCTTTTTCATGTGCATTCCTTTATCTTCAGTAAATGCTTTATCCTGGTCAGGGCTGCAGTCGATCCAGAGCCTATCCCAGAAGCACAGTACACAAGGTGGGTATACACCCTTAAATGTGTACAGAACACCATGCACACATACATTCACACTTGGTCTAAATAACCCAAGTCAGCAGTCAGGAACCATTCTATGATTGTGTGGCGTGGGGCTTTGGTAAAAGAAATACTTCTGAATTGTGGCTGAATTGCACAATTACATATGTCACCTTTGTGCACTTTTGTTTGTAAAATGGTAGGCACTAGGTTTATCCATTAGTTTTTTTCTATTATTTTCTTCTGGTACCAACACTCAAGCTGTGAAGAACAGTGCTTTTTGGATAAATAGCAAATTATTGTGCAGGAATACCTACAAGCAACGAGCTGAGCTTGAATAAAAGATTATTTTTAGCCATGTATTTTTCGCGATGCTCTCAGTGAAAGTACTCATGCCACAAAAGTAAACTAATTACAGTATTCAAGTCCTCAGAAACATTGAACCAATCACATTACTCAGGATGCTTCCATACAGATGTGGACTGTGCTGTTTGGTTGAAGCAAAACCCAGATCCGTTCTCTGGATCTACTGATGACCTACTGGATGACCTACTGGTCACTGGAAATTTTGTTCCAACAGCCCAGAGTCCAGAAATAAATTCAAGTGTGAAAATGAATTGATATTTGCCTGAGATGACTAAAAAGAAATCAGTATAAAAAAAACTCAGCAATTAAATCACCAGGCTCCCATAACTAGGCAGATAGAGGCTTACCTGTATGGGAGCGAAGGTGACGTTTAAGAGCCGTGTGACTGGGAAAAGTTCGATCACACTCGCTGCAGATGTAGCTGCGCACACCAGCATGGACCTCCATGTGGCCTTGCAGTGCCTTCTGAGTCTGGAAGCGTTTCCCACACAGCAGACAAAATACAGCCATGTCTGAGCCTAGATCAGAGAGAGAGAGAGAGAGAGAGAGAGAGAGAGAGAGAGAGAGAGAGAGAGAGAGAGAGAGAGAGATTTAATTCTCAATTATTATAAATACATGAAACATTATGACAATTCATTTCGAGCAACTGTATAATTAGTTATAATTACATTGACTACAAACTAAATACACTACCATATATTCTGATTCTTGCTGATGTTGGAGCCAGTGTTCAGAGCACCTACAGATATTTTTAATAACGTTTCCAAGGTTAAGAGCCAAACAAAAAAATAATCAGATGTAGGGGGGTTTTAAGTTTAAGGTCTGATTAAGACCCAGGTTTGATTTTACCATTCATACATTTACTCATGTTCAAGAAGTGCTTTATCCTGGTCAGGGTCATGGTAGCTCTGGAGCATTGGGAACAATGGGTGCGACGTGGGACTATAAACTGAATGAGATACCAATCGAGTGCACGGCACCATACGCATACTTTTACACATATTTATATACTATTGCAATTTACAGCAGTCAACACTGCATTTATTTGTGAGGTGGGAAGAAACCAGAAAACCCAGAGGAAACCTATGCACACAGATGGCAAAACATGCAGAGAAACTCCACATAAACAATAAGCTGGGTTTAGGATTTAATCCAGGGACCTTTGGGCCATGAGACCGCAATGCTACCTGCTGCACCATGGTGCTGCCTGATTTTACCATCCAAATTAAAGTCCTTCAGTATAGCACCCATGATGAAATATATGTTTTGTTGCTTTTAGTTGTTTATTCTGAGTATGTAGCTGCTTTTTTTTTTTAATCCATGGCATTAACCTTAGCATTAGCATAAGCAGTATAGATCCTATTTACAGTTGCAATGAAAATTATATCAACTCCCATTGCAAATCAGGTTTATTGTCAAAATTTACAATAAACCCCTACAAACCCCTAGCCAGTTCAGTTATTACAGCTCAACCACACCTGGTGCAACTAATGAAGCACCTGTTTTGCATATTTGTGCTGGTGTGAGGGATTCTGTTCAGGGGGTTGAATAATTTTGAAGCTGGAGAAGTCAGTATATTTAAATTGCTTTTGTTTGATTTGTTCATTGCAAACATCTGAAAGTTTGAAAATTTGGACAATAAACCTGATTTGCAATGGGGGTTTAATTTTTTTGATTGCAACTGTATTTTGTTTAAATGAGTTGTAAACCAGTTGTTTCCTCCTCTGAACAGTGTTTCACAGGTGTAATATCAAAAAACACTGCAATGTTCACATTTTGGTTTATGGGCTTTATGAAAATAACCTTAATTGCTGTGATTGTTGACATAATAAAACATCCTGATATCTTCCTGATATCTTCATTTCATCCTGATACCTTGCTGTCAACATTTTGGTGCTGGAACAGAAACAAGAACTGGCTCTTTCACAGAGGGAAAATACAAAATTGTTCTACCTTAGCCATCAGCATCAGGTCTGGTACTTGCCAGTGGAAAAGCACTACGTGTCTCCCTTTCATTCTTATAAACTGTTGAGTCTAGCATCTCCTGCTTAAAGTAAAGCTGTCTCTAATTTAAAATCTATGTGAATTCCCAGAGGTGGGCTTATAAACAGTAGGCCAGGATTGACTTCCAAGTCAATCAATCAGCATTTGCCTCAGAGCTCAGAGAAACAAGGGGGAAAAAGCCACAGTAGCACCTGAGACACATAAAAATCAGCTTCTATCACAGACAGCCTCCCAGCAATGGGAGTTTTGTGCAAAAATGGCTGAGAAGCACTCTCTCACCCTATGCATTCTCTCCTGTATTTCTATTATTGCCCAGTTTAAGGCTTATTAGAACGCAGAATAGGAGAACATAGGTAGAGAATTTGAAAACCAACAAAGCACAGAAAGAAAGAAAGAAACAAACAAACAAGGAAGAAATAATAATTAATACCTGCCATACAGTAGCTATTATACACCTTATGTATTATCTTACTACAAATACTACAATTAAGTTATACGTATATGAAAGCTTACATATCATTACTAATGTGTCTTTGCTGCTATTACAAAAGTCAAACTTTTACAGAACAAACAGTGCAATGATACATTACATGCTACTTGTAACCAGAAGAAGGAAAAAAGAAAGACAAGTACAAAGCTATCCCTACTTGCTTGTGTTTTTAGAAATAATTTACCTCTACAACTCTATCTATTTATACTATCTCTTTTGCTCCTGAGAGAACACAATGTGGTTCTCGTACTCTTCATATATCTCTGTTTCTCTCTCCACTCAGCACACTCCCAGCAGAGGTTTAATGGTTCTGAAGTAGCTGACAGAGTTGCTTAAGCTGAGGTGAATGGGCCTGTTAATGGAGCTGGTCACTCTCACAAGATAAGTGTCAGCCCTCCATACTAGCAGGAGATACAGTAGCTCTTCGCTCTGCTTTAGACAGCTTTCCTTTTCCCATACCTACATTCTAAGCATCTTGTTCTGCTCACTACCCAACAGTGGAGGTCCCATTGACACATGATGTTTCTTTTGGCAATATAAATGTATAAATATACTGTCACAATCCGTATGTTTTGTGTGTTTTTGTGTGTTAAATCTGTGCAGGTCAGGCCATTCCAAACTCCAGTCCAGCCCTTCCTGCCCTGCCTTGGATGCTGCTTTAACAGCTTTGTGGTGTGCTGCTTCCACCCCAAAGCTAAATGGTAAATGGCGCACTTATATAGTACTTTTATCCAAAGCGCTTTACACTGTGTCTCATTCACCCATTCACACACTTATACACCAGTAGTAGTAGAGCTGCCATGCAAGGCGCTAACTTGCCATCAGGAGCAACTTGGGGTTCAGTGTCTTGCCCAAGGACACTTCAGTATGTGGAGTCATGTGGGCCAGGAATCGAACCGTCTACCCTACATTTAGTGGAAAACCCGCTTTACCACCTGAGCCACAGCGGCCCCAAAGCTGGTGTCATCAATGGCTGACAGTATTTAATGGTGATGGAAAACTGTTCTACTGGCTTCGTTTATACAATGCTCACTCATTTGCATTTGTGGTTGTGCTCGTTAGTCATACATCTATTGTGATATTTCTAGTTATTGAACTGTGCCTGTCCCGACTTCAAGCTTGATCTGCCCTTTGATGTCTGTTTGCTGCCTAGATTTGTGTATAGTCACACTATATATATATCAAAACATTGTATATATTCACCAGTAGTAGGGTTGCAACTGCCATTTATGTCGGGTGTTGGTTTTTGTCTCTGTTATTGGTAAGGGAGTGTAGGGAAGCTAATTGTCTTTTGTTTTTTTAGGTAAGTTAGCTCCCCTTAAATAGCAGTTTTGTTTGTTGTTTGGCCTTGGTCCACCCTGGAGTTTTCCCTGTTTTTTGTGGTGTACAGCAAATGTACAGTAATGTGCAAAAGTTTTAAGCACCAAATTTTTTTGGTACAAACTTTGTTATAGATTTTGTATACTGCTGTATTATGAAGTCAGTACAAAAAACATTAGTTTTCTAGCAAAAAATTTTATGTTACAGAAAAATGTTTGCATGTAATTAAAGAAAGCAGCATAAGAGATTACATAAGAGACCACATTACATACTATAATTACATAAGGGACCACTTTTCAGACAAACAACACAATGAAGGCTGCTGGGTTCTGCTGCAAAAATAAGAAGCTAGTGCTATAGTCAAAGTCTCCAGAAGAACTTTCGCTGGTTCTGCAAGTTGCACAAAAAAAAATCTGGGTTACGCATGTAACTCTGTTCCCTCAGAAAGGAATGAGACATTGCATGAGCTCCATGCTGTGGGAATTGCCCTCACACATGACTGGAATCTGAAGCTTGTGCAACATCATGCCTATTTATAGGCCTGCTGTGATCAGGTGCCTGTGAACCGCACTGTCAGCCTCTATAATCTGAAGCGAAAGACGCAATTCATAGGCATGACAAAGCTACACAACATCTCGTTCCCTTCTCAGGGAACAGGGTTACATGCGTAACCCAGACGTTCCCTTTCAAAGGGAACTCAACGCTGCGTGAGTTCCATGCTGTGAGAACGATAATACCCACTCCGTCATCCTGAGGGTATATCCTGTATATCCTGGGCTCATATGGGGCACCTGACAGTTCTTCCAGGACCACAGAAAGGTTCCAGGAAGGTATGTGTGGTCTGCAGATGGGCCTTAGCCATCTGAGACTACACATAAACCTCGAAGTTAGAGGATGTTGCCCCACAGCCAACTGATGATGATTGGCTTCATCAATAGAGGTGTGGCTGGCCAAATGGACCCTGATGTAGAACACACCATCCCTGGTGCAAAACGTCCATGTAAGAACTCCAGGACTGTAGCTGTTCACTATGTCTAACTGGAGTTCCTCACACCATCGCTCCAGCATTCAACATGGTCTCTTCAACCTCAGTTGCGAGACCAGAATCTATGAGCTGGTGCCCATCAGGGGCCAGACCCACAGTATACATAGTTCTCGCTGAGGGTGAAAAATCAGCCCTCTGGCTTGAGACAGTAGATCCATGCGGATGGGAATCTCCTGAAGAGTGCCATTTAGTAGGGATATTATCTCAGAGAACCATATTCAAGCTGGCCAATACAAAGACATAGACAGTCTTAGCAAACTCTCGCTAGAAGTTGTGGAAGCAATGCCGGGAAAAACGTACAGATGTGACTTAAGCCATGTGTGCACCATGGCATCCAGCCCCAGTGGTGTCCGAGGAGTGAGGGCAGACCATGGCAGGCAGTGTGTTGTCTCCTCGGAGGCGAACACATCCCCCTCCACTTAACCGAACCTCTGCCATATGAACTTCACTTGTGGATGGAGCCTCCCATCCCTGAGCCTCAGCCCCTGCCTTCCAGTTGCCTGGAATGTATATTGCACTCACTGACAAAAACTTTCACTTTGCCCAGAGAAGAATTAGTTGCGCATGCCTGAACAGGAGGCATGAACATATCCTCGATGGTGGTTGATATATGGGACCACCGCTGAGATGTCTGTCACAACTAACACATGGTGACTTATCAACTGAGGCAGAAAGAATTTCAGTGCTAGAAGCACGGCCCACATTTCTAGGCGATTTATATGCCACTCCAGAGGAGGTCCACGCCATAGACAGTGAACTGGACAGCCATCTAAGACAGCTGCATGAGGGAGGTGTCATTACCATCTTACGATAAGGAGACACCCCTTGAGTGTGACCCAATGCTCGAATCTGGAGACACTTCCAAATTCAAAGAGCACTCAGTCATCGCCGTGTTCACCGTTTGCTAAGGTCTTATCCTTGGACAATATCCCCGACTTTTCAGCCAGCACTGAAACGGTCTCCTGTGCAGTAGATGATGTTGTATGATGTTGGCTGCTACTGCCATAGGCCCCAATAGTCTCTTGTAGAGGCTGGAGGGGATGCCGAGGTCCAGCTTTATCTTGCTCAATGGTGATAGGATTGAACCTATGCATGTTGGGGATAGAAATGTCCTCATTGTAGTGGAATCCTTATAACCTCTAGAAATGTTGTCCTCTGCACTGGAGAAAGCATACTTTTCTTGAAGTTCAACCTGAGCTCCAAGCTCATCATGCGGGTGAGAACAACATCTCGATGTTGAATCACCAGTTCACTGGATCGTGCTAGAATTAACCAGTCATCTAGGTAGTTTAGTACACGGATTCCCTCAAGTCGCAATAGAGTCAGAATGATATCCATGCACTCTGTGAAGGTGCGAGGGGATAAAGCTAGCCCAAAGGGAAGAACCTGATATAGGTATGTGTCACCTCCAAACTCAAACTTCTGGAACTTCCTGTGACTGGGCAATATTTCTATGTGGAAATATGCATCTTTTAGATCTACAAACCAGTCTACAAACCTAATCTGTGGGAATGTTAAGTTTGAGCGGCAGCATCTTGAACCTGTTTGTCCGAAGAGTGAGTTCAGATGACGCAGATCTAAAATTGGCTGCATACTCCCATCTTTTTTGCGGACTATGAAATAACAGCTATAAAAACTGTAAAACCTGTTCTCCTGGCTGTTTGCTTTTTGGTCCAGGCTCCACACGTGGATGCCTGGGAGAACTCAACACAACAGATAAGTAACTGGCTGAATACCACCGTATGTCGAGCTCACTCAGCAGGTCTGCTTGGTAGGCCTGCAACACTTCCATTGTTTTGCAGTGACCCACAAGCAAGACCCACAACCGCATAGGCCTTGCCCACCAATGCCGCAGTGGCCTTACATGATTTGGATGGCAAAGCCGGCCCCCTAAATCACCTGCCATTTATGAAGACAGGTAGCTCGCAAGAGCCTTATCCAGTTTAGACATAGCTAAATAGTCATGCCGATCATTCCCCAAAAATTTCCCAAATAATCCGACATGGCAGCGTTATAAATACAGCTTATGTGTGGTTTTTATCCAGAAGCATGATATTTTGTCATGCATTTCTGGAAAAAGGGTAGTTTTCTGCAGTGTGAGGGAGATTTATTTTATTATTTTATTTGAGGGAGATTTATTTATTTTTCTGTATTTTTGTATTTCAAGTTCAGTAATATCAGATGTGAGTAAGTGATTCAAGCCCACTGCTCATCTGATCTTTTGCCCATGGTCTGGATATTAGCTAGCATGTTAATACAATTGGGGTCATGGCAAACCTTTCTGACAAAATATACAGAGAACACATATCAGGTTAAAATAAATAAATAAATAAATAAATGATCAGACATTATAGTTTTGTAGCTAACTTTCGTTAGCAGCATATAACAGAACTTGAAATGCAGTGATCCTCAGGGAAATCTCCTTTTCAATTTAACAAAATCTTCTATTTTAGCTGGCTAGGCAAAGTGAGACCACAGCTTTGGCAATTGCATGAGCACTGCTGTTTGATTGGGCAGTCACAGTAAGAGCTAACTAGGTAATTGAAATGAAAAGACAAGCTCTGTTCAGACGTTTTTGCTCTGCCATCTTGTACTCAATAACTGTGACAGCCACTGATCTGAACAATAAAGTTATTTTACACTTATGTAATACTGAGTACTGAGTATTACAATTTGCAAATACTAAAAAGGCTGTATTTCAAACTGCATACTACCATGCTAGTCATTACACCACCAATATTATTGGTTTCTAATCATGCAACGTAGTGCACGTTACATGGTTTGGGACACAGTCATAAATTATTTCTGAAGGTGTATTATTTAACACTTTTAGCCATGAGATTAATGCAAGATTATCACAACACAACCCACATTATGAAATACTAAGTGGCAAGTAGCTTGCAATAGCATTTTTCAACCAGAAAGGGCAAAATTCCAAAATCATACATCCTGTAGCTTTAACAAAGAAACATATAACAACATTATATTTGTTTACTTAAGGAGACCTTTTATGTATGAGCGAGAGAAAAAGTGGAAAAAAGCACACAATCAATCTTTGTTCCTTACTTATTTGAAAGAATAATTGTTACTGCTGATCGTTATGCTAACTGCCCTATTACTTTGGTGACACCCTGTACAACAGCAAGAAACTGTAATAAACTTCTACATCAAGTATAAATAATCATGTAATGTTTGATATGCATAATATCATAATATTATAACCAGTTTGGAAGGGAAGGTTCATATGATGAAAAAGAATGGATGGAAAGAAGGGCTGTTGCTAGAAGGTTAGAGATTTTAAGCCATGAGCTGTAGTGGGGTGTGAGGTTAGGGGAAACAGGAGGCAGATGAGAGGAATGTGTATGTGAAGGACCTGGTTGCCCCTGCTGAGCATGGACAATAAGGAGTGGAGTGTGACTGAACTGAAGAGTACACATTGGAGCCCTGCTCCTAGCTTTACTCAAATACCACTGCACACACCAAAATTACATGGGCTACCATTGGCTGTGTGATTAGCACAGGAGACAACTAAGAAACTCAAATTATATCTGGGATATAATCTGGAATGCATGATTGTGGGTTTCGTTTCTGATCAATCTCATTTAATATTCAATACTGCCTAGTAATTCTTATACTAAGCTTTTTCCAGTGGTAGTGAAATGTAGTATCAGCATCAAATTATTATATTAAACTTGGAGAGAGAGAGAGAGAGAGAGAGAGAGAGAGAGAGAGAGAGAGAGAGAGAGAGATCAAATACAAATATGGGAACAAACTGCTCTTCTCTTTGGTTGATCATTATTAAAACAGTGGAGACAGCCTGCCTGCTCCTTCCCAATTCTACAAATCCATTTTAATCAGATATGAGGAAAGGAGCGAGGCTGAGTATAAGAGAGGGAGTGATTAGTATACAGGAGCCTGTGCCACAGCTTCATTGACATTCAAGTGGGGTTAGCATGTTGCATTTAAAATGCCGTCTGATGAGGACTCCAAAATCAAACCATTTGTTACTGCCATTGAAGTGCCTGTGGGCAATAGGCAATTAAATTGGAATTAGTGTGGGGAATGAGATACAGATGATTCATATGGAGAGCGAGAGCTGTCAGAGAGATGTTCTGGAATTCTATTAACGTAACCAGGATGGATACATTTAGAGTAAACACACAGCTAGCTCCTTAACTTCACCGCATGCCATGCAATCACTGTGGTGCGTTATCTAACCTGACTGATTTATTCCCTCTACAGTTCAAAAACAATATGTGTCAAGAAAGAGCATGATTTATCGAGGATGTGTGAATTCTGTATTTAAAACACAGTTAAACGGAACAGAGGCACTGCAGCCACTGCTTCATAGGTCATTTTGAGTTTAATTACTTTTTTATTTAAAGGCTCTGGGAGTTTTAGACACACATAGTACTAGATTTTTTGAATGCTCTCACAACCTCTTTAGAGCCCATTCATAACAGGCCAAATGTTGATCACTTTACCCTATTAATAATTCAAAGAGTTAAGAGTCATTCCTGAGCTCAAATGATTGTGGTTAAAGCCCACTTGCAAGAATGCATTGTACCTCAGGCTATGATTTATTCGAGAGGCCATCTGGACAGTGGGGGAACCATCAGCCTGAATGTCCGAATGACCCATTCTATTATTCCCCGAGTCATAGGTCCAACTCTTTCACACTCTCAGGGTCCTTTTTCTAACATGGATCTGCTGAGAAGGCTTTTCTGTCCCACAAAAGAACTCTCAGCAGCATCTTATCAGACAAGACAATGAGACTTCTGTCGCGGGGTGTTTTGTTTTCTTTAAGACAGTCACTGGAACATGCACAATTGTGGACAATTGCAGATAATCAGAAAAATGTGGAGAATGTCAATGAGGATTAAAGAGAAAAGCTCACAATGCAGAAGGTAGAATTCATCATATCATCATTAATTAAAATAGATTATCAATGCAATGGAAATGGAAAATGTAGATTTTACAACCTGTAACACCTGATGCCTTCTTGTAGGCACATGAAATACCTCAGAACAGTTAAAGAATAGGGGAAACATAGAGAGAAAGCTGAGGTAAAGAACAAATGAGAAATAAAAGGAGAGAGGCAGACTGAGTGAGTGAGAGAGAGTGAGAGTGAGAGAGAGAGAGAGAGTTTCTCTGCAGGACATCAGTATTCCAGCATAACAAGCTGCCTTTCACAGCTCGTAATGAGCCCTAGGTCACAGGAAACAGGTGCTTGGTAGATTATCAAAAACACACAAGCACGTCAGAGAGAGCCTTCACCTTTTATGTATTCATTATGTTCTGTATGAATAATTATTTATTGGAATCAAAGTCTGAGTGCAAAAACAGATTAAAAATCTGTATCACTCAAATAGAAATGTAAATCAGAAAATGTTCTACAACATGAAACAATTACTGACACTTAACCACCACCTGTGCTATATTCAGTGAGTACTCTCAAGACATGCAAGCTAATATGAATTATTAATAACTATTTGTATAAGTAACTATTTTGGTCATGCACTGGCTGTAGAGAATGCAGAAATATTTCATACAGGCCAGCAGGGGGAGTGTTGTGCGTTGTGTGAAAACTCTTTGGCAGACCACAGACCCCACATGACTCTATCACGCAGCATCAGTAACACATATATAACCCCCCAACCCCCCTTCCTCTCGCACGCGCACACACACACACACACACACACACACACACACACACACACACACACACACACACACACACACACACACACACACACACACAATATACAAAACATATTCTGTGATTATTTAAAGCAACCATGAGATTATTTCAGTGTCATGTTTGTTTCTGTGCAATATTTGAAATATGTCCTTTCAGGGAATATGAAAAAATGTTTATTAACTTCAGTCTGAGTTTCTATTTATTAATGCTGTTTATGATTTTCTTTTTAAATATATGTTTACAATAATATGGCCAGCAGTCACTGGTCTCACCATTCTACAGCATCTTAAGTTGATACAGACACTATGTAGTCTCAGGGAGTTTTTCTTTTGCCACTATCGCCTCTGGCTTCACCCTTAAGAATATAATCAGTTGAAAAGCTGCTCTGTGACAATAAATACTGTTAAAAGCACAATACAAATAATACTGAATTGAACTGAATTCAATTGAATTAAGTTTATGCAATGTAAAACACATCATAAGTAGTGGGACAGAAAAATATAACAATCTTGGTTTAATCTATATTTAAATATGTTAGAAATATTCTAATAAATCAAATGCCATCAAATGCCCAAGGCATCAATCCTATTAGGTGATTTTATTCAAATACCCAAATGACCATAATTTAAATGTTAGTTTGTTTGATTTGATTTAATCAGTCTTTACTTAAAGTGTGAGGAATTCTAAGAGGCTAAAGGTAATTTTTAACCAACATAAACTGCTTTTTTCTATTTTCTCCAGGCTAAGCTGAAAAAGCAGCTGTAGCAAATTGTTCTCAATGCCTGCTTTGCTGTACAAAAGGAAGAGAATTTGCTTTTCACACTGGTCAGATGACCCCATGACCCATGGAGAGCAAGGACACAAAAGGCCTGAACTGGTGCAGAAGTTATAGACCTAATCCTGTTCCCACACTTTTGGAAGGCAGGGGATAAATGTATGAGCAACTTGGGATAGTTTGCATCACATTATATCCAAAATGAAAGATACTGTCTGGTTTAAATTACTGAGATTTAGTAATCAGGTAAGAATAAGTAAATCTTTCCACAAGTGAACAGTGTACAGAAACCATTTCCATTGCAGTTGTAGAAATAGAGAAACTTACATCACATAAATGTTTTCGGAACACATCAAGTTAGAAGGTAAAGTATAAAATTTAAAGCAGTTAAATCTAGCAAGCATACTAAATTGAAGAAGCACAAAAGGGTCAACATGCTGACATGAAAAAAATGTTTGGCCATATTTGGTTGAAGAGCAAGCAGACATAAAGGTTGCATAAATAAGCTTGACACACAGGCCACAAAACTCCATCTGTGAATGTCACCGGACACACAGCCATGACATAGCTGGAGGAGCCTCACCTGCTTGCAGCTATTTCAGCTGGGACATTAGAGGTCTTCTGCAGAAAGTTAATTCCAGAACATAGGCAAAATTATGAAACTCAAAATTCCTCCTTTTTTAGGCTAATACACTGGATTAAAGTTAAATATGATAGGTAAGGGAGAATAGGCTTTTCTTTAACAGACACCAAAAATATCCTGGTGCTTTTTTTTTTCAAAAATATTTCTTCAAATTTCTCAAGCTGTTCTGATAAGCAGCTGGGTGCATTTATGTCTTTGTTTACAGTTTAAGTGTGATAATTAATCTCTATATTCACCAGCAAGTTAGTCTTTCTCCCAGTATAAACTAAATTATTCTCTTCCTGCCAATTGGAGCCTTATTTACACAGTGAAATAAACAAAAGCAATCAATATTTATTCAATAAAGACCTTACAACAGGCTGTTTCCAACAACTCAGGAATGTAATTACTTGCTGCTTTGCTCAGCTACAGATGGACAGACAGGTCTCGAGTATCATGAGTTTCATGGTGGTGTGAAAAGTAAGCAGATAAAAATTATTTGTTATGAAATATACAGTGTATAAATGGTTTTAAACCTCACGCATATAGGAAAAACAGCTCAAGATTTTAGTCCCTTGGTAAATGAACGCTACAGATGATTGACAAATTAGAGGAAAAACAGCATCAATGCACCTCGGCACAGATTCTCTGAAACCGTACTGTAGGGATGAACACCATTCTACTAAAAGATAATCCCTCAATTGGTGTTTAAATTATGGTAGTTGAGAGTAATATCTAACACATCACTGTTCAACTCGATTGAGATCTGCAAAAGGTTACAAAGGTCTTAGCATATGATCATTTACATCTTCATCAAACCATTCAGTAGCCATAGTGCACTCTGAATGGGGGAGGAGTCAAGACACCGCTCTCATCAGGAGATAAATGATTCATCATAGGATGAAGAAAATCTTTGGAGGGAAAAACCATCCCAAAACCATCCAAACTCAAACCATGGCAGCAAAATGCCTCTTACAGCATAACACAGCAACCAGTGCCCACATAGTGTTTAATTATGCAGCATGCCCACATAAATTAGTGTTGGGGTTGGATGATGAGTTTGCGTGATGTATTTTTAGTGTGTTTGGTGTTTTCTGTACTTGTTTATCAAAGCATGTCCTTTTAATTATGCTAATAAACTGTGGAACATTTGGCCTATTTTCCCTATTGTTTCTTTTTTTCTCTTTCTCTCTAAATATTAATCTGCCGGCAGGTACAGCAAGACACACAAAGGGACAGCAGATAAAAAGTGAGCCATTTGACTAAATCTGTACAATGTATATTACAAAAACTAGATCAATAATAAAATAATATATGTTCTTATGTCCATGTGGGTTTCTTCCACAGTCTCTGGTTTCCATCCACATCTCAAAAAACATCTAAAAAATGCTTGTATGTGGATAGGCTACAATAAATTATCCCTAGTGTATTAATGAGTGTGGGAATGTGTGTGTGCATGGTGCCCTGTGATGGACTGACATCCCATCCAGGCTGTATTGCCCAACAATCTGCCACAACCCTAACAAGGATAATGTGGTTAATGAAGATGAATCAATGAATTGGATAATATATTGGATAATATTTATTGTCTGTGTTCAAAGAAAGAAAGAAAACATTAAAATAATATTGATTAAAAATATATATTTTAACTATAGATAAAGTTGACAAAATTATACATAATGATAAAAACTATCTGCTTCAGGATATGACTCAATATCCTGAAATCACAGAATTGTTAGATATATACAGAGATTCTTTAAACCCTTGCGCACAACTTGAATGCTTTAAGAATTGTTTCCAGGGCATTCACTGAGACTGTATGCTTTGATATGGGGACTGACAGATACCTCATTTGACCCCTCATCTCTGTGAGTGAGAGAAGCTGTTGGGCTAATCTACCCGAGTGAACAGCTTGCTTAATAATTAACACAACAAGATACAGTGCTCATGTTTAACCACTGTTTATTCAGTGGCCCAATTCAATGAAGTTAAGTCATGCTGCCCTAAATGTTTTTAGATATAGACGTGGGTGACGTGATACAGCACACGTTGTTATGTAGATAAGTAAAACGAGAGACAGTGATGTCCTGGCCTGCTTTCAAGAGTGCCCGGTCCTGAGATGTTAGCTGTAGTTTTATTTTAAGACAGCCTGTAAGTAGGTCAGCTCTGAGTTTGTGACAGTGCTCTGGCAGAGTGTAAACATCGGCACATGATGTTGTTTTTCTCTGTCTGTTCTAGCACCAAAATCAGCTCTCCTGCCACCATTTTCACTCCCTCACTGTGTTTTATAGACTAAACTTTCAAAGCTTTAGTGTGATATTCACCTCCGGCTTTCTTGCATCATTCCTGATGGAGGTGGATATATGAGTGTTTTATTTAGAGAGCTCTGCAGGCTCTTCAGAAGAAAGAAAAAAAAATGTGTATCCTTGGCTTGTCTTCAAGTTCAATGCCACATTCTAACAACATGTCGAAGCAGAATAATCTCACTGAATAACTGCAGCAGCCAAAACCACATCCATTAACAGCAACATGTTTGTGTCCCAAAACTTAAAACTTTTTTTTATTATGGTCTGGTGTACACTTCACTGATCTGAAGCCAAGGTAAAACAGAGCACTTGAGGTTTCCGTGATGTTCCATGATGCATGATGTTTGGGACAGCAGGTAGAAACTTCTGGGCACCACCCTATGTCCACAGGCATTAACTATTGATACAGTGTGTGTCACAAGAGTTACAGTTACACGGCAAAGTTTTTAAAAGGGTTATCGTGTTTCTCCCCATGGAACACAGGTGACAGATATTGCACCCTGATCTCACTGTACACAAACACACAGGCAAGTGTTTGGGCATAAATGTCCAACTTAAAAGTGAGCTTATTACAAATTAAAATCTGCTCCAGAGTTAATAGTAAAGATGATTGTCTCCTCAATTTCAAGCCCATAAAACGATGGCAGCTTGCTTTAATTAGGACTCACCCTTTATATAGCCTCAACATGTGGATCATTAGCCCGATTGAGAACTTTTATACCCAGAGAGCATATTAATTAGTGCAGTCTGGAACACCTGTAACAGTCTACTGTCTGTCTCTCAATAGCAGCAGACTGAGTGATGCTTCTCACATAACACAGATAACTAGAGGTCAGACCTTTAGATTCAAGGATTATTGTAGTGATTTTTGCATGTTTCACTGTGTGTGTGTGTGTGTGTGTGTGTGTGTGTGTGTGTGTGTGTGTGTGTGTGTGTGTGTGTGTGTGCTCTGATGTGCTATCCACAAAGATGACAAAGCTAATAACCTATTTACATAAGAAGGACAGCTTGTCACTGCACCACACACAAGCATGACCCAGAATGACCTGGGATTTATTTACTTAAAAGAAAAAAACAAACACTAAAAGAGCTGCATAAAAAAAAAAAAAAAAAAAAATTCTCATGACATTTTAGCAATCTTATTTTAACAGCATAGCCAAATGTAAATACCTAATTTGCCCATTCTACCCTAAATAATCGCATTGGTCCATTAAGAGCAGAAGCAAGTAGCTGTCAGCTGTGCTTAGTCAGGTTAATGATGAGCAGTGATGGAGTGCATGGCCACTATAACTAGCTATGACACTGAGGCCCAGACCTCAATAGTTTCGGAAGGTTTTTTGTTTTTGTTGTTTGTTTGTTTTTTATCTACCACTTAGCATCTTCCCTTGTCAAATCCAATATGCAAACAGCAATACTGATAATGTTATAATGTCTGATCATATAATATGTCCAAGACTACTCATTCAGCAGTGATGACTGGTTCTCAACTGACCTCAGAGCAGCTGAGGAGAATTTGCCATAGACCTAATCACATTTTATATTTAGCTCTCAAGAGACAATGTCACCAGACTTTAAATTCTTGTAGATAGGTATGCAACATACACATTAAAGTCTAACATCTGACATTACTATGATAAAATTGTTTTAGTTTATGTGAGAACGTGATATACATGTTAGTGTTTATAAGGGCAACTGGTGGTTTGTAAAATGCATACTAATGATGTCATAATGTTACTAGACAAATCAACTTGCTAGTTACAGTACTGATAGTTATTATACCTCACATTAGCTGCAAGTACATGGCATTTTTAATGCATACTTTTTCAGATATCAGGAGGAGAAACAAGATAGAAAAGATTAGGATGGTCTCATGCTCAAGGAGAAAGAAGTGTAAACTCAATAAAATCAAACAGTCTAATTTGAAATAGAGCAGTTTGTATAAGAAATTAAGTATAATGTAACAGAGATTAGTAATTAGCAATAGATGCAGCACATGTTAGACATTGTGGGATAATAAATAAGAAGTAGGTCACATTTTTGCAATGTGGACCACACTAACATTTTGATCCTGTTTATTCCCCTGGAATTATGAAATGCAGCCTTCCAAACCCCTGATGTACTGTCCCATCTTTTATTCCGACAATATTTAACATGTTTTCCTCTTAATTTTCTCCTTATGTAAATATCATAAACAGGCTGGCAAATGCTTCGGTGTGGCAGCAGAAGGAAAACACTACCTGTGTGTGTCTGCCGATGGGTCTCCAAGGCATCTTCTTTAGAGAACTGAGCTCCACACTGATCACACACCAGTGCTTTTGGTCCATCTACAACACAGAGAAGCAGAGGACTTTAGTAAGATTTACAAATACTTGGATATAGTTGTGTAGTACTTTCACTGTGTGACAATTTCACTTAATTTTCCACATGTTCAACTATTTATAACTCCTATTATTAACAGTTATGGAATCAAGACATCAAAGGACCAGGAAAAACTGCATATTGAGGATGAATAACTGTGTATACACTCCATAGACTTCTAAACCTTATACCTGTAAATATAATTTCTCAACCACCTAAATCAATAGCTCACTTTAAAGATGCCTGCATGTGTTTACTGCAAATCAAACAAATGAAACATGAGCTTATTCACCAAGATGTCAGTGTTCTTTAAAGGTTTATGATCACTTCTGTGATAACACACCCACATACACACATACACACACACCAAGAAAAATCAGAAACAAAAAGGCTATTGACAGAACCATAGAACTTGTCAGCTCTCTCTGACTTTATGGAAATTAAAGCCTACAAACTAGCTGAAATTTATCAGACAGATGTACATCCTTAGGAATACTGTATGAAGCTGCATCTGCTTGTATCTCTGCTCTGATTTATAACAGCTGCAGGTTCCCATTCTTAAGTGCAAAGGGTTCTAAAAATGTCAGAACAGAACTATATTTGCAGTGAATCCTTTGTTAAGAAACATTTCATTTACTAAAAAATTTCTGCTATATATAGATCTGAAAATGTTTTCCTGAACTGAAATAGGTTTTTTGTACATATCTCAACCAGAATTAAAGTTCTAGCATTTTCTGGTTACCCAACAGTGAAAGATGGCCTGCCTACCTCTACATTTATAATCTAAACTGAATTGTTTTTTTAAACATTGCTGAAAAATTACAAGAATTATAAGTTTACAATAGGACATGCTGATTTTGCTTTGATTATCAGTATCATCCACACCAGTCTCCTGTTCCTGTTCCACTCACCAGTTTCCTCATCTCTTGCCTTAACAGTTCATTCTCACATCAATAGGGAAATAACTGTTTATTAATACAGCTAGTTTTATTTTGTTGGATTAATTTTCTTGTTATTAATGTTTTTTTACTAGGTTATTTAATTTTTTTGTCCATTGTCATAGTGTCATGTGTACAGTGTTTTCCTCTGTTTTTATAATGATTTGATGGAGCAGGTGCATCATAGACATTTTGACAGACGGCATCTGATTACAATCTGAATTGATTTCGTATCATTATGGTGTGTAACTATCCAAAAACCTGATAAAACCATGAGAAAGGTACACTTAGCTAGCAAGGTTTTAGACATCTTTATGCAGATTGACTGCATTTAACACTGAATTATCAGGAAGATAAAAGGCAAGGTTAGAAATGAACCTAAATAAAACCATTTCCACATCATTTTGGTAAAATATATTTTACTTGTTATATTTTATATGCTTTCTTAAAGTAGAAATCTCAAAGTATATTAAGAAAAACTCAATTTTGGTCATGATTTTTTTTCTTTTTTTCAGCTCTAGTGACTTCTAGCTCTAGTGGTTTTTTGTTGACTGCCTCACATAAACTGCATTTACATGGACAACAATAATCCACTCTTAATCTGATTAAGACCATACTTTGATTAAGAAACTACCATGTAAACAGCAATTTTTACTTAACTTAATTTAATTAAGGTCATAATCGAATTAAACTCTAATCGAATTAAGACAGGTGGAGTACTCTTGTTTTAGTCACATTATGGATGTGTATTACAGACATGTAAACACTTTAATCACATTATAAACATCATGTGAGAGTTTTCACTGCATTTTGCGATTGGACACGATCAAACACGGCAGATTTACGTATACTATATAGACGGTAACTACGCGGTTTGAGAAACAGACCACGGCTTCAAACAGTTGTCTATTAGCACATATAGCATGACAAATAATTAACTGCAATTAAAGTGTACGTAAAAATTTTTAAATAAAAACACCCAAAACTGTATATGGTTCCATAACGAAGACGAATTGTATGTTGATACGTGAGATTCAGGATGGACGTCGGATGTGCGTGGCGCGGTGACGTAATAACACGGGCTGTTAATCTAATTATGATCTAAAACATGTACAACGGCTACATGACTAGAGTATTCTAAAAGCGACTCATGTAAACACCTTAATCACATTATTATCTTAATGAGAGTAAGGTCAATAATTAGATTACTGCTGTCCATGTAAACGTAGTCATACAATGCATCTGGAAAGTATTCACAGTGCTTCACTATTTACACATTTTGTTATGTTACAGCCTTATACCAAAATGGATTAAATTTTGGTTAAATTATTTTCCTCAAAATTCTACAAACAATACCCCATAATGACAATGTGAATGAAATTTGCTAATTTATTAAAAATAAAAAAAAATTAAAAAGCACATTTACATACGTATTCACAGCCTTTGCTCAATATTTTGTCGAAGCACCTTTGGAACCAATTACAGCCTCAAGTCTTTTTGAGTATGATGCTACAATCTTGGCACACCTATTTTTGGGCAGTTTCTCCCATTCTTCTTTGCAGGACCTCTCAAGATCCATCAGGTTGGATGTGGAGCGTCGGTGCACAGCCATTTTCAGATTTCTCCAGAGATGTTCAATCGGGTACAAGTCTGGGCTCTGGCTGGGCTACTCAAGGACATTCACAGAATTGTCCTGTAGCACTCCTTCGTTATCTTGGCTGTGTGCTTAGGGTTGTTGTCCTGTTGGAAGATGACCTTTCGCCCCAGTCTGAGGTCCAGAGCGCTCTGCAGCAGGTTTTCATCAAGAAAGTCTCTGTACATTGCTGCATTCATCTTTCCCTCGATCCTGACTAGTCTTCCAGTTCCTGCCACTAAAAAACATCCCCACAGCATGATGCTGCCACCACCAGGCTTCACTGTAGGGACGGTATTGGCCAGGCGATGACTGGTGCCTGGTTTCCTCCAGACATGACGCTTGCCATTCAGGCCAAAGAGTTCAATCTTTGCTTGGTCTTGGTCTGAGAATCCTTCAGGTGCCTTTTGGCAAACTCCAGGTGGGCTGTCATGTGACTTTTACTGAAAAGTGGCTTCCGTTTGGCCACTCTACCATGCAGGCCTGATGAGTGATGCATAGATGGTTGTTCTTCTGGAAGATTCTCTTCTCTCCACAGAGACACACTGGAGCTCTGTCAGAGTGACCATCGGGTTTTTGATCACCTCCCTGACTAAGGCCCTTCTCCCCCAATCGCTCAGTTTGGACAGGTGGCCAGCTCTAGGAAGAGTCCTGGTGGTTCCAAGCTTCTTCCATTTATGCATGATGGAGGCCACTGTGCTCATTGAGACCTTCAATGCTGCAGAAATGTTTCTGTATCATTCCCCAGATCTGGGCCTCGATACAATCCTGTCTTGGAGGTCTACAGGCAATTCCTTGGACTTCATGGCGTGGTTTGTGCTCTGACATGCATTGTTAACTGTGGGCCCTTATATAGACAGGTGTATGTCTTTCCAAATTATGTACAATCAACTGAATTTACCACAAGTGGACTCCAATCAAGTTGTAGAAACATCTCAAGGATGATCAGTGGAAACAGGATGCACCTGAGCTCAATTTTGAGTGTCATGGCAAAGGCTGTGAATACTTATGTACATGTGCTTTTTTTGTTTTTTTATTTTAAATAAATTTGCAAAGATTTCAACTTCTTTCATGTTGTCATTATTGAGTATTGTTTGTAGAATTTTGAGGAAAATAATGAATTAAATCCATTTTGGAATAAGGCTGTAACATAACAAAATGTGGAAAAAGTGAAACGCTGTGAATACTTTCCGGATGCACTGTATAAGGACATTTGCAAAAAACTGTAAAAGTAAACGCACCAGGTGCATCACATCATGTCATACAGTATAGTCATTATTGTAGGCTCATAATATAATGCAAAGCTCCACGTACTTACTCCACATACAGTGCCATGTAGACTGCGATTCATCTGAGTTAAAGCCATGTGAGAATTGGATTTATATGAGGTGGAAGAAATCTAGTGCAATCTAATAATGATGTGTCTCATTCCCTCAAACCTGCATGTGCTATAGAGGGGTCTATTAAAAGATGTCCCAGACACCTGTAGGGTTGGCCTAGTCTGCCACACAAACAGTGAAGTAGGCCATGAAATATCCCTAATTTTGTGAATGTGGTCTGCTCTGTTCAATCAGGCAGACCACACTCTTTAAAAAGTGTTCTTTATCAGGCTGTGTGTTTCTGCATGAACACCATTTAAACACAAAAAGACCATGTTAGCTTTTTTACTTACAAATGAATGCTTATTTATAAACCAGTGTTTTGGTTGCAGTGTGAGACTTTGGCACTTTTGGCAAGAATGTCTCAAATAGCCAACTGTAAAAATAAATAAATAAATAAATACATAAATAAAAATTATCTAAAACTTGTAAACAAGTATTCCAAAGAAGTAAGAAAAATCTTGGAATTAATTTGGAAATCTTGCAGAAGGGATTTGCTTCTGCTTCACTGTGTGCTTCTGCTTCACTGTGTGAATCTCTTATCATCTTAGATTAATGTGGCATCTTTAGGGTTTAGAAAAAAAATTATTTCCAGGAAAATGTTTTAACTGATTCTGAGATTCTGTCTAGCACACCTACTCTACTCCATCAGTGGTGAGAGACAGCACACAGGAATTCAAATGGGGACTTCCACCATCTCCAGTCCCACCCAGGAGCATCCCACTAACTTTCAACAAAAACAAATAAATAAATAAAATCTAAATCTATAATGACCCAAAGCTTGTCAAGTATCTAATTTCAGTGAGCTGCTTCTAAATAGCTTTATTATGAGTCATTAAAACGCCCACAAACTTGAGGAAGCCAGCCAGCTAGTGCCTAAATTTAGCCTCTCCTCCATATTCCCTTCTACATTTCATTCTTGTAAAGCTGCCTCCAAAAAAAGCAAACCACAGCTGCATGTGTGCTTTTCAACTCATAACAAACAACAAGCAAACCATACTCAGCATGAACTCTGGATGTTCCCTTTTCACCATCTTATTAATAATTTAATGGCAAAATGCAGCTGTGTGAGATAGAACATGCTGCAATTTTTATAACAAAAGAAGGAAGCACATATCTGCATGCACGTGGCATGCAATAATCCTGTTTGGACTCATATGCATTCTCAAATGCTTCTGCCCCACCCCATTCCCTGAAGTGATGAAGCAATTCCAAAATCAAATGGTCTTCTGTAAACAACACACAGTGCACTATATTGTCCATAAAAACACAAACATTCCCCAAAGCAGCCTCCAGACTTGGGTGCAATTACCTTCCATCAAAACACTTTGTGTGGTGTGAAAAAATAGCAGCCTGGCATGTGCTGAATGCCAAATCAGGCCACTGGTGAAAGCTGCTTCTGGTTCTTGGAAATCATAAGGATTTATAGATGGCAAATATGAATAGTGGACCAAGAACAGAATAGTTTGTGGGGATAAGATTACACACATAGATCTACACACATAGAATTAATTTAGGAATACAGCATGACAAGACAAGGTGTGGTCTTATAGGAAAATAATCAAAACATTAAAAAAAAGCTGCTCTTAACAAATAAAAAGTATTGTATAGTATTAAAATATCCTTCTTGTGTATTCATTCTACATTAATATACCTGCTGAATACTTCAGTGGATAATAATTGCATTGTGCTAAAATAGTACGAGTACCTGTTGGCTCAGAAATACTCATAAATATTGACCGTCTCATTATCCACAAACTTCTATCCTGTTTTTATTTTGACACACACAGCAACAAGTTGCCAGGGTGCAAATGAGTAGGTCAAGTAAGTGAAAGTTTGACTGTATTTTGAACATTCAGAGAACTTTAATGTGAGTAGCCTGAGGCAAGCAGCTGCAATATAAAATGAATGGATTTTAAAGTTCCTTACTCAAATAAACAAAGCTATTCACTCATAGAACCTATCTGATGCAAAATCTATGGTATAATTGAACCAGGTTTGAATATCATACATCACAAATATTTATGTTCAAATAAGTTCAAGAAGAAATTAGTTATCTTTGAAGCTCCAATACCTACTGCTGACTGTCAAGAAAAATTTTCCACATACTGTTTTAGCTGAATGTTTAGTTATCGTGACTGAGGCGTTTTTTTTTTCTCCTTAGTAAATATATGTGACTCAATGTCCATAATTTATAGCTATTTCAAAACTGCATATCATTGCAGTCCTAGTTTTGTGACAATGGTCAATTAATAAAAAAATTACTCAGATGGAGACTGGCATGGAGACACACAGTGACACATCTTTTAACATATCCATTTAAAATTCTAGACACATACACATACACTGATCCACTGCATCATGCAGTAACAGCAAGTGAACCAATTCTCAGAAGGCCTGCTGTCCCCTTTTCTGTCTTTCTGTTTTCCCTCCCGCTTTCTGTTTTTGTTTTTGTGTACTTAGGCCTCCTCCTCCACCCTCCTCCACCTTCCTCCCGCTTCAGTGCTTATGTCGTTTCAGAGAGCAGTGGCTTGGAGAGCACTCAAGTTTGATTAATTTAGGGATTTGGGTACAGTATGTTCCTGGACACACATCTGCGAGCAATCATAAACGCGGCGGAATGCTGGCAGAACATCCAGACCTGCAGGCAGCTGATGATGTCATCAGAGCGAGGGAAGAGCTGGCGCACCGCCAGTGATCTCAAAGCAACAGTGCTCTCTCAGACAGCCAGACAGATAGCGAGAAAGAGAGGGAGAGAGAATGTGGAAACTCAGAGAGAGCTTAGTCTGGAGTTCTGACAACAAATTCTTCACATATTTCTGATTCTTCTCTCTTTTGCGCTCATGGTGTACATGAACAGGTGCAAGAGGAATCTCAATCATTCATTCAGCTTCTGACATAAAACGTATCGGTTTTCTCAGTTTTATCTGTCCTAATCTGTTATGATGTATTTTCCTCAGTGAATGTAGTGTGTATTTCTTTTCTGTGTCTGGTTGCTCATTGTTTCACATTGTGTGTTTGTCCATGATTTTTCACTGTTTATGTATCATTGTATTGTAAAGCGTCCACAAGCTCTGGAAAGACGCTATATGAATTAAACATATTATTATTCTGTAAATGCTTTATTCTACTTAGGGTCACTGGTATTTAAATGACTAATTCCTTTATATTTTAGAGAAACAGAACAAACCTCATTAGAAAATATGATGAAAGGCTAGAAACATAAGTTACTATGGGAGCTGAGAAGATGATATGAAATAGAAAGTTGGCAAGTGAAAGGGTAGAGTACATTTGCTTCACTCGTTGATGATACCATATAAGATCCTTTAATGAGATTATAATAAGCACAATAAAATATAAAAAAACATTATTTTTCAAATAATGGCATTTTACACAATTTTGGTAGCCCTGCACTAAGAATCATGAATTATGATTTTAACTTGTCCTGTAGAAAAATATAATGTATATCACTATTATAGTTAAGTTAAGTTAAGTATTATATACTATTATATACAAACCATACTGTTATAGTTAACTATTATGTTATAGTTAAGTCCAGAACAGAAAGAAACCTACTGATATAATTTATATTACACACAGCTTAATATTGTTTTAAACAAAACATCAAATAAACAAACAAACAATCAAAAACCCTAAATCATAAAGTTTCTCTTTACTGCTGTGGTAATATCTTATGTTGTCCCTTTGGAACTCTGTATTACAGTATTAATGGTGTCCTCATTCCTCTCACACCTGACTGCCTCCTGCATAATGAAGCTGTATTTAAAAGCACAAATGCACCAATTAACATGAAAAACACTATGAAACCCATGCAACTGGGGTTCCCTGACATACCAATATGGCTTCATACTTCAGGTTAGTTCTGAGTTTGAAGTTTGTACCTTTTATTATTAATTCTAATAATTTAATAAAAAAAAATTTTTAAACCACCCTTGTTTGTATTTGTGCAAGTTTCTCGTGAAATAAAGTTTTACCATACACACCTTCACTGTGTACACTGTACATAGTAACATCTCCAGTTGACTTAAATGGATGTCTCCCAATTTCCCAATGTATAAACCACTAGAATTTTACCAGAAATTAAGGCGGATGGGACTGACCAGTGACACACTAATACATGCTACCAGCTTGACCAAAGTGCAATGTTCTATCTTGTGTAAATATTTTACGTAACTGAGTAAAACAGAAAACTGAACGCTACATGACAGACACTATGTTCATCTGATGCTGGGGAATAAGAATGTTAATGTTAACCAATTGATTCAGTGTTATCAGTTTCATAATGAATTACTGCTCATTATCATCTTTTAAACTGACAGTTATCCCAATCCATTAGTGAAATCCTGAGTACAGCAATGGTGTGTTATAGTGTGAAGTACCTGAGTGTGACAGCATGTGCATCCTTAACCGTAAGCTATCCAAAAAGTGTTTTCCACAGAACTCACAGCCAAAGGTTTTCATGTCACTATGCAGTTTCCTGAGGAGAGAACAAAGCAAGATGCATTACAGTCATTGGAGTTATATTACTGGGATAGTAGGATAGTTTATTAAAGCCATTAGTAGTCTCATAAGGATAAATTTTGCTTGTATATATATGAGCACATTGAGACTTTGTAAAAGAAATGTAACAGGTAACTGGAAAGTAAAACTGAATGAAAGTGCATTGCAGCTAATGAGTTCATCCTAAACCTCATCACTTACAAATGACATGTCTACGAATCACATTTGGAATGATACTGGAGCTTTTTTAACTGTAGAAAATGTAGTATCAAGGCTTGCCATAATCAGTGGAACAACAATTTATTACGTCCTTGCAATTTAGCATGTTTACAGTAGATCTTTTGTTAATTGTGTTCTTGCAGATGGAGAATTGCAGAGCAAAATGTGTCTCTCAAGTTGATGAAACAAGAAAATGTCTCGGTGAATTAAGAATGTTTAAAACAAAAAAGCACCAATATAACAGTCTCCTAAGAGAGTCGCTCTGTAATGAATAGCAGTGGTTAATAACATAATCACTTTTATTTACATAACCTTTATTACAGTGTATGAAATGATATATCCATTGTACTAGCTAGAAAAAAACAATGCATCTACAAAATACAGGACTAAAACTAAATATAACATTTAGTTATAACTGTCCGTCCGTCCGTCCATCCTCTACCGCTTACTCTTTTTCAGGGTCGCGGGGAACCTGGAGTCTATCCCAGGAAGCATCGGGCACAAGGCGGGGTACACCCTGGACAGGGTGCCAGTCCATCGCAGGTAGTTATAACTGTTTTATTTCATATTAAGCTTAGATTATGTGGAGCATCTGCCATATAAGTCCCAGTGAATAAGCTGTTACCATAGAAAATATATTTCAAAAAGCACATTAATATAAACATACATTAATATGCTTGCACATACGTATATTAATATTTAAAAAATGAACATATGTGATTTTCCTTGCAGCCAACAGTGCTATCAGAGCTTCTGTTATAGAAAATTAAACAACACCTTCTGACCAATCAGAACACAGAAATCAACATCGCTGTGATATAATATACTCTAATAATTCACTAATTGTTGATTGGGTTTGCATGTGGCTCCCCAGCCCCCCCTCCATTTTTTTAATTTTGTCTTGAAACCTTAACAGAAGCTATGTAACATAAAGCATGACGAAAAACCCACAAATGGTTTACAGTATTCCAATGAAGTTGTTTCCGTTATATATGCATATTTAACTGAACAACAGCAGAATTTGAAATGTGACTTGATGGAGCTACTACCAGACTATATTTGTAACTGCCTAATAAAGTATTAACCATCCAAACAGAGTGACTTGAGGGTTTGATAGAAATGGCAAGATTTATCAAAATTTAAACACATTCATTAGAGTGAGCCTGGACAAATATGTACAGTCAATTTTAATAGAGTAGTTACAGCTCTGGAAAGCTTGTTAAGAAAACAACATCAGGTCCCTATCCATGTCAGACCATTTCTAATCTGTCTCATTTGTTCCTAATATTTGTTTCAAATTGAATGTGTTTAATGCTGCTGAAATCTTGGGTAGCATGGTCTGTTTATCTGAGTGATGCTATACATATCAATGACTTGCCTCCACTACCCAAACCACCACCCTCCCACCCCCCCACTGCAGCCCTTTCATATGAATTCCAGCCACACACCCAGACACACTGCAGGCGCGTGCACCACATATCCGAGCAGCAGGCTGTGGCCGTAACCTTTATTCCTGGTAGATTATTAGTGCCATATAATCAGTATCTCCAGACCACTGACAGACATGCACAGCATGCAATAATGTGACAGAATTCCCTCTGTTTCTTAAAAAACTTATCGGCTGTCGGCCCAGGGAGACAATGACTTGAAGCAATTAGTAGAATCCAATCGCATGCATTAACAAAGTAATAAATAGTTTTTTAAATATCACCATTATTACATGCTCTGAAAAGCAGAAAGACAAATGGCTACAGATACCACGTACTATATGTGCTTCTTATGTACACTTATGTGCACTTATGTACACTGCAAGTCAAACACCTAGAGTTTTTTGTGTTTTATTATGTTTTAATCACTAATATTGCCATAGACCAAAATAATACAAGATAGTAAAATAAAAAAAAATTGTGAAACTGGTTGCTCTCAGATCCTGATGGGACTCATGAGACTCAAAATGAGTGCATTTTAAAGGCAGACCCACTTTGATGGCAAACCCATTAAACATACATATAAAAGACTCACTGACAGTACTATGCGTATTAACAAATAAACAATGAATAAATATGTGGTGCAAATAAAAAACACCTATTAATTGATAGATTTGGACCTTTTCTGATTTGATCATTTATATATTTATATTGTCATGTAGAACTTTTCTCAATACACTAAACATTTATTCACAAACATTGTTACAACATGTAATAAAAAACATTAGTAACAACTACATGATGTCATCTGATTGGTCACATAATGGTCACTGTACATATGCACCTCATTTCACTGTACAATGCATATATATATATATATATATGTGTATGTATGTATGTATGTATATATATGCATTTGCAAGTTCTCGATCACGTCTGGGGAGACACACGGTTACATGTAATTTTCCACTGCAGAGATGATCAGCTGTCCTTCCTGTCTCCTTGTAGCACTGTCTTACGTGTCTTATATTACAGACATTGCAGTTTATTGCTCTGGCCTCTACTCAGTCCACTTCTGATATCTTTGTTAGATTTTCTAATTTTAGAGTATTTACAATGAGGTCACTTAAACAAAGATGCTAAAATATGTTGTTCAAAAACTTTGAATGGCAGTGATTGTGCCACAGCACAAGAGTCTTAAGTAGTTTGACACTTCCACTTATAAAAATATTTTACTCATCTACAGAGAGCACAGCAGTATAAAAGCTTTAAAAACTCTGCAATGGTCAGCTTAAGCAAATTATAATCAAAGCAAGAGCAATGATGCTAAAAAAAAATCAGAGAAATACCTGTTAGACAACATCCTGGGCAGAAACCAAAAATATTTCTGCATATTTTTCACTCAGCACTGGCCACTAAAAAAAAAACTACAATGAAGGTTCAGTTACCTGGAATGGAGATCCACAAACACTGCTGAAATATTATGTAGATAAAAACAATCCCAGGATGAATGTAAGAGGGAGAACACAAAGCTTATGAATACACATGGTGCTGACTGTTCATTCAATCACTCGGAGGAAAAACAATTCCAGCTGGACTGAGAAAAACAAATGTGAAAAGATAATGGTCCATTAGTCTCTACAGGCCGTTGTTACACATTCCCATTAAAATTCAGACATTAAAATGTCTACTTTCTCTAAGGAGACAAATCGTTGTACTGTCTGTTTGAGACAGGGGTGAGAGCTTGTGCTTCTGGAGTGGGCCACTAGAAGTGGCTTTGATTAATGGCAGGCCGGGCCCTGCTGGAGCACCTTTCCCACTGAGAGAGCAATTCCAGAAGTGATGTGTGCTGAGGGATACTACAGCTCTGTTGAATTACCAATGAGAGTGCAGTAAGAGAGGCATTTCCAAAAACTGTAGCAAAAACTTGGAAACTCAAAATAAAGCCACTGACCTTGTTGATTCCATTTACATAAAGGAAATATAAAATAAAAAATCCCCATCAGACTGAACTACAGTATATATGGGGTGGCCAAGGAAAGCTCTTTACGATTGTGGGTGTTCATTTGTGATTTCTGACAATTGCCTTCGCAAGACGTCAGTTTGTTATGAAGCTGAATGGAAGTATTATTTATTTGATGTTTTTCTTTCGTCAGTAATAAAAGTGTAAATACTGAAAACCCTTCACATGGTCAGACCTTGGTGAATTATGATATCAACTGACAGCTTAGAATAAAAAAAAATATTTTAAAAATGACATAAAATGCCACTGTCATCGCAGTGCAAATATGTGCAAGAATCGCTAAGATATATTTTAAACAAGTTTACAATTGACTAAATATTTGTATTTAATATTCTTTTTTTATTTTGGTGTAGCATAACATGCTATAACATAAAATCCTACAACAGTTTTTGATTTCCTGCATCTTGGTAGAATACTAGTCTATCATCACTATCAAAAAATTTTTATGCAATTCCTGTAAGATCAATAGCACAAAATCCAACACACACAACAGAACAGTTAGAAAGACTGTGGTCTTATAGTAAATTAAATGAATTGAAAAAGATTTTCTGGATAACTCCTTTGCCCTGTGTTTACAGTGGGAGATTTGTGAATGGGTTTCTCTTGTAAAAGAGACCTGATAACCAGTACAAATATTGTCTGCATTTTATCTTTGTTCTAGAAGCACAGTTACCTGAAGGCATTGTCAGAGTGAGAGTTTCATAATAACTCTCCCACAGAGGAATGGGTCTGCTGAGCCTCAGAGCAAACTTCAGGTTCGGTTGTAGGTGTTCATTTGCGATTTCTGAATATGGCCTTCCCAAGGCCTTAAATGCCATGTTCGTGTGAAACAATAGAAGTGTGTCTTATTCTTTTATGTATTCCTAACCGTCAGTATATGAGAGTGTGAAAAAAGCCTAAATTTATGTTTATTTATTTATTTAGTCATTTTACTTTGAGATATCACTGTTCATTATGTTCCAAATAAGTGGCTTTGTGCTATCCATAGCCCTTAAAAGAACAGTTACGCAGTACTGGGTTATAAAGACGGACAAACAGTTGACTATAATGTCTAGTGAGTCAAACCATTCAAGTTCCTCAGTCTTAGTGGTAAATGCTATTTTTACAAGGAAGGTTACAAGATGTTTTTATTCTTAGTTGCCTATCAGATAAGTAGATTCGGTGGGTTAGTGGCCACCAGTGTTTTTTTCTTCTCTCATTCAACAACAAAAAAGAAAAAAACCCAACTACATTAATTAGCATTTATTGATGACATAAACTGTTATCAAAAATAAGGAACACGCAGGTATGTGGAAACACTGACCAAACCAAACAAAGTACATTCAGCACAAAGACATAATCATATAACTGTACACTACATGCAGTCACATCGCAGTTAAACATTCGAGAAAACCACAGCTCATAGCAAAAAGTGGCCAATGACTTGCTGACTTTTTGTTAATGGGTACTACCTCAGACACCTTCTTATAAATGTATAATGAGTCATTTCCCTAAACAAGAATTTGTGTCTGTATTAATGCAATTAAGCAATTAGCGCACCATACTTACATTGCATTAAATTTCATTACATTACATTACATTCATCTTTTTAATAAACCTACAGTCATCTGAATTGGTTGAGACTGGACAAGGTTCACACAATTAAAAAAAAAAAAAAGCAAATGATTAGCTGAAAAAATACCCTATGTCTCACCACTGAGTCCAAAATATCATGTTATATGTATATTCTCATGTGGTTGCTTGAAATGTTTGTCAAAATCTGAGATGAAAAAATAAACAAATACATCAAATCCCAACAATATACAGTGCCTTGCGAAAGTATTCGGCCCCCTTGAACTTTTCAATCTTTTGCCACATTTCAGGCTTCAAACATAAAGATATAAAATTTTTATTTTTTGTGAAGAATCACCAACAAGTGGGACACAATTGTGAAGTGGAACGAAATCTATTGGATATTTTAAACATTTTTAGCAAATAAAAAACTGAAAAGTGGTGCGTGCAAAATTATTCGGCCTCTTTACTTTCAGTGCAGCAAACTCACCCCAGAAGTTCAGCGATCTCTGAATGATCCAATGTTGTCCTAAATGACTGATGGTGATAAATAGAATCCATCTGTGTGTAATCAAGTCTCTGTATAAATGCACCTGCTCTGTGATAGTCTCAGGGTTCTGTTGAAAGCGCAGAGAGCATCATGAAGACCAAGGAACACACCAGGCAGGTCCGTAATACTGTTGTGGAGAAGTTTAAAGCCGGATTTGGATACAAAAGATTTCCCAAGCTTTAAACATCCCAAGGAGCACTGTGCAAGCGATCATTTTGAAATGGAAGGAGTATCAGACCACTGCAAATCTACCAAGACCTGCGGTCCCTCTAAACTTTCAGCTCAGACGCGAGAAGACTGATCAGAGATGCAGCCAAGAGGCCCATGATCACTCTGGATGAACTGCAGAGAACTACAGCTGAGGTGGGAGAGTCTGTCCATAGGACAACAATCAGTCGTACACTGCACAAATCTGGCCTTTATGGAAGAGTGGCAAGAAGAAAGCCACTTCTCAAAGATATCCATAAAAAGTCTCGTCTAAAGTTTGCCACAAGCCACCTGGGAGACACACCAAACGTCACACCAAACGTTGAGAAATGGCTTTCTTCTTGCCACTCTTCCATAAAGGCCAGATTTGTGCAACTTCTCCACAACAGTATTACGGACCTGCCTGGTGTGTTCCTTGGTCTTCATGATGCTCTCTGTGCTTTCAACAGAACCCTGAGACTATCACAGAGCAGGTGCATTTATACAGAGACTTGATTACACATAGGTGGATTCTATTTATCACCATCAGTCATTTAGGACAACATTGGATCATTCAGAGATCCTCGCTGAACTTCTGGAGTGAGTTTGCTGCACTGAAAGTAAAGAGGCCGAATAATTTTGCACGCACCACTTTTCAGTTTTTTATTTGCTAAAAAAGTTTAAAATATCCAATAGATTTCGTTCCACTTCACAATTGTGTCCCACTTGTTGGTGATTCTTCACAAAAAATAAAAATTTTATATCTTTATTTTTGAAGCCTGAAATGTGGCAAAAGGTTGAAAAGTTCAAGGGGGCCGAATACTTTCGCAAGGCACTGTAACATTCCATAGTAGCAGGTCAGACCAATCACAGTGGATGTAAAGCCTCACAAAAACTTAAGGGTGCTGAAGCCCTAGAGAATGTCTGCTTCTATAGAAATCAATCCCAACAACCACCTGATTGATTTAAAAATAAACTCAATACTTCCGTGATTTTGGCACGTTTGTGTTTTCTGGCCAATAATTAATACTGAGCATTCAGTATAAAAACTATCACATTCAGTTTAAATATAAGATATAAGGCTGTAAGATGCTCTTCATAAAGACATCCATTAGCTCCTAATGAAGAATTTCACCTAAAAAAGAGTTCTGCATAATATGTCAATGAAATCAAATAACTGTTAAAAGTAAATCTGATTACAGACAATTACTTTAAAAGATAGTATGAATTGCTGCATTAATTCACAAATTAGACTGAAATAACACAGTAGAGAGTCTTTTAATAAGCTGATGAATAGTAAATGCACTTAAACACAACAGACATACAGTAGCTAGAGTGGGGATGAGGTAGAAAGATGGGATACTAGAAAGAAAACAAAACAAAAAACTGACCAGATTTGAACCTAAACTCATAGACACTTCAACCAAATCAACATGAAATCTTTTAAATGCTTATCATTCAGCATTCATAATTTTTTTATCACGTAAGGTGCATACAGTGCCAATATTACCAATATTACCAAGGTTACCAATTTTAGTGGAGGGCACTTTATGTTTTACAGTTATTTTCCTTCATTTTTATTTACATTTTATTAACACTGTTGAATCCTCTTGATTGTTCGAAGGTGTGGATCTTTTTTTTTTTTATAGCAGCAGCTCTGACAATAGTGCCATCTATAATTCCAATGATATGTTTCCATAGTAACAGCTAATTTATTTTAATCTAAGACTATTAGAAGTTTTGCTGTCCTGTTTTCTCAGTAACATGACAAGCTGCCTTCTATTTTCCCTTTAATTATTTGAATAATTTGCCTTGTAAATACATACATGGATGAGCCATATGCCATGGCTTTCAAATTAAATTGATGAATTAAAATTTTATTGAGAACAATCCATGAACTGAGTTAACGGTTATTAAATTAACAGTTGTCAAGAAAAAAGCTGTATCCCCCACATCTACCTCCACCCCACGCACACACACACACACACAGAGAGAGAGAGAGAGAGAGAGAGAGAGAGAGAGACACACACAAAAGAGGGTTTGAACACAAGAAACAATTTTAGAAAAGGGATAAAAAACCACCATAGGGGGCCAGAGGTCAGTGGTTTGACCTGACCCCAAAGGAGTTGACCTGTAATGCTTTTCAGTTGAGATAAGGCCTGAAAGCATCCTGTGTGTGACTGATAATATGCTCAGGGGGGGACAATGCAATACAGGAGGACTTAAATCTTGACCAACAGGATTCCAGAGTTTCTTATAGATGACAGAGATTTAAAGATCAATCAATAGCCATAGTCTCTGGACAGGCAAAGGGTTGCTACAAATAAAGCATGACAAAGCAAAACCCTCCCCCTTTACAGTTTTTTTTTTTAGGTACAACACCTTACAGGTTTGTAAGGCCATCCACTAATGACTTAAAGGCTACTGATTAGCTCTCCGTGTGCATCCCTATTAGACTGTCTACTGTACTTATACTCATACTTGAGTATTATGATTTGAGTGTGTATGAGTCAAGCAGTGTATCGTTAAGGTATCCTCTTTTCCACACCTATAGTCTGTGCAAAAATTTATACAATCGTCTATATACTTGAAATAGCATGTATGCTTTTGGCTTCGAGTTCTGATTCTAGAGCACAGATGGATAAGTTGAGTAAACAAAAGAATGAAAAGAAACGCCACAGTTTAGAGGACAATGAAGCATCTCTCATGCCGAGAGGGGGTCAGAGAACCACGGTATGTTTCCCAGCATTAACAAAAACCAGCAACGAGAACAAAAAAGAGCTTCAGTCTTGTGGTTCCTTGGTACTGATTAATCAAACTGCCCAAACCAAGCCTAATTCCATTCTACTGTAAATACACAAATGACTATAGTAAATATGTGCACTGATCATTAGCTGCTCTCTCTTTCTGCCCCTCACCAATCATCTGCAAGGCAAACAAGATTCCATAGCTCTTGAGTTTAGTTCCCAGAATCCCCTACAAACACAATGAACTAATCTGTTTGGCTTCCTGGATTGTATTGTGAGTTTACATCTCAACCACATTAAACCCACTCAGTGCAAAAGCAGCTCTACTACAAGGCACAAATACATACATCAAGAATAAGAGCACTAACTGTAACCTTATCTTAGCATGAAATTTCACAGGGGTTTGTGTTTATCGTGATAAAGCATTTTATTAGTACATCACGTTTCTCACATGTTGGACCTGTGTCATGGATTTCGTGACCTTAGAATGTTATGATTAGAATGATATATGGATGAAGAGTTGTTTTGAGATATTTGGGCAAAACTCTAAAGTACTGAAATTAATATTTACAGCTCAACAAGGTCTAACCCTAATTCATTATTCAAATTCTGAGACATTTAGATATTTGTTTTTTTGAACACTGACCAAATACAAATAAAACCTTATTATTCTGTAGGATCAAATACTGTTTTATAAGGTTCTAACCATTATTAACCCCTTAATAATCAACATAGTATTGCAAATAGTTGGTAATAAGCGCAGCAGAGCAAGAAATGTTGAGCCTTAGACCACATTGTGATCATATATGCTTTTCAATAGATTTTATTTTTCAGAAGGAATTCTCTAAGACTTTTTAAAACCTGACATTGTTCTACCAAGTTTTAACCTTGAAATATCATCACTTCAGTTGACCAGATGCCAGAATTGAGCAAATCCTAAATGAGGCCAAATACTGTTTAAAAAAATTATATTAATCCTTAATACTGAGATACAAAGACAAAATACTTAGATGTGGACCTGCATTTTCTTCACTATATTTTAAATGTCTAAATGGTATAAATCGTTTTATTTCTTATGCACTGTATCCTGTCTGCAAAGCAGTTTTCTCTATAGATACAATGCAGAATGAATGAATGAATAATAAGGTTTGAACAGGTCAATGCCATTTTATAAGAATAGATTTAAATATTGAAGGTTCAACTGGTATACTGTGGGAGAAATAAGTATTGGATGCGTCAACACTTCTTTAGTAAATATATTTCCGATGAGGCTATTCGTGTAAAATGTTCACCAGACATCAGTATTAACTAAAGAAGTCTGGAAATATAAAAAAAATTCTCAACATAAAAGTCCATAAATATAAAAACAAAATAAAAAATTGTAATAAAGTTGAATGACACAGGAAAAAAAGTATTGAACATGCTAAGGAAAAGCAGTTCTGGTTAGTAAATTGATGGTCTATAAAAAGGATTTTCAGTACCCAGGTGTCACACAAGAAACAGCTCATGATGGGTAAAAGTAAACAGCTCTCCCAAGACTTTTGCAACCTTATTGTTGCAAAACATATTGATGGAATCAGATAAAAAGGTATTTCAAAACTTCTGAATCCTCCAGTAAGCACCATTGGGGCCATTATCTACAAGTGGAAGCAACATCACTCCATCATCAACCGACCATGAACAGGAGCTCCTCACAAGATTTCTGACCAGGGAGTCAGAAGACTAGTCAGAAGAGAAGCCCAAGAGCCAAAGACCACTTGGAAAGAGCTCCAGAAACACCTGGAGGCAGCAGGTACCATCGTCACAGAGAAAACAATAGGTAATGCAAATCCACTGCTTACGCTCATCTGCAAGACTCCATTACTAAAGAAGAGTCATGTCGAAGCATGTTTAAAGTTTGCTACAACTCATTTGGACAAGCCTATGAAATACTGGTAGTGTAGTCTGGTCAGACGAGAACAAATAGTAACTTTTTGGCTCTCATACTACACACCATGTTTGGAGAATAAATCACCTTAAAACACTATACCAACAGTGAAGTTTGAAGGTGAAATCATCATGGTGTGGGGCTGTTCTTCATCACATGGTACTGGTAGACTTCATATAATTAAAGGAATGATGAATGGAGCTCTTTACCGGGAGACTTTTGAGAAGAATCTGCTGCCATCCACCAGGATGATGAAGAAGAGACATGGGTGGATCTTCCAGCAGGACAACGATTCAAAGCATACAGCAAAGGAAACTCTCAATTGGTTTCAGAGAAAAATAATCAAGGTGTTAAAATGGCCCAGTTAGTCACCTGATGAATCCAAATGAAAAAGATTTAAAGAGAATATGTTTAGAAGAAAGGGCCAAAATCACACCTGAATACTGCGGCTGATTCATTTCTTCATGCAGCTGTCATTACAAACACGGTTTCTACACTAAGTATTAATAAATGTCAGTTATCGTGTTCAATACTTTTTTCCTGTGTCATTCCACTTTCTTACACATATCCTTTTATTTATGGACTTTAATGTTGTGAATTCTTTATATTTCCAGATTTCTTGAGTTAATACAGATGTCTGATGAAAATGTAATGTGAATAGCCTCATTGGAAATATATTTACAGCGAAAAATGTTGAAACGTCCAATACTTAATTCCCATACTGTAAATTTCTTTCAAAGATAAAAAAAAAAGTCAATCAGTATAAATTTTCCTTTTTAGCATTTAGCATTGGCTTTTATAACTGCATGCATATCAAATGGAATTTCAAGGTAAAGTTCATAAGGGGCGTTTACTTTTAGTTTCTCCTAGATTAATAGTTCCACAACGGGAAATACATAAAGCATATATTTCTGACATATTCTCTTGCCTTTGTGTTTTGATAACAGGAGTCCAGAAACCTGGGCAGGTGTCATTGGGTTCAGTCTGTTTGTAGTAATAAATAAAAATGAGTATCAGGTGTGGTGCAATCCACACACACACACACACACACACTGGAAGGGTAAAGTCACTGTCAGCCTATCTGTATCACAGAGCTATGTTGGGTTATCAGGCTTGCTGATGTATAGTGATATACACAATGTCTTCTGTTTGACAGACATGGGTTAAGCTACATGACTAGCTCCCAAATCCAAAACACATTATTGGGACTTTGAATATTATCCATTTTTGGTTTAATGAATACCAAAGAAGACACAAAGCAACTATTTCAATAATTATCAAAAGTACTTTTAAGAGTGAAATAATAACAAATATTACATTTTGGATTAAGAAATTTTAATTCATTTATTCATTTTTCAGTGAAGGATTTTTTCCCAAATGGAGTTTTGATGAGTTGAAACAAGTTACAGAAAAACAACCATTAAAAATAAACATATTTAAGGAAAGACACTACAGGTTAAAAACAACAAATCTGGTCAGTTTAATAAATTTTCTGATTTTCAGATCAATTTTTAAAAAAATTCCCAAATTGTTGATAATTGTTAGATTTTAAACTGTAAATGGCATAAACTAATTTTAATAACAGTGCATGGCATTTTCCTGATTAAACAACTGATATTTTGACAAATGTTTCTGCAAAAGGCTTTCTCTTCCAAGTGTCTTCACAGTCAAATGAAGCCTCATTTGCATAAACAAATAGAATTTTTTTTTTCAATACAGAAACAATACTTGTAAGAATAACAGCAACTACCTGGCAAAGACTGACTGTGAAATGTATTGTTATTTTTTTAAGTTGTTTTTAATACTGTATTCAGCTGTAATGTCTTGCCTTAAAGAGGACACACAAAAAACCTAATAAGACTCACTCTGTCCTTCTGTGATGTTGCTACTGTCAACACCCTTATATGTGCAAAGGCCATTTTTTTAAATTCTCAAATGTTAAGCTATACTGTGAGTCAATTTACAAAAATTTGCTTCCTCTCATAATGTCAACATATTTTAATGACTGCCATAGCTTTCATCACAGATTTCAGCTAAGAACAAACATATTATCTGTCACCCAGGTCTCTAAAGAGGGATGTTTTCAGAGATCTGTGGTTAGGGGTAGCTGCACTAAACATCCTGTGTTTTATGCTTAAGAGGAGTTACCTTGAGATGGGAATTATTTTATGTGCTACTACCACATACTGTTGATCACTTCTTTTAATGCAGACCCATAATCTCCCAAGATCTCAGACCTCTAATCAATAATAAATTATTAAAAGTGGATTAGTAGGTAAACAGTGGGTTTATAATGCTGAAAAAAATTATCCATTCTGAAAGCTATTCATCAGTGTGGATGGAAAAAAGGATGGATGGATGTATGGACAGACAGACGGACAAATGGGTGGATGGTTCGATGGGTATGCAGGAAGTAACTGCAATGTACTTCAGTACAGATGCTGGATGTAGTAAAAGTAAAGTGTAGTGCTCAAAGTTTCCAGAGAAGCAGTATTTTTCAGACAGAGACCCTTCGTCAGCTAAGCAAGCAAAGTGTTTCTGTGGCTGTTGGAGGTGCAACCAGTAGATAGATGGATGGATGGATGGATGGATGGATGGATGGATGGATGGATGGATGGATAGATAGATAGATAGATAGATAGATAGATAGATAGATAGATAGATAGATAGATAGATAGATAGATAGATAGATAGATAGATAGATAGATAGATAGATAGATAGATAGATCTATTACAGATTTTGCCATACCTGTGTTGCTCTGCAGTCTCACTGTCCAGCAGCTCCATGTCACACACACTGCAGCGTTCCCTCTGGCCCTCATGCTTTGCACCTGCTGTGCAATTGCTCAGTTTGCTGAAAAACTCCCGCTGAATGAAGCTCTGGTGGAAGAGCCCACCGTAGGTGCCAAAGTCTGCAGACATAGCAAGGGTGGGTGGCATGTGCAGAGATGAAGCCATGGATACAGATATGGGCAGCATACTTTCATTCTTATGGTTGTACAATGCTGCAAAATGTCTCTCAGCCAGACTGGCAACATTTGCTGGTCCCACTTGGCTGGTATCTCCATATGATTCAGGAACACCATCAGTGGAATGGAGCTCCCGAGCACTAGTGATGACTGTGCCTCTTGTGGGGGTTCCCGGAGTGCCTCTATGCTGTTTGGAGTCACTGATCCCATCTCCATTTCTGGAAGAGCTACCCTCATGGCCATCCTCTTCATCCACTTGCATCATTTCAGTCTTTATCTTTTCCAACAATGGAGAAGAGTTTTCTTGGGGGAAAGTGAAGCCTTGTTGCACAGTCCCTGTCAGGAGAGACTGGCCAATGCTCATCAGACTCTCTACAGCAGCCCTAGTTGGGCTGATGGTATTAAGGCCCAGTGGTGCTGACACTAACGGCTTCTTGTCAACCATGTTGCCTGGGGCCAGTCGATGGCGGCCAGCAGAGCTGTAGTTGCCCTCTTGTATGGAATGTTTTTTGGAGATGAAAGTGCTCTTTAAATACTTCATCCGACGCTCATCATCATCTTCTGTACCATTCTCATTCGTGTTTATGTCCATGTCGTTCTCTTCAGAAGACTGAATGGTCTCCAAGATCTTCAGACACTGCTCCTCTAAGTACTCAATCTCCAGAATCTCTGCAGCATATAGTAGGTCATCTAAATCTTCAAGTTTAGCCTGGAGTGTGGCAGTATAGGCATATTCCAGGATCTGCTGGAAGGTCTTTGGTGAGAGGAAATCCAGAGTGTAGTGTTGGCTGTTTCGATGGAACAGGATCTCGAACATCTTGCTGACACATGCCAGCACAGTTCTGTGGGCATGGAACTCCTGGTTGTCCACCATAATGACTACATCACACAATGTTCCCGACAGACGCATCTGGTTAGCCTTCTGCAGGAGAGTTGTGGGGTGCCCAGGGTTTTGAAGATGGATCACACCCATTTTAGTCAAATCCATCATAGCAGCATTAACCAAACCATGTCACAGCTTTGTCCTCTTGCTTCTTACGTCTTCCAATCTGAGAGCAAATTGAAAGCTTTGTTAACCTGTGTCAAACATTCTCGGTCAACGTTAAAAAAATAATCAAGTAAACAATCAGCCCATGTTTAAAAATGATTTTAACTACCTGTAGTGCTAGGGTAAATAATGGCATGAATGACATCTTGAAATGGAGTCAATAGAGCTCTCAAGACAGTTGCAATTATGAAGAATTTCAACGTTTATGAACAATTACACAAGTTAATGAACAATTACACAAGTTAATGAACAATTACACACTAAACTGAAGAAACAGGACGTACTTGAAAGGGACGCATATGATTGCAGCCATTATATGATAATATAATTGTTTTTTTGTTTTGTTTTTTTAAACATTGAGGTTGCATGAAGAGGATTTTTAAATTAAGAGAAACATAACTCTGAAAGCCGCAAATCAACAGATGTCTGACGCGCTGGCCGGCTTCGTTATCTACATCTGATTTCAAGTGCTATAATCTCCTAAAACACGTCTCATAGTTGATGTCCTTAAGAGAAGCAGAGACAGCTATGAGACACTGACCATCACAGCCTAACTCTCAAACGTATCTAGTTGTGCACGTGCAAATAGGAACCGTAAACATGTTTTTAACCCAGCTCTCGGGGTTGAGCAGAACGCTGTAAAAGTATCCGATCTCATCTCAGTAATAACATCTCGTTTCCAGAGATATGCATGAAGAAGCAACACTTCGCATGCCATGCCACAGGCAGAAAGGTGCCATTCATGCTGCACGGTTCCCATCCCATCCTACTGATCCTCCTGCACGGGTCTTACTCCTCATTTATCAAGCACAGAACACCAAAAGAGATCAGAGATAATAATGAGGGTCGTAATCTGATAAACGACACCAGATTATATCAGCAGTAACACTGAATCAACAAGCTCACCTGCCTGCACGAGCACGCACGAGCCCAGTGATGGCACATAACTGACAAGTTGCAAAAATAACAGCAACATCAATAATAATAATAATAATAATAATAATAATAATAATAATAATAATAATAATAATAATAATAAACTGTTGCAGCACTGGCTACTTTATTTGTTTTAATTCAATGCTTGTACGTTTTGTAAAAGTAATTAATTACACTCGCTGGATGTTTCACAAATGCCGAGCGGAAATGTCTGCAAGTGTTTCGTGACTTTAATTTGATCGCGCATTGTTATTATAATCTCTAACTGCTGATCTCGGTAAACAAACAAACAAATACGTAAAAGTAGACAATAAAAAAGGAGCGTAACTCTGGCTTACCCCGATGTCCGCGCGTGATTCAACAGCTGTTTATTAAGGCGTTATGAGCTCAGCGCGCGAGCCAGCTAGATTCACAGAACCCGCTTCACGCGCACAGAGTCAGTTCTCGGCCAGCCAACCAGCGACGATGTGTGACGTCAGGACATTGAGTCACTATGCGTTTAAAACGCGGGTCGGAGAGGTTGTGCGGGACTGATGGGTCATTGACATGGACATTTGGACTTATAACGGATATATATATATAAAAAAAAAAAAAAAAAAAAAAAGTCTACACACCCCTGTTAAAATGGCAGGTTTTTGCGATGTTAAAAATAAATAAACTGAAACCAAAATAAATCATGCCATAACTATTTCCACTTTCAGTGTGAAATAACAAGGTATAATACAACTTACATATAATCAGAAACATTTTAGGGAAAAATAGGAAAAAATAAATAACTTACCATAACCTAACCTATAACCCTAAACTAATACTTTGCTGAAGCACCTTTTGATTTTATTACACCACTCAAGTGCTTTTAGGTAAGAGACTATCAGCGTGGAACATCTTTCACTTGGTAATATTTTCCCACTCTTTCTTGCAAAAACATTCTAGATCTATTAAATTGTGAGGGCATCTCCTGTGCACAGCTTGCTTTAGGTCACCCCACAGATTTTTTTTTTGTTGTTGGATTCAGGTCTGGGTTCAGGCTAGGTTATTAAAAACATTGATCTTCTTTTGGTTAAGCCATTCCTTTGTTGATTTGATTAAAATCAGCTGGTTTTTGTAGCTATTCATGATTCTTTGATATTCTTTGATAAAAGATCCAGTTCTGGCTGAAGAAAAGCAGCCCTAAAGCATGATGCTGCCATGACTATGCTTCTCCGTGGGGATGGTGTTCTTTTGGTGATCTGCTTTTCTTTCTTTCTTTTTTTTTTTGCACCCAACATACCTTTTGCAATTATGGAATTATTATAACTTTTGTAATTGGTCTCATCAGACCATTTTGCTACATGGTTTGAGGTGATTTAGTTGAACTTTTTGTTTGTTTTTTGTTTTTTTGTGAGAAATGGCCTTCCGTATAGCCACCCTACCCCATACCCCATAGCCCATGTGAAGAATTGTTGTCACATGCAGAGAGTAATCAGTACTTGTCAGATATTCCTGCAGCTTCTTTAATATAGGTTTCTTGGCAGCCTCCCTGATAGGTTTTTGTCTTGTCCTTTTATACATTTTGGAGGGACTTCCTGTTCTTGGTAATGTTACTGTGGTGCTCCATTTTCTCTATTTGTTGATGATGGCCTTTAAGGTATTGAATAGTATATGTAATATTTTGGAAATTCTTTTATACCCCTCTCCTGATCGATACCTTTCAACAAATGAGATACCATGCATGCTATATAAGCTCTTTGTCAGATGAAACCAAGAATATGTGAAGAAAATCCTACAGAAACAGCTGATCTTTATTTTTTTAACCAGAATAATTCATTAATGTGACTGGTTCATTCTTAACACAGCTACACACCCAATTATAAAAGGGTGTGCACACTTATGCATGTTTTTATAACTTTTTATTTTTTACTATTTTTCCCTAAAGTGATTGGTTTCACTTTTTCTGATTGTTTTCACTTAATTTTTTATGTTTTATTTTTTCATTAAGGCTGGAAAAAATTCTGACATTTGTCTTGGTTTAATTTTTGATTATCACAAAAACCTGCCATATTAACAGGGGTGTGTAATCTTTTTTATATCCATTGTATGCATGTACCTACACTGAATACGATTACAAACCGGCCGAGTATCGTTAACCCGAAGTCAAAATAACACAGTGTTAGGAGAAATTTCTAATATATGTTATTCTTTTTTGTTAAAACAATTTGTGGGACCACAGTCATGAACAACAACTAGAGATGTATCAACCGTACACACTTACATATTGTTAAATTTTTGAAATAAATATATGGGTCTTGTATTTGGAATCTCTGTGTTTCTGAGCTTGGAAGTTTGGGTATAGTCCATGTGAACGTATATAACTTTATGGCCTTGTGCAATGGTGCCCTGCCCTCTATTCCTTACAAACTTCAACAAGCAGAACAAAATCCAGTTTTCTCCAGGTGGCACAGTGGTGCACTGAGTAGTGTCCAGAATCCACAGTTTGATCATTTTCTCGGGTTACACACTGTGTGGAGTTTCACATATTGACCCTGTGTCCATCTGGGTTTCCTCTGGGCTCTTCAGTTTCCTCCCACCTTCCAAAAACACGCCAGTTAGTGGAGTGGATACACTAAATTTCCACTAGGTATAAATGAGGAGTTTTACAATATTTACAATATTACAATATCACTCCTCTGAATGGTTTTATCAGTGCTACTCTCTAAGACTAGACGTTTAAATATCTAAGATGACTGAAAACCTTCACAACATTTTAGCCAATTTATTTAATTCAATTCAATTACATTTTTATGTCACTTTTTTAATCATGTCACAAAGCAGCTTTACTGAAATCTGGATGTACATTTAGATCCCTAAAGAACAAGCCAAATATAACAGTGGCAAGGAAAAACTCTCTGAGATGACTTCAGAAGAAACCTTGAAAAGAACCAGACTCAATAGGGAAACAAGCCTCTTCTGGGTGACACTAGATAGTGAGAAAATATATCATTACTCATCCATAATTATATACTCTGAAGTCAACCATCTATGTGTGATGCTGAAAGCATGTTCTGTATGAGTATCAGTTCCATAGGTACGTGAAATTATCCACTGAAGAAAGGGTGAGATTGAGTATTGGGCATAAACTGTGTTTGGGAAGGGCAATTTTAAGAGTACCCATGTAGGAGCATCTACAGAAACAGAAATTGAGTCACAAGTGCAGAAGCTTCAATCAGAAGAAGTAGACATGCCACAGCAATAGAAGTGTGTCAGGATCAGGTACTGGCATTACATCAGACAGCAGGAGTATACATATAGATTGAAACATATTTTCAGACAAAGGAGCTCAATGCTCAATGCCTTTCTGCTGGTTGCATGACTGCACATTTGATAAAAATCTGATAAAATGCCTTCTAACTTTTGAAAATATTCTGTATGCTACAGTGATTTCGGTGGTTCCTTAAGGCCCACCAAAGAGAAGCAGTGTGTGACTGGTCACAGTAGAGTTCTCTATATCCAGTGTGTGTGTGTGTGTGTGTGTGTGTGTGTGTGTGTGTGTGTGTCCTAGTCAGCGGACAGCAGTGACCTCTTCAACCCTCTCAGCCCGAAATCTCTGATGCAGAAGAAAACACGCAGCAGACCTATTTTCATTTTGTTTGTTTCGGAGAAGACAATCCCATGCCTCAGTTCACTGATCTAAAACAGCAATCATGCTACACAGCTCATGAGAAATAAATTATATGAGAAGATCTTATGACTTATGCAAAGACAGTGAATTTAAATCTCTGAAGTCTTTTTCTGTCATAGCTACAAAAGTCTCACTGATCTGTTTGTCAGTGATGGTGGCATCCTGATGCAATTCATTTACAATTTAGAACAATATTTGGTGAGTATGAGTTTGGAGAAGAATTAAAGAATTACGTAGATGCCATGTAGTTTTGGTAGTATTGGTTAACACCACCTGTTAACAAACCTGTTGTTTAATATCAGTGGTTCTCAATGTGGGGTCTAGGAACCCTGTCAAAGTTCTGTGATAAATGACACAGCAGAAGAAATCACATCTCTCTATCATGAAAAGTATTATATTTATTTGAGTTCCTTTAGTGATTAGCCTGGTCAGTTGTATTCAATGGGTTTAATCCAAACCTTAATAACTGAAAAAAAAACAAGTAGGCCTATAAATAATGCCAACTTACACCTAATTTGTTCTGTAAGTATACTGAGGAATAAAAAGCTCCATGGCTCTATTAAAATAACAATATTATCAAATACGTTTAAATAATGGGCCTACTATTTGTAAATCTGTACTAAATGGGTGCCTGGAATGTATTTTAGTTAAAGTGGTGGGACAAAGGTTGAGAACACCTGCTTTAACACCATGTGTAGCTTATCAAAAGGTCTCGGAAGACAGTGTTCCTCCTGGAGACACAATTTTGATTTCATAAAGCACACCATTGACATCTGCTGGTCATCACTGGAACAGTTCACTACCTTTCTCCTCCAGGTTGATGGAGAAGTGCATGAAATTGAAGAATCAAGATCAAGACTACAGTCTGAACAAATTTACAGATTATCAGACATGCTTCCCTTCCAGCACTAGATGTTTAAACCCTTGTAGCTATCAGGAGCCTACATGTCTCCTACTTCACAAAATAAAAATACCTAACAAAAGACAATACAGACAATTCAGAAAAAGTAGATTTGCATTTTGATTAGTTTAATCAAACTGTGTTAGAACAACACAACTTATAACATGTTTTTTTTTTTTTGAAGCGTAACAGATTAAAGCACAGTTTTACTAACTGTCCCACATTACTTCCTCATTAGACTCCATCTCAGAAATACAAGGTACACTGTTTGGTTAAACTGGCTTTGAGTATATTGAAAGTGGGGATATTAATAATAAATATATACCTTGAGCATGGATAGTTACACTTTTCTTATTTGTACCCCAGAGACTGAATATCTGCTGTTGGATGGAAACATAGCACGCTGAACACCAAAAGTCAACCTACACACAGCTCTGGGCATGCACATATAGATCAAATCTGCCATCTGTGCCCTACACTTTTCTTGGAACATCGGTGATGGGCTAGCAGACACTCATGCAATTGGTAGTGGAGAATCAAGAACACTTTAAATGATAGGAGTGTCATATTGATCCTCTTTTACACAGACAGATGTCAGTTTACATAATGTTATATCAAAGTAAAATCAGCCACCTTTAACCATTAAGCTATGCAGATATTCTCAAAAACTTACAGAATACACAAACACAGTGCACAAGCTTGCAGTCAGCTGTGTAATACAAATGTTTCACCCAGAGGTACACAGTATAAAAATGGTCAGATTTCTCTTAAATTAGAATTTGCGCTAGCATGTTTTGAAAAAAATAAAAATAAAAATCCCACTTCAGAGAAGCATTAAGAATAACAATAATAAACATGTAGATGTGAAATAACAGAATATAGATGAATCTGGTTATTAGAAGACCACTCATTCATAGCGTTTCACTGCATTATATGTAGTACAGTGGGTTTTACATTACATCTTCAAACACAATGGTTAATAAACAAATACAAACAGGAAACAAAGCCAGAATGTAAACAAGATTTGTAATCAAACTATTAAACAAGACTAGCCCTCAGAAGACGTAGATTAAAAAATATGAATAATCATTTCCATTTAAACAAAGTAATATGTAAATAAAATAAAATAAAAATATAATCTTGACTATTAGCAAATATGTGCTGTGATTCACCTGAATGCAAGATGCCTGTTTTTCATAAACACCCTCTTAAAAATATCAAACTTGGAATTTGCAGCCAACTCAAGGAAAAGAGCAACAGAGATGCTTTGAGGTTTTACTTCATTTAACAGAAACGAACACGAAATGGAAAAAGGCATACATACGTTATGTACACCAGATTTCAGTCTTAAAAATGTACAAGCTTCTGATACGCTTTGTTGTTTCAGAAACAAAAGATCATTAAGGGCACTGTAGAAAGAACATTTGCGTGTTCATCGTGACGTTGCCGCTTTCTTCTTTGGGCTTGCCGGATCATGCCTTACTCTCAGAGGCGTTTGCTTGCCATATCGCATTTGGTTCTGCCAGTTCTTCCTGCTGGACCTTCTTCATCTCGTCTTCTTCATCTCTAATCTCCTCCTCCTCCTCTAGGATTTTTCTGTTGTAGAGAATTACTCATTACAAATAAGCATGAAAACAAGGCAAATGGACACAACAAACACAACACAGACTAATATACAAGGATGACTGTGGATATTTGGAGAGAGCCATACTCGTTTTTTGGAGTCGATGGGTCAGTAGAGGCAGCTGTAGCCAGAGAGTGTAAGCCATCCTGTGGGAAATGTGTTAGTGAGGCATCTCCATCTAGTTGGAGCTCAAGATCCTCTGCAGAGGGATGAGCACCACTGATCTGTGGATTAGTAACAATCGTTCTGGGCTGTGGGCTTCCTAAAAGCATTGGCTCTGCCTCGAGATCTCGGGCTTCTTTCTCTGTGCTATGAGCAAGAGAAGGTGGAGCCTGAGTGTCGATTTCTGCAGATTTAATCTGACCAGCTGATTCGATACTGGTCTGAGAATCAGCCAGATCGACTAAAGGAGGCTCAGATGAGAGGAGTGAAGTGTCAAAGGGCTGGGAGGACGTTTTAGGGGTGGATTTGGGGTCAGGAGGAGGAGCTGTGAGGCTGGAGGTGAGAGTGGTGCTCTCACTAACAGGGCTGCTCTGACTGAGGTCAAATGTGTCAGTGACTGTGTCTGAGTTGGTGGCCAAGGACAGGGGCAAGTCCACCACAGTAGACGTGACTTCTGTTTGTCGCCTGTAGAGCAGAAAGAGAGAGAGAGAGAGAGAGAGAGAGAGAGAGAGAGAGAGATGCTAGTCACTTCAAGCATGATGAAGTTAAATATAATAATGACTGTAATGCCAGTTTGATGAAGAAGCTATTAACATGAATGGGATCTATTGATTAACAAAAAAAGTAAAAAAAAAAAAAATCAGTCATATGGAAAAAGTAAGTACAGATGTGGCCTTTAAGAATGCATGTTTTTTCACACGGATTCAAGTGATTCGTCATGTGTGATCACACTGCACACTGCAGGCAAGATTCTTAGAATTTCAATTAATTTGATGTGCTTCACACAGTAACCACCAGGTGGCGCATGGATCAACATACTGTAGCTGAACATTTAGTACATTAAAAAAATGGAATGTGTGGTCGATTAGATTTAAGAAAAAATATTATGTATGGTTTACACAAAAATATTACGTTTCCCCTCAAAACTTATGCTAAATCTAATTTGAACAAGTTTCTAATGACAAGATTCAATTAAAGAACAAAAGTTTCCATTTTACTACTTTGAAGAAGGACATTCATATTTACACATGCACACATGAATCGACTTTCTACACTGAAAAAATTCATTTAAATACTATAGTTACTGTAACTGTACTACCTGACTCGATCACGCTTACTTTGTACAATTTAATCTTGTATATATATTCAGTATTTCACAAAAGTGAGAACACCCCTCACATTTTTGTAAATATTTGATTACATCTTTTCATGTGACAACACTGAAGAAATGACACTTTGCTACAATGTAAAGTAGTGAATGTACAGCTTGTATAACAGTGAAAATTTGCTGTCCCCTCAAAATAACTCAACACACAGTAATTAATGTCTAAACCGCTGGCAACAAAAGTGAGTACACCCCTAAGTGAAAATGTCCAAATTGGGCCAAATAAGCCATTTTCCCTCCCCGGTGTCATATGACTTGTTAGTGTTACAAGGTCTCAGGTGTGAATGGGGAGCAGGTGTGTTAAATTTGGTGTCATCGCTCTCACACTCCCTCATTCTGGTTACTGGGAGTTCAACATGGCACCTCATGGCAAAGAACTCTCTGAGAATCTGAAAAAAATAATTGTTGCTCTACATAAAGATGGCCTAGGCTATAAGAAGATTGCCAAGACCCTGACACTGAGGTGCAGCAAGACCATATAACGTATGAGTGCTGCCAGCATAGCTCCAGAGGTTGCAAGGGTGGGGGTCAGCCTGTCAATGCTCAGACCATACGCCACACTGCATCAAATTGGTCTGCATGGCTGTCATCCCAGAAGGAATCCTCTTCTAATGATGATGCACAAGAAAGCCCGCAAACAATTTGCTGAAGACAAGCAGACTAAGGACATGGATTATTGGAACCATGTCCCGTGGTCTGATGAGACCAAGATAAACGTATTTGGTTCAGATGGTGTCAAGCGTGTGTGGCGGCGACCAGGTGAGGAGTACAAAGACAAGAGTGTCTTGCCTACAGTCAAGCATGGTGGTGGGAGTGTCATGGTCTGGGGCTGCATGAGTGCTGCCGGCACTGGGGAGCTACAGTTCATTGAGGGTATGTACTGTGTGTACTGTGCCAATATGTACTGTGACATACTGAAGCGGAGCATGATCAGTATGCAGTATTCCAGCATGATAACAACCCCAAACACACCTCCAAGACAACTACTGCCTTGATAAAGAAGCCGAGGGTGAAGGTGATGGACCCTATTGAGCATCTGTGGGGAATCCTCAAACGGAAGGTGGAGGAACACAAGGTCTCTAACATCCACCAGCTCCGTGATATCATCATGGAGGAGTGAAAGAAGACTCCAGTGGCAACCTGTGAAGCTCTGGTGAACTCCATGCCCAAGAGGGTTAAGGCAGTGCTGGATAATAATGTTGGCCACACAAAATATTAACACTTTTGGGCCCAAATTGAAAATTTTCACTTAGAGGTGTACTCACTTTTGTTGCCAGCAGTTTAGACATTAATAGCTGTGTTGAGTTATTTTGAGGGGACAGCAAATTTACACTGTTACACAAACTGTACACTCAATACTTTACATTGTAGCAAAGTGTCATTTCTTCAGTGTTGTCATATTAAAAGATATAATCAAATATTTACAAAAATGTGAGGGTGTCTTCCTATTTGTGATATCGTATTATCTCACAAATATATATATATATATATATATATATATATATATATATATATATATATATATATATATATATATATATATATATATGTATATATATACAAACACACCACAAAAAAAGACAGTAGAAGAACCAAAAGAGCAGGGTTACCAGGTTCTATGTATAGTGATCATGTATTGCAGAAATATAGTACAAATCAGAAATGCACACCACTGTTTACATACCGCTTCCTACAAATAGATTAAGGAAAGGAATTTGCATGCATAACACACATTCCCTATGTCTGAACATTTCATGTCATCTTGTGCTTCTGTGAGCTGCCCTCTACATTAAATAAAAAATCTTTAGCGTGCACACACACACAACTGTTTTGGTTCATTCTAGTTGCACACACCTAATCTGAAGCTTTTTGTCAAAAAAACCCCCAAAAACAAACAAACAAAAAAAAAAACAAATACTCTGCCTATTGTTAGTATCTGTATTCATATTTGTTTATGACACATCATCAGTTTAATCCAAATGTATTCAGATTCAGTTACATCCCTACAGTGTGCATCACACCAAAAAGGAGACACTTACTCCGGCTCAGTTAGGGGTGTGGTCTCATTTGGCTCGGTGTGTCCCCCAACATCATGGTTGGCTGTAAGCCCATCCTTTTTCCTCGTTTCTACAATGGGCTCTTTGGAGTCGTCCTTCCTGTGAGGAGAGAGTCACAGGATAATTTACAGATAATTTACAAAAGTCTCTTTTGATGGGATGCAGATTTCCTTTTACAATTTTACAACTTAATATAAGTAATAGGAATGAGAAAAAAAGTAATCCCCCCAAATGATTAATTTACTTTATTCCTTTTTCATTTTGCTGCTGCATATTTCACTGGTGCATTTTTTTCTTCTGCAATTATTCTTTTAATTCTGTCTTGTGACATATTCTTAACTCTTCAGTGGTTCTTAGAAGAAGGTCTACACTGTGAATGTGCATTAATTAACTGGAATTTGGAGCGATAAATCTTCTAACCCTTAGCAACCCATGTTCAATAAACAATGGTGTTTCAATTAACATGGCTGGACAGTCTAGTCCAAGTATTTCCTTATTGCTAAGAGCTCTAATAAGTGGCACTACAAGTTCATGGCTGAGCATTTCCTTTTAAAATTCATTAATGAAACATCTGAGAGGAACATTTCTAGGGAATTAGTAAGAGGAAGGACAGGGTCAACCCCTCTGCTATGGGTGACAGCATGGTTCATGAATACATTTTAGAAGTGATTGGCTGATATGGTAGTAGCTTTCAAGGGACACTAATATAAAAAACACATTTCACATTGGTAAACTGAAAACAAAGAAGGAAACCATCATGTCCTGTCAATTGTCAGTCTACTCATATAGTATTTAATTTATGTTTAACTGGAGTACTGATTTGAATAGGCTTTTAAACAAACTATACCTAAGTGTAACAACACCCTTATGTGCAGTAAACAGCTAAAATAATTTTTTGAGAGGTGGCGTTACAGAGCATGAGTAGTGAGTAGATGAGCTCCATATTTTTTTATCCACTGGAGTACATAAATAAGGTATAAAAGACAATAGGACATGCTGTTGTCGGAAAATAAGTGGTGTGAGTGGCGACAGTGGTGTGATGCGGCCCAGTGTAACGCACAGTTACTGTTACTACCTTCAAGTTGATACTTTACCATTAACAATAACAGCACCCCTGACGTGTTTTTTTTTCTCTTATATTACAGCAATAATAATAATAATAATAATAATAATAATAATCCTTAATTTTCCATGTCAGAAAACCTAAAGTTACAGCTTTACCTCTGACCATTACATCAACAACAGTTGAACAACATAAACAATTACTTTGTTAAATAACAGCATGTTTTAATATGTTTATTAATAGACTTAGGTTATGTACATCTTCTGCCATTCACCCTGTGAATGAGTTGTTATAATAGGAATGATAACATTTGAAACAGTGCACTTATATAATCCTGTGAACATGAATTACAGCAGGCACTGCATTCAGAGCAGCTGTTGTAAGAAATTAATTAATACCATGTGACCAATCAGAAACAATCAACAAATGGTGCTGTGGTATAAAGGTAACAAATTTAAACATGTTGAGAAGACAACTTGATGCGGCCATACTCAGGCCTGTCAGACTGTGCGTTCTGGAGAAGGCAAGTACTGTTGCACATATAACATGATTCACAATAGACTGAGACATTTCCACCTTTCCTGTGGCAATTTACTTATATTATATATATTTATATATTTATATTTATGTAAAAGAATTAGCATGACAAAAAAAAATCACTGATGCCAATTTTAATAGTAATCACTGCACTAATGCTGTAGCCACCTAGATAACTAACATTAACTAAACTCTAATGTTTAGTTTACTGTTAGTTAAGTAACATTATATAGAATATAATGATGTGATTACAAACCTCCCAAGCTGAATTGTAATTTAGTCAAGCTGACCAGCAGCAGAGTGGGAACTAAAATCAACCAACAAATTTGTTTTGTAGTGGCCATGATATTTGTCTGAAATAAGATAAATGAAAGTGCATCTGCTAATATTATAGCATAGGACTACCAACATATAAAACCACATATGAAAAATGTAGTCATAAACAAAGTGTTGTGTGAAGATGAAAATCATTTGCTTTCTCTTTGGGGTGGTAATGGGAAATGAAAAAAAGATGAGGGGTGTAAAATTGTTGAAATTGAATGCATGTTCTGTCTTCGCTTCACAGCCTGTCAATGTCTCACATCTCGTCTCTCCTCTTTTTTCCCCTCAGCTGTCTCTATGTCTCTTGCCTCTGCTCTAAGTCTGCATTTCAATTTAACATTGACAAGCCTTTAAAATTTTTCCCAAATAGTAATTCATAAGAGTAAACAGTGCTTTAATTATTTTTTTAAAAGACTGCTGTGCAGTATACTTAATAAGGTCTTTAATAAAATGCTGGTTTGACTGATAGGTAATTTTCTGCAGCTAAATGGTTTTAATGCAGGGCTTAGTCAGATTGCATCAGGTACCACTGGGGCTGCCATTTTATAAAGCTAGAAGTTTGTGTTTGGCGTACTAATATGTGTGCCAGAGATGGTAGCTACTGAAGTGATGTATTATAAAATAATGCCTCTAACAAGCTAATATTAAATGTGTTTTGTTTATTAAAAATATTGTTTATAATTTTTTTTTGTTGTTGATTGTTCACTGTAGAATCAAATGACCATCACATCAGAACTAATTTCACTAACTCTTCCCTTTAAGTAGACGACAAATTTTTCTGAGACAAAACAACAAAAACTGTGCAATGCTGGCACAAACAAAAAGCAAGGTCTCTGAGTGTTCCTAATAGTGGCCTGCTACATGGTGTTTGTGCCTGTGAGAGAAAAGGGATTAGAGAGGCCCACCAAAAATTCCCAAAAGTCCCAATGGCAAGTCTGCAATAAAAAACAGGCCAGAACCTTTCCATGTAAACATTGCGAATTGTAGTTTTTTTTCCCCTAAGGAAACATACTGGTCATATGATTATTCAGTCTAGAAACACTTTCAAATGTTAAAAACTGCGTCTTTAATAGATAGCCTCTTTCTTTCTCTGTTACTAATTACTTTCTTACTCTAAGAGTAATTTGACCCTGAAACAAAGCCTGTTTGAACTGCCTCAAACTGCTTCTTATCGGTACACAGAAGTGTATTATGCTCTGGGTTTCATACATACATAGTAATTGCTCATCATTCTATCCTGCTTCTTCTATCCTGTATTAACCATCTATCTGTAATAAACCTTTTTCACCTCAGAGGACGAGTTTGCGAGTGTTGTTTAATTTCCACGACAGTGGTTGCAAGAGTTACCATTCACTTTATTAGGAAAACCACTACGCCTGCAATAAACCAGTCAACCAATCATGTGGCAGCAGCAGAATGCTTAATATACAGGTCTTCTGTTAATGCTCATGTCTGGCATCAGAATGGGAAAAAAATGTGATCTCAGTGTATTAGGCAACATTGCCTGTAGGGATGTAACTGAATCTGAATACATTTGGATTAACCTGAGGATGTGTCCTAAACAAATATGAATACAGATACTAAAAACTGTTCAATTTGGCTGAGCCTGTCCCCACTATAGTTTCAGATTTGTGTTCTTGGCTGACAGAAGTGGAAGTCGATGTAGACTTCTGTTGTTGTGGCATATCCTTCTAAAGTTTTGGCGTGTTCTGAGATCCTTTTCGGCTCAACATAAGTTGTAAAAAGTTGTTAATTGAGTTACAATTGCCTTCCGGTCAACTCAAACCAATATGGCAATTCTCTTCTGACCTCTCTCTTAACAGAACTGGGTGTTTTTGGTTTTTCACACTATTGTGTGTAAACTCAAGAGTATAAATCTCTAGAGGAAATCAGTCACTTCTGAAATACTCAACCCAGTGTGGCACCAACAACAATGCAATGGTCAAAGCCATTGAGATCATATTTTTCCTCATTCGGATGTTTGAAGTGAATATTAACTGAAGCTCTTGACCTGTATCTACATGACATTATGCATCACAATACTGCCACGATTGCCACTGCCACTGATTGAATGATTAGATAACTACATGAAAGTGTATGTGTTCCTAATAAAGTGGATCTTTTTGCTTACATTTTTTTACCATTTTGCATGATACTTTTGGCACAAAAGCAGCTCTGCCCTTTGTATTTTTATCATTTTCAGTTAAAAATAAACGGAGTTACAAGTAAAGAAAAAAAATTAATAAACACTCCATCTACTTACACAAATGCAGCCTTTCCTGCCTCTACATCCTTGCCCTTTGGACTGGTCCCGGATTTGGCACAGAGACACATAAGCAAGCCACACTTGTTGACGAAGCAGCAGATCGCATCCACGGCCAACAACAGGACCACACACACCAGGATGAGGATCCCAACAATAAGCCCTGTACTTAGGCCTGGGCCATCCTCCACGTAGTCTGAGGAGTGACAGGAGAGATAAAGATAGAGAGAGAGAGAGAGAGAGAGTGAGAGATCGAGAGAGAGAGAGAGATATCGAGATCGAGCTAAGAAGACTGGCTCAAGATTTACTTTTATAAGCAAAAGAAAAAAAGCAATTAGGAACTAGGAAACTAGGAAGCCATGAATTAAAAAAAATAAAATAAATGTAATACACACAATACAATGAATTAAAAATTTATATCAGTTACCAGTTTTCAAGACATTATTTTTTAACTTGTGGAATTTGGCTCATGAACAACCTATTTAAACCAGATTCAAACAAACTAGGAAATTACACTTTTTGACAAAGAGGTAAGGCTCACAATATAAATATTTCCTTTAATTATTTGCCTCTGATTCTTTTACCATTTGCTAATGTTTTATTTTTAATCATGTATTATATTTCATAGTACTTATGACAGGTTTATGCCTAGGTTGTCTCAGAAGATGCTGTATTTCTTATTCATTACATTTTGGTACAGTGTGTCTCTGAGAAAACACACCAAGGTCAGAGGTGATAGCATTCCATGACTCAGCTGGCTCTTTCAATTGGATAACTGAGCTGGTATAGCCTTTCTGAAGTTATACATCTGTTGGTGAACAAGCTGTTCTGAAAATTCTCCAACCACATGAATAAACAAACAAGAATCTGAAGATCAAACCAGTCTACTGTCTTCTGACTCATCTTTGCTGAATTTCGAACACTCATGAAAGCAAATTCTAATTCTGCATTAAGGCAGATGGCTGTGTTAGTTTACTTCCTACATGAAAACAAATGTCAATATCAGTTCATCTGTTCTTTATCTCTAATTTTGATTTTCTAGAAACATTACCCACAGGTCCAAAAAACAGAATTTCTCTGGAATCCACATGGAAGCTTCTACCTTTTATTTTGTCTAATGTTTTGATGAATGTTTATTCACATAAAGACACTCTAAATTCTAGGCCCTTTTATTTCATTTGCAGAACAAAATATTTTGGAGGAGAGAAGCAGCAGACAGGTCATATTATAGTCTAATTAGAAAAAAAATGTCACATATATTGATTTAAGGTGTAGAGTTCCATTTCATTTAGTAACACAAAACAGTGTACTTACCAGCAAACATCAGCAACAAATAATATGACGATGATGTCAGCTGTCATAATTACATTTGCAGGTTTGAAAAAAAAAAAAAAACTGCAACAAGTCTGAAAAAGTGAACAAGCTGTTGTACTGAGATTATATAGATGATACTAACTGAATAGGAAATGATAAAGTAGGCAACTGATTTATATTAAAAAAAAGTATTTAATAAATCCAGATATGCACATGAATAGAGGGTACATGCCGATGTTTTTGCGGTTACTCCCGTAGATTCACAGAATAACAATAACAACAGAGTTGCAGATCTCAGAAAATCTTTCAGTGAGGTTACAAAGTCTTTCCTTAAAGATCATATAATGTACAATTTTATACAGTATTTCAGCAGTTAGAAAATTAGTTAAATATGTACAAATAAGCAGAACCAAATGTGTTGCATGTAAACCTAGTGTAGTGCTTTCCATCCCCTCTTTCCTGTACAGTGCACTCGGCTGAAAAAGAAAAACTGTGCTCTATAATATAGATACGATCAAGGGAAACTGAGCTGTCTGTTTTGTTAATTGTGTTAATCCACACTTCAGGCTCAGTTGTATCAGCAAAAAGATCAAATCATTAGCAAAAGATCCAGCCAGGATGCTCTGAACACAAAAACACCTCTTGCGCATAACAGTATCAAAGCAATGACAGCAGGAACAGCGAGAGCACCATCAGCAAGAAGGTGCACATCACTGAGGAGCTGCCGAGTGTGACTGAAGAACACGCACACACATACACACACACGCACAACAATGTGTCAGAAATACAGAAATGTATATACATTGAGATTGCACAGGAGAAAAAAAAAACAGAAAAGGTACGAGGATATTGTAGAAAAATATATTGCATGTGCGGGAATGTGATGATCCATCCATATCCAAGACCAGGCACAATGACACACGACAAACAGAGAAAGGAAGAGGGAAATGGGAGGGAAAAGAGAGAAGAAACAAGAGAAATAACAGTCAAAACCACAGAAATAAAGCTTGGGAATTAACCAAAATTTTAACTGATGTTTGGGAGGAAACCGTGATGAAAAAAAGCATCCAAGTTTAAAGCTGATGCATGTGAGGGTGGTGAATAAAGTGGTTAATGCTATGATATCAGGTTGCATTGCTTTAGAGCAGTGTTCATCACATACAGACCTGGATTCTGAATAAGTTAAAAAAACAGGCAAAATCATTCATAAAACTAATTATTTCTTAAAGAAAATGGAAATCACAAAGCCAAAACGCTCAGTGAAGCAGGGCAAGAGAAAAAGTGAGGAAAAGGAAAGAGGAAAAATGTAAAAACAAAGCAAAACAAAGAATCAAGTCCTTCATAAATCCAATCTGACCTGATTCTGAGTACAGAAAAAAACATACTATGCAAGACTAGGCATAACAAAAAAGGGAGAAAGGCAAATGGCAAAGACAGAACATATGAGAATCAAGACCTTTATAAGCTAAATCTGGATTAGAAGTGGAATAAACACTGAACTCAGCAGTGCTGAACTCATCCAGGCCTGCAAGTGAGGAATAAAGCTCTAGAGAGGAAGCAGAGGGCTGGACATGACGGATGACTGCGGCGCCTGGGCCCTGTTCCACCAAAGTTCTAAATGAAGTGTTGCTCATAAAACAGAACTCAGAAGCAGATTAAACTGACCTAAACAATAATTTGTGATTTTAAATAATAAAATGACAATGTAAAGCATGTTAATGCATGTTTCACACAGGACACAAAATACACACCCATCACCTATTTATAATTGAAAATTTGTAAAATTATTCATATTTGTTCATTAAAACTATTGCAATAGTGTAAAGCCAATTGCATTTCTGAATGACATTTTTCATCTTGAACTAATAATTTGCATCATTATTCATTTTAATAGTAATCTGTAATATATAAAATCAAAGCTGTTTAATAGACTTGCTGTTTTATGCAATTCATGTCAATATTATGTTCATAACATTTCTATGTTTTAAACCCAAGTCTTTAATAGGTTATCAGGGTCTGTGGGGATGGGTTTGTTTTTTGTTAAATACAATGTGACATATTATATTTGATTTGAATAAATACAATGTGTGTTTGTTCTCTTCTGCTTCCTGTGTGAAACAAGGCTTGGACTACAGGCAGAAATGAAGACTCAGCTATTTATTTGCCCTTTTGTGCCTCTTATTACTGGACTGAATTATTGGTTCATGTATGAAATGTACAGTATATAGGTAATAATGCATTAAAAATATAATAATGTGCTCAGGCTATGGTCACTTTATAGAGATAATTTGTAACCAGTTAATATAGACCAGGATTGCTAATTAAAATAAGCTAAGTAATGGAAACATATAAAATGGCTAGAGGTTCATGATAATGTGGTTGTTCGCACCTTTCCATTACGATAATGTGGTTGTTCGCACCTTTCCATTACGTATATAAGTTTGGTGGTCTGAAAAAAAAACACTGAATGTTGCTGTGGCTAAATTCTAAATAAAAACAGCTAAAATTGGCCAAAATCAGGTTTAGGCCAAATTGGGTTCTACTTCACCCCTCGTATCCGCCAGTGGACTGGATACCTTCTTGTGTTGCACATCTCGAAACCTTTAACATAAAGTTACATGGTGACTTTTCATGACACTATAAAATGGCATCAGTAATGGCTGCCATTCTCTATGGAGTTCATGGAACATGATCACATATGTAACCTTGTGTTTTTCTTCCTTATAACATACATTATTTATGGATACCTAACCATAACACGCACATGCTTTTGAACATCCTATTCCAGACTTAGTCCCCCTTTTACTGTTATAATAACTTCCACTCTTCTGGGAAGGCTTTCGACTACATTTTGGAGCATGGCTGTTTGGATTTGTGTTCATTCAGCCGCAAGAGCATTAGTGAGATCAGGCACTGATGTTGGGTGAGGAGGCCTGGGGTGCAGTCGGTGTTCCAGTTCATTCAAAACGTGTTCAGCTGGGTTGAGGTCAGGGCTCTGTGCAGGTCACTCAAGTTCTTCCAGTCCAAACTTGGCAACTTCATGGAACTCACTTTGTGCATAGGGTCATTGTCATGCTGGAACATGTTTGGGCCTCTTAGTTCCAGTGAAGGGGAATTGTAATGCTACAGCATACAAAGACATTCTATACAATTGAGTGCTTCCACATTTGTGGCAACAATTTGGGGAAGAATCACAAATGGGTGTGATGGTCAGGTGTCCACAAACTTTAGACCATATAGTATATTTCACCATAATGAAAGGGACATTTTAAAAATATTCTAAACATGCCTTTTCTGTGAAGATTACATTAGGTAAATAAGAAGCCAACTTAACAAGTCTGTGAATAAAGGCGAGTAAAAAGAAAAACATCATTTTCATGGTCTTATTTATTATTTGAATATTTTATTTATTACATGTTGAATTAATTGCATATATATATATATATATATATATATATATACAGTGGGGGAAAAAAGTATTTGATCCCCTGCTGATTTTGTACGTTTGCCCACTGACAAAGAAATGATCAGTCTATAATTTTAATGGTAGGTTTAATAAAAAATAACAAAAAAAAAATGTCAAAATTTTTTAAATTGATTTGCATTTTAATGAGGGAAATATGTATTTGACCCCTCTGCAAAACATGACTTAGTACTTGGTAATGACATAGTAATTACTTTTAATTTTCAATGCCCTGGCTGAAGGAAGGAGGTTCTCATCCAAGATTTGACAGTACATGGCCCCGTCCATCGTCCCTTTGATGCGGTGAAGCTGTCCTGTCCCCTTAGCAGAAAAATACCCTCAAAGCATAATGTTTCCACCTCCATGTTTGACGGTGGAGATGGTGTTCTTGGGGTCATTGGCAACATTCCTCCTCCTCCAAACACGGCGAGTTGAGGTGATATCAAAGAGCTCCATTTTGGTCTCATCTGACCACCAGAGGACAACTGGGTGAAAGTGTTGTGGTCAAGAACACCATCCCCACCGTCAAACATGGAGGTGGAAACATTATGCTTTGGGGGTATTTTTCTGCTAAGGGGATAAGTCATTACCAAGTACTAAGTCATGTTTTGCAGAGGGGTCAAATACTTATTTCCCTCATTAAAATGCAAATCGATTTATAACATTTTAGACATGCGTTTCTCTGGATTTTTTTGTTGTTATTTTGTCTCTCACTGTTCAAATAAACCTACCATTAAAATTATAGACTGATCATTTCTTTGTCAGTGGGCAAACGTACAAAATCAGCAGGGGATCAAATATTTTTTTCCCCCACTGTATATATACATATATACATACATATATACATATATATATATATATATATATATGTATATGCAGCTCTACGGATGTAGCTTTAAATATCTTATTAGCAAGTCAGAGGTGTCAGCAGCAAGGGGAAAAATCTAATCTACTTTAATTTACTCTAGTTTGATATGTTCTTTTCTCCCTTTTCACTTTTGGGGTAACTAGAATTTAAAGAACTGTGAGAGAGAAATGCTAGAAAGAAACACACCTGTTCAGGAAAATCTATAGTATTCTTAACTTTAAAATAGTATAAAATAATGTTCATGATCTGAAGGGTTTTCCCAGGCTGCCACACACATATACTGTACAGTAGTCCAGGAGGATAGTACTAAAGAGCATGATGTGGTGTCACTCTCAATCTTATTCTAAACTTCTTTTAATGACAAACCTTTCAAGAAATACACTACCAATGGCACCAGACAACAGTTTCAGTTAAGCTTCAGAAATCTAATTTCCATAGACACCCCTGTGGAGGTACCTACAGATATTTGGCTGTGAGAATCCCTTATTGGCATGCTGTTCAAGAAGCAGCAGCAAAATCATGAGGGGTGTAAGAACGAAACAAACAGGCTTTGGATCCCATCCACTTTCTTCCTGCTGGGCCACAGAACGCGTGCATCTAAGTTTCCTATATCTACAGAGCTATACTAGAGTGTTAATAAGAAAAGCTCTCAGGACTATGATGCACCAGATGCTCATTAGGTTGAAATGAGTCAAGCGAGTCCAACTGTGACCTCTGCTCATCTGACCAGGCTAAACTCGCTGAACACTACTCATTTTATGATGCTTTGAAGCTCAGATTTGACACAAAAATGACTGTCAGTAATGACCTGCTCTCAAAGTGAGGCAGGAATTCATTGATCTACTTCCCTAATGTGGCTGGTGAGAAATGAAAGCGTGGCCAAATGGTGCAACAGGGACAGTGACTCAGACAGCTATAATAGTGCCAGATCTCCTGGACATCATGAGCAAGGTCAGTAATGGAAGAACACCACTGTGAGACTCCTACAATAGCGTGATTCTCCTCTTGAGTTTGAAGAACTCTCAAAACAGAGAAAAAATATTCTTTTGTCTCTGCAGAATATATTCTCTCTGCAGACGTTCACTGCTTTATTAAAAGTATAAGTAATGCCCAAACACCAAACTAACAGATGAACAGTTGCTTGCCATGACTCAGCATGCATCATAGTGTAAGTGGCCAAAGGGTGAGTGAGAAAAAAGGCGATTTCTCACTGCATTCATATACTTGGTGCTATAACAGTTCTGAGTCAGCTGTTAATGTTGTGCGTCAGTATGCATCAGAGCAAAGGATGGATGGACTGATGGATGTAGGAGAGGAATTGGGGTGCAAGAGGTGGAGGAACTCACCTGGAGTGGTGGAGGGCTCAGAGGATGTGCGAAAGTTCAACAAGCCAGGTTGTGACTTGCCCTGTTGGTTCTCAGCCACCACCGTCACATCATATTCAGTGTTCCAGTCCAGGCCACTTAGGAGGATGTGTCCACTTGTGCTCGGGAGACGGACCTCGTCTTTCCAGGCCATGTCCTCTCTCTACATTAAGCACAATCAGTGAGGGTAAAGGTCTTTCAGATAATTTCCTAACATTGGCTTGAACCACATAAAAGCTGTTTGCTTGAAATTTGGTGTGTTATGATTATACAGTTGAGGTCATAAGTTTACATATGCCTTGCAAATGGTACATTTAAAAAAAAAAAAAAAAAAGGATAATAAAAATTGCATTTTGTTTTTTATATATCTTTGCCCTGAATAAGCTATTTCAAACAACAGATATCTACATATAGTCCAGAAGGCACAATAATAACAAAATCTATGATGAATGAACGAACCAGTTCAAAAGTTTATATACTCTTGATTGTTATTACTGTATAGTCTTACCTGGATGATCAAGAAATGTTTTTATGTTTTGTGATAGTTGTTCATGAGTCCCTTGTTCTTCAGAAAAATCCATCAGGTCCTGCACCTTCTTTGCTTTTCCAGCATTTGACCCTTTTCCAGCAATTTAAGAATCAAGCATATGTAAACTTTTGAATTGGTTCGTTTGTGTAAATACAGTTATTACTGTGTCTTGTGGACTATATGTTAACATCTGTGTGACACTGCTTATTCAGGGCAGTACTAAATAATCAACAAAATGCAAATATTATGACCTCCCACACCCTTTTTAAATTTATTAACATTTTGCATATTCTGAAAGGTGAATGGGGAATTTATGACCTCAATTGTATATATTAGTACATTCATATCTAACTTTTTTTTATACATTTTTATGCAATATTGAAAATTCTGATTGGTCAGAAGTTTTGATTAATTTTATATAACAGCACGGTTTGGACAGTAGTTTCAGCTGCAAGGTTTATATTAGAATCCTTTACGTAACCTTAATTATTAAGGTTTCTAAGACACCAGCCTTTCTATAGTAACAAGTTACACAGGGACATGTATGGAGGATGCTCTACATAAACAGATTAAAAAATGTGTTTAATTGTTAATATGTGTTAGATAAGTTTTCTGTGATAAGATGTTCATTTAGCATTTTTAAAAAAGAGTCAAGCTGTAACAGTTTTCTGACATGGGTAACGTTTTCAGGACAGAGGGCTTTGTAGTTTCTCAGTACTATGACAACCTGCAATTGTTGTTTCACTAATTTCAAGAGAAAGTAAAAAGAGAAACTGTTGAGTGAACTAACTTGTTAAGTGGATGTTCAACAACATTAAACATAGCTACAAACAGATGAAAAAAAGTATGAGGTGTCGGCCTTCTATTAGTAAAAATTGGAATCGCTGGCAAATTGCTGTGGTATAGGGAGAAAAAAATTCAGGACGCCCTGTTATTGGAAAATAATCAACGTTTGGGACAGCCTTTTATCAGCATCATAGGTCATTACTTTGTGCACTCTGCACATGTAACATTTTGTGATCATTGTATTATTAAGTTTTAACAGGGTAAAGAGTTCATTAGAGATTTGTGGCAACAATGTTGACTGTCCAACTAGCAAAACGTAAAAGTAATGTAATCCATTTTGTAATTAATGTACTCTTATAATTTATATTAAGAAAAATGAGTTCTGTGCAGTCTCTCACTAGCTTCTCAGCTCAGTCTATCCGATAAGCATCATATTCTTAACTGAATACTTACAGCTTTGTATCGGATGAGGTAGTGTGTGATGGGCGAGCCTCCATCATCCTGCTTGATCCACTTGACTTTAAGTACATTGCCTTTTGACTGTATGGCTCCCTCCAATTTAGGGGGACTGGGTTCCCCTGGAAACACACACCAATAATAGTAGTGAGCACAGACACTACCAGGTTTTTCAAGGAGCATACATATTTCTGTCTTGAGTCTTTCCATATGTGAGAAGACCTCATTTTTTTGTAATTAATCTTTTATGTACGTTATTGTGTATTTCAGAAAAAAAAAGTAGTGTACTAAATGATTGACTGATATTATTTTCAAAGCTTTATGTTTCTGCTGATTATTTGGAGATGACTTTTATTGCTGAATCACTAATGTGTACTTCAGTGTACTAAACTTTTATTGTGCTCAATACAAGCTAAGCTATAAAGTGCACTTTGGCTGAGAGCATTGCTGTAAGAAATACAAATAATAAATTGATTACTATTTACGAGCATCCAGAGACCTTTAGTTTATGTGTGGCAGCCTGGAGATAACCCTTCACACAAGGAAATTTTCTTTCTTGAAGTAAAATTTGTTTCTCTTTTGAATGTATCTTAAGGACAAGTAAACCAATTCTGGTTACACCCAAAAGTGAAAAATCGCATTTACAGATTACATTCTGACTCAGATATGTTGACAGCCAGTATCTGATTACAAACTGAACTGATTAGGTTAATGTCTGTTTCACTACATTTTGTTCGGCCCAAATTTATTTATTTTTTTGCTGTTTGTGAGATTTCATTAATACCAACATCCAACAGGTTTTCCCAAACCACCACATACACTGTATTATACACCCTGTAAAGAACAACTGAATACAAAGAAATAGAATATACAAGTACAAATGTGTAATTTTTTTTAAACCAAATATATTGACCAGTTAACAGTAAGCACTGAAAAAACATCTACTTAACAACTTGTTTCAGCTAGACTCCTGTAGATGTCAAGGAGAAATTGTGTGTAATGTGTGCGTTGTGTGTAATGGTGAAAAAGCAGCGTAACCTCTCCTTCACGGACCATCATTCATAATCCATTATAGATTAATGAGCCATGGATGCTAATTTGATTCCCTACATTGGTTGGACATTATAAAATGACATTCAACAACATTAGCGGGGGCTTCATGTGTAAAGACTAAGCGTGAACAGACAGCATTGAAAAATGAAGGCCTTTAAGTCACATTAGCACAATCATTAGCTACACTTGTAAAAAAAAAAAAAAAAAAAATACAAATAAAAAAACCCAGAACAGACCATCTCACTTAGCACAGTTAAATCATTCTGCTCTAGGTGAAGCTTTTCTGATGCCTTATGTACCTTTGGAAGAATTTCCTGTTTACCAGAGAATCCCTGGTGTTAAGTAGATACGTGTAGTGCTGAATTAATTATTACAGCATTAACACTCCCAATGTGAATGAATGCCTGCACTATTTATAGTGCAGGAACTTACTGTGGCTACTCAAGGCTGCAGTGTGATGAACAAAGACACGCAGGAGGCAGATTAGGTGCAAAAAGAGTGATGTTTTATTTTTAATACCTGAGGAAAGGGGAATGGTGTGAGTGTGATGGCTTTGGGTGTAGGTGAAGAGAGGCGTTGTCTTCCCGACGTGTGGAGTGGCGATCTGGCTGGAGCTGGCTCGAGGTGGGACCTAGGGAGAGTGGCGCTGGCTGTGGGTAATGGCCGAGGGTGGAGCTAGGCCAGGGACGGCCTCATCTCTCTGTGCTTCCGTGGCTCTTTTATATCCCCCCGACGTCTGCGGGATGGTGCTACTCCAGTCACTGGCCTAAAGCCATGTGTGTTTCTGCCGCCTCGTGGAGCTGTCCTTTCAGCAACCCAAGCGTCATTTGTGCGAGGAGCATGTCAGTAGGTTTTTGTGTGCCGGGGCTGCATGTTCTCCATCACAGTACTGACCCCCCAACTCTGAGCCTACTGCCATTATGGGCCCATAGGGCATATTGGTGGGAGAGGCCATCCGTGTTCCCACGGTGGGTGCTGCACCTGGAAAGAGAAGTTCTGCAATGACAAAAACCACCTGGTTAATCTGGCATTGGTGTCCGTTGCTCTGGCCATCTGTTGAAAGGAGTGTGGTCGGTCACAAGGGTGAAACGCAGACCTGCCAGGTAATATCACAGCTCTTCTCTGGCTCATTTTATTGCCAGGGCTTCTCTCTCCATGGCTGCATCAGCAGGTTTCAGCTTTCGGCTCACTATAGGACCGGGTGCTCTTCCCCGTCAAAGGTCTGAGACAGCATTGCTCCTAGCCCTGTCTCAGAGGCATCTGTGTGGATCGTGAAGGGCTGTTCGAAGTCTGGGTTCTGCAGGATGGGGGAGCTGGTGAGGGCCTGCTAGTGGGTTTTGGAATGCCCACTCTATCTCCAAGGTCCAGTGCACCCAATCCGGTTGTCCTTTTTTTGTGAGGTCTGAGAGGGGGAGGCTAGAGAGAAGAAGTTAGGCACAAATCTCCTGTAGTACCCTGCCAATTCCAGAAAGGCACGCACCTGTTTCTTCAACGTGGGCTGCGGGTATCTATCTTCTTTTTCAGGTTTTAGCAGGCCCCAGCCAATGTGAAATCCCAGGTAATATGCCTCGATCAGCTCCAGATGGCATTTCCTTGGTTAGCCTCACATTTTGTAGGATCCCCAAGACTTCTCCCAGATGGTAGAGATGATCCGACCAGGTGGAGGAGTGGATGACGACATCGTCCAGGTATGTGGCTGCGAATGGCTGGTATGGTCTTAGGACAATGTCCATCAATCGCTGGAACATGGCAGGAGATCCATGGAGGCCAAAAGGGAGAACCCAGTACTTCCTATGAGCACTGGCGGTGCTGAATGCAGTCTTGGATTTAGCCTTGAAAGCCAAAGCCACCTGCCAATATCCTTTGGTCATATCAAGAGTGGCGATGAACCAAGCTCTCTCCAGCCTCTCCACCAGATTGTCCACTTGGGGGAGGGGTAGCTGTCAAAGTCGGAGACCTGGTTCTGCTTCCAGAAGTCATTACAGAGTCGGCTACTTCCATTTCAGAACTTTTCAGAACTATGACAATGGGGCTGGCGGACTCCTCAACGATGCCTTCATGAAGCATCTGGCTAATCTCCTCCTCTATAGCCTGACGGCACACCTCTGGGGCTATAGGGCATCACCACTACTCCTGGTGGGGTCTTAATGTAATGGTGTCCTGGGGAGGGTGCAAAGATGTCAGCAAACTGGTCCACCAGCTCTGTCAGCTCTTTGCACTGCGTGGGAGTGAGTTAGTTGAACAAAGTATGCTTGTGGAAAAGTGTGGGTAGAGCGGCAAAGGCAGACACCATAGGGTGGGTTCAACCCACTTTTTTAAGAGATTGACATAATATAACGGGGTGTCTGCACACTTACCAAGCTGTTGCAGTCGGTAGTTGACTGGGCCCACCTTCTCGAGGACAGTGTACGGGCCCTGCCAGCATGCAGGAAGCATTTGGGAGCAAGAGGAGGACCTGGTCGCCCAGCTGGAACTCCCTGGGCTGTGCAGGTCAGGTGTAGGCCCTTTGTTGTCTCTTTGGGTGGCCTCCATATGCTCTCATACAATCGATGTCACTTGGTTAACCCGTTCTTGCATGTCTTGCACATATTTCACCAGGGAGTGGAAGGGGGTAGGCTAGTACCAGGAAACACGGAAGAAACAGGGTTAGTGTGTGAGTGTATCTCACCTGCGGTAGCTCTCACCCCAGTCTCCCCTTCTCTGTAGGTGAGGTAAGCCCCCCGGACGAGCAGTTGTGTAGCTGGACGCTTCAGATGACGTTGGCTCCTAGTGGCCAGAGGGAAGGTGGCTGTGGGGAATCCCGGCCAGTCTCGGTTGAGGAGCAGTGGGAGAAGGAGCTCTGGGATAAGCCCGACGAGGAAGGGCCAATCCTTCTTGGGAACTTCTTGGGAATCCCAATGGACACAGGAGACAGGGAGGGTTCCGGTGCCCTGGAGGGCTCAACCTAGGAATTCCGTTGGCCTTATGCTCTTCGGGCGGCAGAGCTGGTAGGAACCGGTCCATTACCTGGGAGGTTTGGGATTTTGCCTTTAAGGGTCTCATAATACGTGGCCATGGCCGAAGAGATAGAGTAATAGGCCAGCTGCGCCTCCCTGGAGAGAAATGGTGCAAGGATGTCGGCCCAGGCATGATTTTCCTACTCTTCTTGGAGGGCGACAAGCTTGAAGGTCTCCAGAAAGGCCATGGCATCATCCTTACTGCTGAGCAGGCGCTAGGATTCTTGGCAGGGGTCTGGGAGAGGGATGGCGGGAGCGAACTGGGACTGTTTTAGTTGGACTAGCTCCTGTGTGACAATCCTCAGACTCTGGGCCAGTACCTGGGTCACCAGCTGCTGCTGGATGTTGGTGTCTAGCAGATGTTGCAGCATAGGATCCATGCTGATGACCTGAGCGAGCTCCATTACCATCAGTTCTACGCTGGTGGTTTGTGCTGTGTTCATCATGCCTGCATTCTCCACCACTGTGGCTACTCAAGGCTGATCTGGGATGAACAAAGACACGCAGGAGGCAGATAAGGTGCAAAAAGAGTGATGTTTCAGTTTTAATACATAAGGGAAGGGTGCGGCCGTGATGGCTTTGGGTGAAGGTGAAGTGGGGTGCTATCTTCCCGACATGGGGAGCACGGATCTGGCCGTTGCTGGCATGAGGCGGGACCCAGGGAACATGGCGCTAAGTAACAGCCAAGGGTGCAGTTGGGCCAGGGAGCGTCTTCTTTGGCGCTGGCATCTTCTCCATTGGCATCCGTAATGCACACGGACAGATGAGTCAGTACATATATGCACAGAGACGTGTCTCACCTCTCTATGCTGCCCTTTTATATCCTCCCGACGTCTGCTGGATGGTGAGTAGCTGCCACTCCACTCATTGGCCACCAGCCGTGTGTGTTTCTGCTGCCCCTCCTTGCAGCCATGTGCTTCCAAGCTGTCCAAAACTCTCGAGGTGCTGAAGCGGAGCTGTCTGTTCAGCACCTGAGCGTCAGTCATGCGAGAAGCCTATCGGTTTTTTGTGTTCGTAGGCTGCATGCATTAGTTAAATTCTGTGGCTGTTAATTTAACACTTGGGGATTCACTGTGCAAATGAAAGACTTCTGAAAATGTATGTGCTTATTCAAGACTTAGCTGTTCTTTCAAGACTTTGAGAACAAAAAGACATCACAATCCTACCCATCTATATCACAAATGTACAGTAGCTGTTGGGTCCTTCATTAAAGCTCATTTTGTGTGTTAATACACTCAAAATATATAACAGTCAAATCACAATCTGTGCCACATTTGTAATTTCTCTCTACTTAAAATTTAAAGACATACATTACTCTATGGACAAAAAACAATAACTAATGAAGAAACAGAATGCTGAGGCTCATAATGAACATTTATCACAGCTAATAACATCAAATGAAATTAATGTTGCAAAAACAATGGTGAAATGAACACTTAATTCTATAGCTAGGACGTACAGTAAATGAACCATTGTAGCCAAACAATTAAAGTTAAATTACGCTTTAAAGTAATACCTTTGTCTTTCAGCTCTAACTTTGTATACAGACCATGATTTAATAAGATTAAATACCTAATATTAATTAGTGCTAATGCATTTGCAACCTAATAAATGGATCATGCAGATAGTAGACGTGCTGCAGGAGATTTACAAAGAAAAACTCCATGAATGATGTCACATCCAAAATATAGGCAGGAATCATATGAGGTATTTGAATGTGCTACTGTTCAGTCTGTACATAATTTCGTGAAGTATTTTTAAGATTGTTGCAGCCAAAAATGCTTGATTTTGCTGCAGCTTTTTTTAATGCAAATTTTGGAGTTTTTTGTGCTTTTTTTTGCAGAAAACTACTTGAATTGGCGAAATTACATTTGCACAGAATTGTTTTGCACTGACTTTCACAGTGATATTTGTTGGTAATTGGGACCTTTTATCTGTACTCATGTTCGATACAGTTGAATTGAAGAGGGATTTGGTTGAATATATGACACGTTTTGGCTCAAATCTGCGGAAAATCTGCGGTGGTTTGAAAAATTTAAGCTCCTCCAAATATTGCAGAGTTTGCATGATTTTTTATTCATTCCTGCGATCGCAAAAAATCCTGGAGGAACTGATTTTTATTTATAGTCCTGGCAAGTTCTAACCTTTAAGAGATGGCCAGAAAAGTAACTCTGAAACTAAAATTCAAGCATAATGCTAACTTAAAGTTGTGAGATGTGTCAGTACAGGCCTAATAAAATAAATCTAGACAAGTATATGTAATATGTTAATAAAGTAAATGTGAATGAAAATCTTTTCAAATTATCAATTTAAACGCTGATGATTCCAGTGAATTTCTTGACAACTGTAAAAAAAAAACATGATCTTAAAGGGTCATGAAACCTCCCTCTTTCAGCTCAAGTCTACCTCTCAACGTTTTTGAAAAATGCAGCTTAAATGGGCGTGGATGGCTGTGCAAAGAAAGGAGTGGGAGTGGGCGTGGCAGGGAAAGGCAGGAGAGGAAGAGGGGGGCAAGACTTCAGAACACAAAAAAAAAGATGGATAGTGACAAAGTTTGCAGATGAGTGAATCCCCAGGACTAAATGGAGACACAGATAGCAGTGCAGGTCCTCTGTCCTATCTAAATAAAACATTAGCCCCTGGTGTGATTATGGAGGAAAACATAAAACAAAACCGGAGGCACCGCTGCTGGGAGAAGTGTCGGAATCGTAGCTAGCTAATAGGCTCGAGCTTTTCACGAATAAAAAGGCGAAGGTTCTTCCCATCAACACGGATTCTCGTTGTATAGTTTTGCATGTGATGGCCCACAGAGCTTTAATATTAAATATATGATATTATATTATATATATTGTATGTACAGTTTTTATATTTTATTATATTTTATATATTTATTATATTGTTCTCGAGGCAGAGTGGACGGGAGGAGTGTCAGAATGGTAGTTAGCTAATAGGCGCAAGCTTTTCACAATTAAAAGGCGAAGGCTCTTCCTTTCAACATGGACTCTTGTTGCATAGTTTTGCACGCGACGGCCTGTGGAGCTTTAATCGGTTTAATTAGCTCAAAAGGCAAGTGAAACAGTCATGATTAAAATTAGACACATACCTGATTTGAAGGGATGGAAAAGTCTTCGGGACTTAGTACAGCATCATTGTTTAGACACAAACTGCTTTCATGAACAAGTCTGAAGTCCACCTTTCTCCAATTCTCATAGCTCTCCCAAATAAACACACTCGAACACTTACACCATTGAAACAAACACCTGTGACCCATTTGAACACCTCTCTCATCTACTACATCTGTAGGAAAGCACCACGTGCTGTCATGAATAATTAAGAGACAGCATCTTCTCATAGGATAAGAACACGCAGGCTCATGAATAATTATGAGACAACGACATGTCATTGAAGTACTATAGTATAGTGACGTGTGACAGGAAGAGAATTGAAACCCAGAAGACAAAAATAGTAAAAGCTCAAAATTTACCAGTTTTCTCCTACAATTAAAAGGAACAGATGCTAAAATTGTCTTTTATGATGTGCGATACGGATACCTCTGCTAAAATCTCAGAAAATGTAGTTTAGAGTTTCATGACGCTTTAAGCTGTACTCTACATTATTTTGATGAATTGTAATAGTTAACAAAAATATTGTTATTTGCACATTTCATCATTCATGAAGTGACGTTCAGGTTTAATAAATCACACTGTGGGTGCAAAATTTCTATTGGCATCAGCAAGTGTTTAGCAAGTACATTTTTTTCTGCAGTGTAATTAAAACATTTGAAATTTCATATATTCTAGAATCATTACACATAAACTGAAATATTTCAAGCCTTTTTTTGTTTTAATCTTAATGATTATGGCTTACAGCTCATGGAAATAAAAAAAATACAGAAATGTCGAAGTGAGAAAAGCTCTAATCTTTTTCCATTTCCTGAGCCTTTAAGCTTACAGTCTGGTTCAGTACAACCACAATCATGGGGAAGATGAAAGTAAATTTTGCATTTCATTTGGAAATCAAGGTCCCAGAGTCTAGAGGAAGAGTGGAGAGGCATAGAATCCAAGTTGCTTGAAGTCCAGTGTGAAGTTTCCACAGTCAGTGGTGATTTGGGGTGCCATTTCATCTGCTGGTGTTGGTCCAGTGTGTTTTCTCAAGTCGAGAGTCAGTGCAGCGTCTACCGGGAGACTTTAGAGCACTTCATGCTATGGAGATTCTGATTTCTTTTTCCAGCCAAAACTACTAGTAACTGGTTTGCTGACCATGGTATTAATGTGCTTGATTGGCCAGCCAACTCGCCTGATTGTTGTACTGACATGTATTGTGAAGAGGAAAATGAGAGACACCGGACCCAACAATACAGACGAGTTGAAGGCCGCTATCAAAGCAACCTGGGCTCAGCAGTGTCACAGCTGATTGCCTCCATGCCATGCTGCATACAGTAATTCGTGCAGCATACAGTAATTCGTGCAAAAGGAGCCCTGACCAAGTATTGAATGCATAAATTAACATACTTTTCAGAAGGTTGAAATTTATAATATTTTTAGATACTGGATTTTTGATTTCCATGAGCTATAAGCTGTAATCATTAAGGTTAAAACAAAAAAAGGCTTTAATATTTCACGTTATGTGTAATGAATCTAAAATACACTGCTCAAATAATAAAGGGAACACTTGAACAACACAATGTAACTCCAAGTCTATCACACTCCTGTGAAATCAAACTGTCCACATAGGAAGCAACACTGATTGACAATCAATTTCACTGCAAATGGAATAGACAACAGGTGGAAATGATTAGCAAGACACCCCCAATAAAGGAGTGGTTCTGCAGGTGGTGACCACAGACCACTTCTCAGTTCCTATGCTTCCTGGCTGATGTTTTGGTCACTTTTGAATGCTGGCGGTGCTTTCACTCTAGTGGTAGCATGAGACGGAGTCTACAACCCACACAAGTGGCTCAGGTAGTGCAGCTCATCCAGGATGGCACATCAATGCGAGCTGGGTCTGGAGATGCCGTGGAGAACGTTCTAATTCCTGTAACATCCTCCAGCATGACCGGTTTGGCAGTGGGTCAGTAATGGTGTGGGGTGGCATTTCTTTGGCGGGCCGCACAGCCCTCCATGTGCTTGCCAGAGGTAGCCTGACTGCCAATAGGTACCGAGATGAAATCCTCAGACCCCTTGTGAGACCATATGCTGGTGCAGTTGGCCCTGGGTTCCTCCAAATGCAAGACAATGCTAGACCTCATGTGGCTGGAGTGTGTCAGCAGTTCCTGCAAGAGGAAGGCATTGATGCTATGGACTGGCCCGCCCGTTCCCCAGACCTGAATCCAATTGAGCACATCTGGGACATCATGTCTCACTCCATCAACTAAAGCCACGTTGCACCACAGACTGTCCAGGAATTGCCAGATGCTTTAGTCCAAGTCTGGGAGGAGATCCCTCAGGAGACGATCCGCCACCTCATCAGGAGCATGCCCAGGCGTTGTAGGGAGGTCATACAGGCACGTGGAGGCCACACACACTACTGAGCTTCATTTTGACTTGTTTTAAGGACATTACATCAAAGTTGGATCGGCCTGTAGTGTGGTTTTCCACTTTGATTTTGAGTGTGACTCCAAATCCAGACCTAAATGGGTTGATGAATTTGATTTCCATTAATAATTTTTGTGTGATTCTGTTGTCAGCACATTCAACTATGTAAAGAAAGGAGTATTCATTTCATTAATTGAGATCGAGGATGTGTTATTTTAGTGTTCCCTTTATTTTTTTGAGCAGTGTATAAATAAGTTCCACTTTTTTAATTAAATTAAGGAAAAAAAAAACTTTTCCGCGATATTACATTTTTTCAGATGCACCTATATATGTAGAAATGCCTCAAATTGCATATTCATTAAGGCAGATCTGCCAAACAGACTAGATATGATATTTTATTTATGTGACAGACAAAATCCTCCACAGTATTTTGTCCCCAATAGTTATCAATTTGCACATGCTATTAATCAAGTTACACATATAAACATTTAGTAAATCAAGGCCATAATGAAGGAGGACTGTAACATATGGGTAAAATGTGACATTATATACTTGAGATGAGCTAAGTTTGAAATGAGGTGTCATGCAAAATATTGAAACACATTGGCCTTTCCTTTACACAGCAGGCCATAACAGAATTTACTGTATTATTGATTTGCTAGAGGGCTCATTTGCATGTTGAAACCTTGTGAGATATCAGTCATGTAAAGACCAAAATTTAAATAACGATTAACAAAAGATATATTCTGCAGGCCTGCAAAGCAGCGCAGAATGAATAGCTACCAATATGTATCATCGGCTGCCAAAATGTTTATAGCAGCAGTAAAAAGGAAAGCGGATGTTCCTGGGTCATCTACCCAACACTGCCTCTGGGAAATTGTTTTCAGCTCCAGAGCTTTTGAAGTAGTTTTTTATGGTTGGAAGGACAACGTTAAATCTTTTTATCTCAGCCCCCATATTCTCCTCAGATAATATTCAAAGCAGTCAAAAGACAGTGGTCGCTCAAGGGAAGTGTGTCAAAAAAAAACTGGGGCTGGATGAATTTTCTGAAGTTTATTGAAGAGTTTTTTGGATGTGAGGCACTGGGGGAGGGCATGGCTGGGGCGAATTCAATGATCCGCCTTTACTAATCCTACTTGTGAGAGCTGCAGAGCAAGAGTAGAGCATTTACCTTCTGTTCATCAGAGTGGACGACATCCGTGGCACCATGCAAGCCACATGACAAAAGGCACACCGTACGCACGCACATGATTGGTTGAAAGGAAATTGGAAGAAGTCACATGGAAAAAAACAAAACAAACAGATGATGTGATTATGGACAGGAAACAGTTCAAGATGTTAGAGCCAGTTAACACAATTACACAAAGACATGAATCACACAAAAATGGAATTCTAAGGGTATATCAATCGAAACACTGAAAGCAAGGAGAGCTTCCTCTGATTTAACCAAGATGAAATATTACTGAGTAAAAGACAAAATATTAGTAGGTCTTAGAGATTAATTAAATAAGTCTGGGGTGTTCAACTGCTGGAATGAATCCAGATACAGACCCAGCAAAAATATTTCAGCAGACCAAACTGAACACTTGAAAAATTAGTATACTGGAGGCAATAAATGTATGGGGGAAAAAAACTGGCCACAGTTTTGTATCTTTAAACCAGGGCAGCTTCTATAGTAGATCATCAATTGTGGCTTATCCAATCACGAGCATTTTTGTTTGTTGTTTAGCTAAAGGAAGCTCTTTCTACAAGAGACATTAAAGTCAGTAATGAGAGAATCTTCAAAAACTTTGATAGATTTTTCATTCTGTTTACCCTCTCTGATCTGACAACATTGGTTCTTTAAAAAATAAGGCGACTAGAGTAGAAAGATGAATGGACAAAGATATTTGGGTTTATTCTCCATGTGTCTCGTTCATTCACTAGAGTCAATAGCACTAGTCAAAAGTGGTAACATTAAGTGCCAATGCAAAACAAAACATAACCACTTTGAATTGTCTAATATGCGGCCATAAACTATTTATGAATGGTTGCAAATTAAAAGGTAACAGATGTTGCCATTAAAGGAATTTGATTTACCTGGAAAACCCCTGAAAATATGTGAATAATTTGAGTCACTGTCATGTAAGATTAATGCAAAGAACAGAGGAAACTCCATGTTGAACTTAGCACATGTTCACTTAATGCTTAGCACAGGGAAGCCACATGCATGAGTTTCTGCACATATGATTAGCTTGTCACAACAGGGGAACTGAGAAATATTCAAAGACCTACCCTTTGAATAAATCATACACAGTATGATACTTCTGTACAGAATAAACTAAAGATGTGAACAATTTTTGCTCTGTCATGTTACCCATACAGCAGCTTTCTGTATCCTGAGTGTAAAAAATATTCAGACCATTTATTTATTTGTTAATGCTGATTCACCTCTCATTTTGTGTATGATTTGTGGCATCACACACACAAAAAAAATTATATGATGATTAAACAAACCTATCCTGTCAGGGGGAAAAAAATGAAAAAAGCCAACTGAGAGTATAAACATGAGACATTTCATAAACTCAGTTAATGTAGGAACACTTGACTTAGAGAAGCTGGTGGTGTAAACACAAATCTAAACAACAAGACGAACAAAAAAATAATAATAACCTACTGCAGTGGAGGGCAAGTTTAACGGGAAGATACAGAACATTTTATTTGAATACATCAATGCAGTCACTTTAATAAAAAGCAGTTTCAGATTCACAGGTCTATGAGTCACTTACTTGTATAAGGGTAACCTGAATGATCCCAATGAGAAAGGAAAGTGGATGAGGCACAAATAAAATGGATGATTAAAAAATGATGAAAGGACTAAAAAGCTTAAAAACATAAAATACGTTTACTCACCATGGACCTTTCAAGTACTACCAAAACCTTACCTTTAGATACACTGACAGTATGCAGAAGCCGTTTATCATAAAACACATGCCACACACACACAGCCACCAGGGGGCGGAAGCAGGCCATAACCTTCAGGGCACATCACTCCACCGGCCGACATTACCAACAACATATCAAGCGACTATTTCTCAAAAATGAGACATCATGATCTTTTGTTGTGATGGGTTCATCAGCAAAATGTGAGAAACTCATGTGGAGAACAGCTGCACATTCGCACTTGCATGAACATCGACGTATTATTCATCTGTGAATTCATTCAGCCCTAATATCCAATGCAGACATTTAGATGTGTCGAAAAATGAATTTCCATGACTGCTATACTTTTTGCAGATGCACTGGAAGCAGCAAAATCTGCATCTGCAGAGAAGTGACTTGAATTTATCAAGTTATACTGAGAACTTTTAAAATTTTGAAATAATTGATACAGATTTGAGATTTTATACAAATACAGCTGCAATCTGTAAAAGAACCAATGCGCTCTTTTAACGCAAGTACATGCTTTTAAGGGTATAGAATGGATTACACTTTCGGGAGCATGGTGGCTTAGCGGTTAGCACATTTGTCTCATACCTCTGGGGTTGGGGGCTCAAATCCTGCTTTCACCCTGTGTGCGCGGAGTTTGCACATTGCACGTTTGTACTTTCCAGTAATACTGTGCAACACTTTACTAAAGCAAAGACTATGTGAGCCATAAGTGACTGATCTGGTATGTCCCAAGCTGCAGTGTGTCTTACAGTATAAAGTGCCTTGTTCTTTCACTGTTGTGTATTTGTACTTCATGTAGTCTTGTGCATTGTGCCACTGTAATGTCTTACATCATGTTCCTGGGGAAACAACATTTCCATCCAGTGTGTACATTTTATATAGTGGAATGATAATAAAAATCACTTGGTGTGACATATCTATAATCACTATTCTGCTTTATCAGCTTCCCACACCACCCTGCTTTTCCAACACGGCATCAGGGAGGGTGCATTAGTGGCCTACAGTCACTGAAATGCTTTGAATAATAATAATAATAATACACACACACATATATACATATACTTGATACTTATATATAAGTTTCCTTGTTTGATCGTGGTGTCCATAATCACCTGGGTACAGTAGATATTTTTTCGTTTTATTTTTTATTAACATTTTATCTAATTAATATTTTCTGTAATTTGGGTCCAGATTTGGACTGTTATTGTGTTATGGTGCTGTTATGGTATATATATTGGCATAGATGTGACTAAAAAAAACTCCACTTCTTCCTCTGAGAAAGTCTTTTTGGCATTTACTTGTCATTTCAGTACTGTGAGCTTAGCCTTTTATGGAGTGTTTTGTATGTAAATCAGCTGTGCTGTGCACGTTCCTGGTAATTAATGGGTGATTGTCATTCATGAACATATCTACATGAATACAAAGAAAATCAGTGTTTCCAAAACGTTTTTGTTGTTCATTTATATTCAACCTTACTAAAATACTAATAAATGAGGTCCATTGTTGGTGAACCACAAGCCAGACTTTCTAACACTAGAGCTATAACAAGGCAAGAAAAAGTGTAAACAATACACATAATCTATTACATGAAGATTTTTTCATTTGTTTTTATTATTTCATAACTGTGTGCACTATACTTTTACCTCCCAGTTTGTGAGTATTTTCATATTTTCCAGGTCTCTGTGTGGGTTATCTCTGGATTTTCGGGTTCCTCCCACCTCCACAAATGTAGTAGATGGGACTGGCAATGCTAAATTGATTTAAATGTAAATGAGTGAATGTGTATGTATGGACCCTGCTTCAAGGTTCCAATGTTTCAGCCTCACGCCTAGTCTTCCTGGAGTAAGCTACAGATCCACCAAAACTCTGACCTTACTAAAGATAATTATCTACTAATGAATTACTATCTATTGTACTTTAGTCTCTGTATTATGTAATTGGTTTTGGTGTTTGCCCCAATATTCTTTTTCTGATATATTTGATCTTGAACCATGATGCTGGACAAATTTCTCATATGAACAATAAAGAACTGGTTCACATCATTAAGTTAGGCACTTCTACATCTAAAGCACAGTCTAGTAGTATAGATCTCATGTTTAAGTATTCTAATTAGTGTGAGAAACTTGCTGCTCTGAAAGCTGTCCTACTAAGACTCAACATTGGCTTGCTGCTTCACAATGCCAGGGTCCATTTTAAATATGTTCATGGAACATATTCAGCTTAATGGAAAGCAGGAAATCGCATGGAAAGCAGCACTACTCACGAACAGGTTCTGTCTTGAAGGCAACTATAGAGCTGCTCTCGCCTTCTCCCTTGCCGTTGATAGCAGACATCTTGACTTCATACTTTGTGTCTGGTTTTAGGCCCGTGATTGTGACTGCACTCAGCCCTGCAGGTTCAAATAGAATTTCGAGTTAACACAACATCAAGCACAGATGAAGTAATTGAGCGTTGAGATAAGAGTTAACTCACAAAGTATAACCATCAACTATAAGAGGTTACAGCACATACTACTATACCTGCTTGAAACAGATATTAGAATGCACATACAGCCTCAACAATCAATAATTATCTTCATAGAAACATCGTATAGCATTTATCTTATTATAGCTATCCCCATATGATGATAGGGTGTCCTCTCAAAGGGGTTGAACCTTGTAACCAAGTGCCAATCACTGAAACTGTAATGCACATGACTGACATCTCAAAATGTAACATATCCATGCTAGTCAGTGTCACAGTACTCGGAACTGCAGCAGTTGATCAGTAACCGAATCCTAGAATAGCTTGTTATTTTATCATTGTAATCAGTAAATATTGTAAATACATTTTTATGTATAAAGACATGTTTGATTATAATTTTTTTTATTTATTTATAAATATCTGCCTGTCATGTGTTGGACAAGGCTTTGGATAATCTTCCATATGAGGAGAGACTGAGTATTAAACAGGAGGCCAGACCAACAGATGAAACAGACAAAACAGAACAGACAGATACAACATATACTTCAATAATAGACACCTGTGCTTCCCTACTTTATTTACCACCAGCCTGCACTGCTGCCTACCAAAGTGATGGTCACAGACAGGTTTATAAAAAATAAAAAATAAAAAAGAAGAAAAAGAAAGAAAACAAGGTTTATGATCAATCTAATATTGGGCCAACAGTGAAGAAGAATCTAGCACACATTGCAAAACTGACCTATTCTACCATAACAGCACAGCTTCACGTCACCAATATGAGATGCACTTGAAAAACATTCGAGACAATCTGGACAAATGAAAAATCGATGGTAATGCTATAAACTGCTTTCTAGTTTGGAGACCAATAATATGCACCAGTAGCACCAATAAAGCATAAATTAGATTTTCATCTGATTTAGTGGGCAAAAGTGCCTCTACTTTTAAATCATTCAAAAATGTAAAAAAAAGATGTAAATAAATAATATATATATATATATATATATATATATATATATATATATATATATATATATATATATATATATAATTTTTTATTTTTATTATTATTATTATTTTTTACATTTTTATGGATGTGGTGTGTCAGAATACAAATATTGATTGATAGGGTGTTGGTCATTCAGCATTTTAAAGATCTGAGCATTTTCAAGTAAGCATTCTGTAAGTTGTTCTTATTAAGACCTCCAGAATAATTGACAGAATAACTTAAAAATCATGAATAGCTGAAGGTCTAGGATGGAGTATTCATGGCTTGTTAGCCAATAAAGAAATTGAGGGAATCAACGCTTTGCATATTTTTAGAAAGAGAAAAATAATGATTTAAACTTTGTCTGTAACATGAGGGGTAGGCAGTACAATTTCTATTTATAATAATTACTATTATTATAGTAACAGTAGGAAGTCAAATCATTTTAGTTGCCATGCCAACAAATAGTTTTTCTGTTCCCCAGTGTAGAGGATTATTTCGTCCTATTCAAAGACAGGGTTGGGAGATGTGGAGCATAAGAGTAATTGCAAATTAGGGACTATTTGCTTGGACCCCAGTGAACTGTATTTGTGGATAAATTTACATAATGAATAAAGAATGATGGGGTGTGAAGTTATAGGAAAATAATCAATGACAGGGTGAGGTGACACAGCCAGATGAAAATTTATATTAAAAGTGCTTGGGCAATGACCCTGAAAAGGAGCAAGTGGTTGAAGATGGATGGATGGATGCTTGGGCAATGATTGCAATTTATTAATTTATTAATATGTAGACCTATGAATATCTACATTTTGATTACTCTGCGTAGGTAATGCAGTGGTTAAAGGCTCTGGGTTACTGATCAGAAGGTCAGGATTTCAAGCCCCAGCCCCTTAACCCTGGGTTGTATAAATGAGATAAATGTAAGTCCCTCTGGATAAGGGCATCTGCCAAATGCCATAAAAGTAAAGTAATGGAAGACTGACCTATAACACAATTCTCTTCAACAAAAGCAAAATTAAAAAAAAAAAATAAATAAAGTAAGTTACAGAGCTGTGTCCTGTGTCATATAAACATTCTTTGGACACAAACATCAGAAACATTTAAATAGGCAGAAAACCTAACATAATTAATTAAACAATTTAACATAGCTTTAACAGTCCTCATAAAGAAGTAGTAGTGCAGTTTATGTGAAATATTTCCTGCCTGGTAGTTGATACCTGAGTCAAGTGGTTTCATGAGGTTTTTGAGCCCTTCTTTCTCCACTGTACTAAGTGGCATTATATATTTAGCCATGAAACAGGTTACATCTTTTGTTATCTCCTGGTGCCTTTTTATTTCTGTACACGGTAATGGTCGCAAAAATCGACTGTTGTTTAAGAGAAACTCCACTTCTTGATGGATGGCTAAAAACACTTGAATGTACTTTTAGAATCCGTTTGTATTCAACTTGGTGGTATTTTTTCAAACGGTGTAACAAATTGGCAGTGTTTACAGACTTTATCGGCACTGGACGACCTCCATCCTGAAAACTCTCCTGCCGCTGATAGTGTTTAGGATAAGATGCAATTACTGTATATGACCACAACAAAGCGCTGACACCCACAGTTCCTACCGTAAATTAATTAAATAACTAAATGTTTCTGAAAGCTTCAATATATCAACAATTACATGTTTTTCTTTGTTAACTAACATTACATTTTCTTAATCCATTTACAATTACGTGAAGCATCCACCATACCCATACCAAATGGAAATATAGATATGTATTAGAAAAAGCACATACAATGAAATTAAAAACTATTGTCAGGGCTGCTGTAATAGAAAATTCATCAGCACCTTCTGAAAAATCAGATTCAAGAATTCAACAGTGCTGTGGTAATACGTGTTTTTACTAAATACTTATAGCCCTGATTTGTGTGGCAGAGCTCTTCTCCAGGTAACACACAATCCCAGCTGAGGAATGCATCAAAGAGCAATTACAAGTCCTAAAACAGACCAGTAATTGCAAGCCACACTGGCTTCACAGATTTTACTGATGATGATGATGCTGATGGTAGAAAGTAGTGTAAATATGCTGAGCACTGCACATACCCTCTTGGACTTCATAGATGCGCTGGACCCATTTGTTTTTGTTCCTTACTCTCCACTCGGCATGGTACTTGAGCACGGGAACTCCTCCAGAAGCTTCAGGTTCATCAAACAGTACCTCAGCCGTGCTTGAGTAGGGCTTCACCTGAGTGATGGTCGGAGCCGAGGGAACATCTACAAGCCAAAAGTAAAACAGAACTGCCTACATTCAAGAACATCCTAATAATCTTCTGTCCATTACTTACCGGTCAAAAGTTACAACACTTGTTGAGAGATGCCAGAACAAAAGTATTGATTGAAACAGATGATGGAACAATTTGTAACTACTTAAAGACCCCTTGGGGAAAACACAGAAGTTCTATGTAAAGGTCATGTCACAGAGAACAGACGGACCAGCCTGAATCAGGATGAACTCTTTGGACTCAGTCCCGATCTCATTAGAAGCGGTGCAGTTGTAGCTGCCAAAGTCATTCTGGGAGTCCGGGTTAACCTGTGATGAATTAAGAGTGCATGCATTAACCTTAGGGATCCTAATCAGACATTCCATTACCTATATTTACCCCTTACTATGTGCTTTCTCTTATTAATAATTAATCTGCAACACCATCTCAGAGAAAACACAATACATCCACTGATTAGTGCATTTATTAAATGTTTATGTGCAGAGGAAATAGCTTGCTGTAGTGATGGCCCTTTTACCTGCAGGTGGCTGGCAGTGGGGGTGGTATAGATTTTGATGTTGGTGGAGTTGGCGTTGGGTAGCTGGAGTCCATCTCGCAGCCACATGATAGACATATCACTGGGGTGAGCCAGGATCTCGCAGCTGATGTTGGCAGGATTCCCCTCCCACGTGTAGACTGCCACTGAGCCCAGGATCTTTGGTGCGTCTGGCAGAAAAGTCAGTGAAAAAGAAAAGACAGTGAAAATAACGAAGCTGGAGAAAGGATCCATATACATCAAACTGATCGTAAAAGAACCATGGCAAATCCTTTGAGCTATGGATGCTTTGTGAGTGCTTAGAAACGTAGCCCTCATGTTGTTATTTATCACATTCAGATAACCTGTTTAAAATATTTACAAAAAATTTAACAATACTAAAAGCATAAGAAGTGATTATTAACCATCATGTTTACTAGCCGAAGTAAATGTGAAAAAAAAACAAAAAAACACCTGCCAAGAGATTCCAGGTAAAGAAAGTAAATCCCATCCCAAATCCCACCTACAATATGATTCCACCATAAATGTGTGGTAGCCTGGAAAAATGCTCTTCCATATAGTTTTGAAAACTACACATTTTCCTGGACTGAAAAATGCTTTCTTTTTTGCATATATCTCAATCACAAGTAAAGTTCTAGCCTGGTTGCAGGTAGAAGTAAAAAGGAAAAAACAGAAAGTCACATTTAAAAATTACATTCAAACTCAGATATTTTCACAGCTACTATCTGATCACAAACTGAACTGATTAAGCTTATGTCTGTCTGTTTTGCCACAGCACATAGCAATCCAACAACTTGATCAAAGCCTGACATTTACTGTGTGAAGAAATCACACCTATCTAGCAAGGTTTCAGACATGTTTTGGCAGACTGAATATTTTTGCTGATTGTTAAACTGGCTCCTTATCCGACATGATCTATGCAGGAATCATTTTCATTAAATATTTTTATGGCTTCTTAAAGTTGAGGTGTCAAAGTACTGTATGTTGTGGGCAGATGTCGATTTTGGCCTAAACCCAAAACTGCCTTTTTTTTTTGTGCAGAATTCACTCACAGTGACATCCACAAAGTTTTCTTAAACCGCTACACATACAAGTTGATGATGTTGCTAAGATAAATCATAAGTCATTTTGAAATAAATCATACTATGTTATCGCTATGAATAACATTGCTATGAAGAACTTTACACCTCCAGACTAAGAACTTTACCCCTAAAGAGTGAGAAAAAATCACTTTGGACCGCTCTCAGCCAGCCCAATTTCTCTTTGAACTACTGCCCTCTGATCGGCGCTACAGAGCATTGAGCAGCAGGGTAGAAACTGCTTCAGGCAATCTCCCACCTGAACAACTAAAACTGCCAACAGGGTCTCTTCATTGTGCATTTTATAATTTAATCCTTTTAAATAATTATTACATTATATACTGTAACTCTGTACATTCATTCCACTTTCATTGCACAAACTGTATATAACGTACATAGCACATTCTATACTTCCATTTGCACACTGTACATCTGTAAATAGCATATCTTTATATACAGTATCTCCCAAGAGTAAGTACACCCCTCACATTTTTGTAAATATTTGATTATATCTTTTCATGCGACAACACTGAAGAAATGTGAAACTTTGGTCGACCATGGCGAGGCATGTTCTGAGTGGAACCTGTCTTGTTAAACTGCTGTATGGTCTTGGCCACCGTGCTGCAGCTCAGTGTCAGGGTCTTGGCAATCTTCTTATAGCCTAGGCCATCTTTATGTAGAGCAACAGTTCTTTTTTTCAGATCCTCAGAGAGTTCTTTGCCATGAGGTGCCATGTTGAACTTCCAGTGACCAGTATGAGGGAGTGTGAGAGCGATGACACCAAATTTAACACACCTGCTCCCCATTCACACCTGAGACCTTGTAACACTAACAAGTCACATGACACCGGGGAGGAAAAATGCTAACTGGGCCCAATTTTGACATTTTCACTTAGGGGTGTACTCAATTTTGTTGACAGCGGTTTAGACACTAATGGCTGTGTGCTGAGTTATTTTTTGGGGAAAGCAGATTTACACTGTTACACAAGCTATACACTCACTACTTTACATTGTAGCAAAGTGTCATTTCTTCAGTGTTGTCACATGAAAAGATATAATCAAATATTTACAAAAATGTGAGGGATGTACTCACTTTTGGGAGACTCTGTACATAATCCTGTCTATTTTTGCTATGTCTTTAGTCAGAAAATGTCAGTGAAACCTTCATGAAATAAACAGCAGATGACTATCAGTGAAGACTAAAGTGAATGGTAGGCGGGAGAGCAGGGAAATCATGCGGTTGAACACATCTGGCCATTCGTATACATAAAAGCAGATCACACTTGAATAGCTCTTAAAGCCTCTCTCCTCCTCCACCTCTACCTCCTTATCCAGAGTATGCAGAGGCTGGCGAGAATATCACAGGCACAAATCAAGCAACATGTTATTTGCAAATATGACATGCTGCCGTTCGTCGCTCTGTCCCATAACACTGTCACTGTGTCTCAGTCCTGCGATCATATCAGTTGCACGGCATTAATGCACAGTAGGATGTCAACAAAAATCTGCAAACAAATGCTGGCAATTATTTGTGCAGCATGTGCACTGATTAGCATAAAATACAAAAATAACAATATGCACAATGGGGGAATCGACAAATGTTTGCACACGTGTTGCAACACTCTTTAAGGGGTATCAGTGGTGCTGCTTGTATTGTTCATTTTGAAATCTTGTTAAATTAACGCTTTGATAATAATAGTTTAAACAGCATGACAAACAAGCTGAGTCTTGTTGCATTATAATTCAGACAAGATTATATCTCATTTTAAATATGAATAAGGTTTACATTAAGCATTCATGCATGCATTCATGCTCTTTAATAAGATTCTACAAAAGCAGATTTTTATACTTGCCATATTTTGATTTGCTGTTTGATCAGCTTATCTATTTATCCAAAGTCTTCAACCTGGAGTATGACTCAATATCACAGGTTTAAGCAGATGAGATTTGTCAATATATAAGCTATTGATAGCTTTTACTGTTACTACATCCATATACAGTGGGATAAAATATGTGTGTAAGATATGTAAAAACATGTGTAAGCACACCTGAATCTGAAAAACAAGAGCGTAGAACTGATTATTCGTTATTGACAGGCAGAAATTCATCAAACACTAACTGCAAAACATTTTTTTTAACTAACGACCCTAAAATACTCAACAAGATTAGCGTGATCTGACCAGCTGCCTGCTGCCAAAACAGAGATGGAGCTGGTCAAATTGGTGACTTAGCCAGCTGTTATTTCTCAGCTTCATTATCTATTAACTGAACTGATTAATAATGTTTGAGATTTCTAATGACATTTCAAATGTCATTATAAGTTGTATTTTCAGTTGAATTTGGTGAAACCACTTGAAGCATTTGTTGTGGTGAACTATTTCAATTGCTTTTGTTTGATTTGTTCATTAGAAACAGCTGAAAGCCTGTAAATTTTGACATTAAACGTGATTTGCAATGGGGTTGAATAATTTTGATTGCAATTGTAAATGATTTCCATCTACTAGCACGTACCAAGCTGGATTTTTCTATAGGAAAAGTATTAATCTGTTAATTAACATTTTCATTAAGTCCTGCTCTTACAATAATGCAAAATATGTCTGTCTAAAAATTTGGAACCACTTTATATAGTATATCAGGTTTCATCTTAAACAAAAGCAGGGTTGCTGCACATTTTTTAAGGTCTAATTGAAGGCTTTTGATTTGAATTTTTGGCCTTTTTAAGACCTGAAGAAATAAAAATTAATACTATATGCACATAACGAACAAGCTCACATCATCTCAATGCAGCGGGAGTTAACATAAGTGTCAGTGGTCCAGTATCTCAAGTGAAGGTCTAGTTGTTTTCTTTTGGTTGTCTTACTCATGCTTTCGTTGAACATAACAACAAGCCAGTTCTTGTTTACTTCAGACACAAGCTCTCTGAATAAATGGAATGATACCAAATTTGACTATATATGTCGTTTTGTCTCTAGCGCAAGTAAATGACTGCATACTCAGAATCTGGGAACATTGCTTTAAAGACTGCATGGATCGCATCATTTGATAAGATCCCACAGCACTTCAGCTTTCAGTTTTACTGAGGGTGCAAATCTAACAAGCGAAAAAGTCTGTTTTGCAGTTGTGTTTGCCTTAGTGTTTACCTGATGAAAAGAGCTGTGACTAGCGGCAAAATAGGAATCCATTGACAGTACGCTACGCTGCTTCTCAGATTTACTAAGAGATTCAAGTCTTGCGGCCTGAATTGCACTTGGCTTCACTGCTGTCATTAGTTGATGCAAACTATCTCCGAAACCACTCATCTGCGAGCCACTGAGAGTTGAATTTGCACTTCTTTATTATGGCAAATTCGCTTGCAAACTCTAAGCTAAATGACAAACCCTTCCCCATTCACCTCTAGTGAAGCACGCAAAATGTCTTGTAAACAAGACTAGGTAACAACATCGAGTTGCAAATCAGTCTAAACAGCTATATTTTTTGATTATCTAAAAATCATCTAAAAATTTTATGCCTAGCAGAAAAATACACATATTCAAGACATTTTAATGGGCTTAAAATCATGAAACTCAATTTTCAGACTTTTAATTTCTGACTTTTTAATGACCCACAGAAACCCTGAAAAGTTCACATGAGTTTGGCTAGTAGCTGTATTGTTTGGTTAGAATGGCATTTTTGCTCGACACATTGTTTAAATATAAGGTGATAGTGAGCTTCCTCAGTAGTAGAAGTAGAGCTGACAGCTGACTGAAGTTGTAAAGGTGCCACTTGCAATATGCTCCTATGTTAAGGGATTTCCACATGGGAGACCTTTGCCTATTCATTTTCTGGCAGGCACAGGAACAGGCTTGGATCTGACCCGTCAGCAAAAAAAACTACTGCATGCATGATAGTTATGAATAACCACTTAAGAACCACTACCTAACATGCTATTACTTCTGTTTATATGCAAAATCTGCAAAAGATTAAAAAAATAAATAAAATGTTCTAACTAGCAAACTAAATTGCCAGATTTACTGATCTATAAATCTGTCTACTCACATGTCCAAATTGCTTAATTCCCAGATATGTTTATACTTTGCTGAGATAATGCATACAGCTGTAAGTTACTGGCTATAACTCATAGTCAAACATACATATATATATATATATATATATATATATATATATATATATATATATATATATATATATATATATATATATATATATATATATATATATATATATATATATATATATAAAGCCCAAGCTGTACTTAGAGTTTATTCAAGAATTCAGACCTTTTATCCATGAAGCAGGGAGGTATATGCAGAGTGGCGAGCCATCTGCCATGTGAATTTTTTTTTTTTTTTTTACAATAGAGGCTTTTGTTTATCAAAAACTTATCATTTTAATACAGTGTGGTAGACTCTACAGGTCAAAATCTGTTCTCTCACATGTGCTCCTAAGCCAAAATTCTACTCATCTTTCCTCAGAAATGCAAGCAAAATAGTCAAACTATGGTACCCTGTTAGGGATCATGAAGCAACATGCAAAACAATACAAAACAAAAAAAGGGGCTTATAGTGTCTGATGATAGGTGATTTGCTATACAGGAAGTGCACTTTAAGTAAAACAATATGTAGCACAAGCAAATAAACACAGCATAGTTTGGGTAAATGTACGACATGACATCTGGGTTGATTTAGCCAGTGACAAAAATAAACTATTCACAATAGCAAATTAAAAACTGTTGAAATTCTGGTGTTAAAATCTTTAAAGCGAAGGTGTTAAATGCGGTATACACCATGCGTTATACACCTACTGCCAGTGCATACAGTACTGTATGTCATATCACACACGTTAATGTTATCAACACTGTGTCTCATAGGTAAGAGCTTAATTAAAAAAAAAAGTTTCTATTGAGGCACTTAAGACAGCTATATAAAGAAAAGAAGATTAGCAACCCTAGGCTTTTACATTTGTCTCTGATGTTAGAAATATATTCAAAGTAATAAACTTCATAAATCCATCCATTTTCTATACCGCTTATCCTACAGGGGACCCTCGAGCCTATAACAGAGGGTATACCCTGGACAGGGTGCCAATCCATCACGGGGCACAATCACATATACATTCACACACCCATTCATTTGGACACGCCAATCAGCCTACCATGCATGTTTTTGGACTGGGGGAGGAAACCCCCGCAGCACAGGGTGAACAAGCAAACTCCACAACAGTGGGCCATGGCAGGAATAGAACTCCCAACGCTCTAAACTTCATAAATAAAATGTCTGTATGGTATTTAATGAACGACTCACTAACAAAATTTTAAGTGGTTCAGTAAATTTCAGCAATAACTAGCTAGCAATTCAACACACATTGTTTTGTAACATAAACATTTACCGTAGCTAGATAACATTGTAAATATCTGTGAACATTTTTATGGTCATAAGTTCAATAAGTGTTCAATTAATGGCTAGTTAACTATATAGCTAAATTTACAAGTCATAGAGCTACTTAGCTAATTCTTTATGCATGGATACATGTTGTAAAGGAGTTATGTTGTGAATGTTCCTCGGGTTTATATGGTGCATAATGAACACATAGTGAAAATATTTTTGTTTGGCTTCAGCAAACAAAAGTTTGACAAAAGGGAGGCTGGGCGGCGTCCCCAGTGGAACAGGGAGGCTGGGCGGTGTCCCCAGCGGAACAGGCAGGCTGGGCGGCGTCCCCAGCGGAACAGGCATGCTGGGTGGCGTCCCCAGCGGAACAGGCAGGCTGGGCGGCGTCCCCAGCGGAACAGGGAGGCTGGGCGGCATCCCCAGAGGAACAGACAGGGCTCAGAGGTGTGGCCGGAACGGGGCTCAGAGGCATGGCCAGAACGGGGCTCAGAGGCGTAGCCGGAACGGGGCTCAGAGGCGTGGCTGGAACGGGGCTCAGAGGCGTGGCTTGGCCTAGATACATGGCTTGAACGAGAGACGTGGCCTGAGCGAGGGACGTGGCCTGAGCTTGAACAAGAGACATGGCTTGAGCGAGGGACGTGGCTTGAACGAAAGACATGGCTTGAGCGAGGGACGTGGCTTTGGTGTCGGGAAAGTGAGGCATGGCTGTGGTGTCAGGAACGTGAGGCATGGCTGTGGTGTCGGGAACGTGAGGCATGGCTGTGGTGTCAGGAACGTGATGCATGGCTGTGGTGTCGGGAACGTGAGCCGGGGCGGTGACCGAGGCCTGAGCCGGGGCTGTGACCGGGACTTGAGCCATGACAGGGACATGGACCTGGGACTGGGTCTGGACTTGGGCGTCGTGAGCTTGAGACTGGGTCTGGACTTGGGCGTCGTGGGCTTGAGGCAGGGCTGTGGCCCGGCCACGGGACGGGGATATGACAGAAACCGGGACCTGGGGCGTACCAGGGACTGGGACCAGGGACAGAACAGGGACCGGGACATGGGGCGTGGCAGGGACCGGGACATGGGACGAGGCAGGGAAAGGGACATGGGACGAGGCAGGGATCTGGGATGTAACATGGACTGGGATCGGGGACATGGCAGGGACATGAACCTGGAGCGGGACAGGGACTGAGACCTGAAATGGGACAGGGACTGAAATCTGGAGCGGGACTTGGAACATGGCGTGAACTAGGACGAGAGTCATGGCTGGAGCTTAAGTGGTGAGTGAAACTGAACGGGGTCTTGATACTTAGCTGTGGTATGAACCTGATAAATGTTCTGGACTGGCTTGAACTTGGCTCTCAGAGGCTCGAGCTTGGCTCTCGGAGGCTCGAGCTTGGCTCGGAAACTTGAACTTGTGACTCGAAGACTTGAACTCGTAACTCGAAGACTTGAACTCGTAACTCGAAGACTTGAGCTTGCATGGTGGGGACTTGAACTCGTAACTCGAAGGCTTGAACTCGTAACTCGGAGACTTGAACTCGTAACTCAGAGGCTTGAACTCGTAACTCGGAGACTTGAACTCGTAACACGGAGACTTGAACTCGTAACTCGGAGACTAAACTGGGACCGGAGACCATACTGGGACTGGAGACTTGAGTTGGCTGTGACTGGGACCTTGACTGGAGCTTTCTCTGCTCTTCTCCCTTCTCTGTTTCACCTGCTCATAGTACACTTGGAGAAGAGGTTCCGCATAAGTCCTCCGTATAAATTTATCCAATTTATACTTTTGCACTGGGTCTCCGAATTCCTCAAAAAATAGGTCCAGAAACAACATCCTCCAGCACTCCGGGTATCTCAGCCACTAGTTGTCATGCCCAGGTGAGAGTGGAAACCAAAAAGCGGGACATGATGAACAAGATGAATTGTCCTTCCGTGGGTTTCGGGTCACAAAGGCTGACAAAATATTGCTGACATTCAATAATAAAATAGTCTCGGTAATCCTGGCAAGCAGACCACGCAGGCAGGTACTCTGGGGTCTTCTGCGCGAAGCGCATGGAGTCAAAAGCGAGGATACTGAACCTGCCGGTTGCAGTTTGGCGTCTCCTCCGTTCTCGTGCTGCATCCCTGTTGGTGGCGGTTGAATCTGTCACGTGGCGTGACGGCAGGAAGCAGGCAGGATGTATTCGCAGTTCAAACGGTGAGGTTTATTTACAAATGAGGAGAAATAAACAGAAACAGAAACAAGGCTCTCTCTACAACTAAGCTAAACTAGACTAGGACTTTGGCTAAAGCTAACGCTAAGGCTATGGCATAAACCGGACATGAAACAAATACTCGCTGAAGTCGCACTCGCGCTATAAATGGCAGGCATACATAAATGCACACATAAGTCCAAGCATTCAACCGTGCCGTGTGAAGCACGGCTCACGGTATATATCCACACAGTCATTAGCCCGCGATATCTTCCAGCTGCGGGCACTTCCGCATACGTAACACATGACGCGAGGGGGCGAAAACATGAGGTCACCCCAGAAACAGCCTGCGCATGCGTGCCAGCGCCCAAGGTGCGCTGCTGCACGGGGGGAATCATGACAACAGTGTGGCATTTCTTCAGTTTAGTGTATACATTTCACTAGTGTTCATGCACAGAGTTGAACTGTATGAATGTAGACTAACAGCTATTTTTAGAGCAGCATAAATGAGGGTTCAGTGTGTGCAACTTAGTTAATTTTTAAAGTTTATAAGTTTCATATAACAAGTTTATAAGTGTGGATGAAAAATGGATTTTAAAATAATGTATGTTGTTATTCCTTTAAATGTGTCTTTGGCGTTTAAAGTTAAACGGTAATAAAGTTAATAGGGCCCTGGGAAAATCAATCCCGACTATATATAACCTTTGGAAAAGTTTACTTAATGTGTGTTAAGAGAATATTAAACTGGGGAACATAGGACCCTGGGATCATAGGAATGACCTCCATAAGGTTGCTAGCATAAAAGCATGATACATAAAGACTGACTTTATATATTGTGCTTTATTGATGTATTGCCATTGAATGGCTAATTATTGCATGAATGAGCAGGTGTACAGGTGTTCCTGTTAAAGTGGTCGATGAGTGAATATTACGGATTATGAATAGTAGATTATAGCACTGTGAACTGTAACCACTTTTTTAGTTAATGCAGTCTTAATGTTTTGACAATTTAAGTATTAAAATGTCTCCTGTGCAGATATTTTTAAAAATTCTTGGCATATAAATCAAATGTGACAGAAATGTTTTCAGGAAAAGACAAACAGTAAAACTTACAGTGAAATTCACAGAATGTGGAAAATCTGAAAATGCCCAGACATTTTACTTTTACCATTCCAATAAAATTTTTGTGAGCTTTAGTTTTGAAACATGTTAAGATGCTTCAAACATACTTGTCCTGATGACTCCAAGAGCATTTATATTCATATTTTCACTTGTAAGTGTCCCTGATTAGTTCCATATAAAGAAATGTATACAAGAGACTTATTTATTGTTAGATATATCTATTTGTGGCTGTTGTCAAATATTGGAAAATGGAATTGTAATATTTAATTCCATTGTGAGAATAGTTGCACCTAGACTCAATTTGAATATTAGCCTAAATAGTGGCATTGGTGTTAGTGTTGAGTTCTTCTAGCGCTGTAGTTTCATTTCTCTGCATGATGAATGCATTTAAATAGTCTCATTACAGTATTTTTTTGTGGAGCAATACTGAAGTAATATTAAAAAGTTAATTGCCTGCCATAACATATTATAGATTTTAAATCTTAGGAATAAAATAAAAGAGAATGAAAAACTGAAAAAGTGAACCTTTTTTTAACCTATCCATTACCGATAGAGAAAAACACAAGCAGCTCAAGATAATCTAGACCATGGTTCTTAAAGTAGGGTCTGTGAAGCATAGCCAGGGGGTCTGTGATATTTTAATTTAGTTGCAGCTGTGGAAATCACAGCCCACACATATTAAAGTTCTATTCATTATTAAAGTCTTATAGTTATTCGTTTATTTGGCTAGGCCGCTGAAATTAATTGGTTTTAATCCAAACCTCAATAACTCCAAAACAAGTCAGCCAATAAATAATGTCAACTTGAACTTTATGTGTTTTGTCAGTGGAAGGTTCAGGATTAGAAAGCTCTGTGGCTCTGATAAATAGCTGATATATTATACACATTTAAATAATGTTTGTGACATAAATATTGAGGCGGGTATTTTACAGTTAATGGAATACAAAAAATTTGAGAACACTATAACAATCCAAACTGCATAAGATTGCAGCACATCACAACTAGCACTATACCACACCATATCCATGTCTACAGTATTTACATAAGAAATGGTGAGTAGTAAAATGTTGTTGTGCAATAAAATGCTGGTACGAATGCTTGTATACTGGTAGTGGTGGTGTGTGAGGAGGATTTTGGCCTCGTCAGATAGAGCAAACACTTGTTACAGAGAACCTTAAACTGCACTGTAAGACATCACTGAAGTAACACACCAGTGTGGAAATAAAAAATTAAGGAACTGAGATCTTACAGCGCACTTCTAGGAACGTGGACTGGAAGCTCTGGCCCACAGCGTTGCTAGCCGTGCAGAGATACTGTCCAGCGTCGGTGTACTGTACATACTTTAGCGTCAAAGAAGAGACACGGGCGTCACTGCGCACCACCACACTCCCATCTTCACTCTACAGAGACACACAGACAAGCACTGGGTCAAATTTACTCTACATACAGTACTTTCAAACTGACACAATCATATTCCTTGTACACTCACTGGCCACTTTAATCAGAAAACCTGTACATCCGCTTACTAATGCAATTGTCCAGTCAGCCAATGGTCAAAATGCATTTTTCCAATCTTCAACTGTCCAGTTTTGGTCAGCTGTGCCCAGTTTTACCTCAGATTCCTGTTTTTGGCTGGCTGCATTGGAATCTGATGTGGGCTTTTGCTAGCCAATTCGCCTCTACATTCAACGTGTTGTGACTTCTGATGCTTTTCTGCTCACTGCGGTTGTAAAGAGTGCTTATTTAAGTTAGACTTCCTGTCAGCTCAAACAAGACTAGAAATTTTCCTTTGACTTTGCTCATCAACCTAGTATTCCATCCTCAAAACTATTGTTTTTCACACCATCATTCTCTGTAAACTCTAGATACTGTTCTGCAATGAAATCCCAAGACATCAGTGATTTTGTCTAAAAAACTCAAGCCAGCCCATCTGACACCAACAACATGCCAGAGTCTAAATCACCCTATCTGATGTGTGAAGCTGCATTATTTTTTGCACTGTGCAGATGACACATGATTGGCTGATAAGTGCATGAATAAGCAGGGGTACAGGTGTTCCTATTAATGTGGCTGGTGAGTGTTCAGGTACAGGTGTTCCTATTAATGGGGCCAGTGAGTGTTCACAGTAGCTTGTCAGCACCTGAACAACAACGTTCTGTGTTTTACAAGGATTATTTTTTATAGTTTTATAAAATAGGTGCTATGAAAGAAAACAGAGTTTCTTTGTTATTGCCTGAAAAGCCTTAAGTGTCAAGGTAAGGCACCCTGAAAAGACATAAGCAGTGACAATGTGCAAGAGGCAGATATAAATAAAAGTAGATGAGGGGTGCAAGCAGGACCCATCAATAATGCAGTCTGTAACTTAGGGAACCGTTTTAGAGTCATGCGAATTCAGCAAACCCAATCCACTTAGGGCTTGCTGTGGTGCGTCACGACACGCGTACACACACAACCCAACATCCCACACTTGTGATTTCTTTTAGCATGGAGATTTGTTTCATGAATCTCAATGAGATATAGTCACCATTTAAATTCCTGACTCTAACACACTTGGAAAGTAAACCAGCCTCCAAAAACTGTGCAGGCGTTATGACTAGGGGAGTTGAAGTTTCAAATCTTAATAACCTAGCATAAAAATATCACAGTTTCACATTATTAATTAATCATATACGAAAACATACAAGCTGATGGTGAAAATTAAAAGCGGAAACATTATTTTGAAGCCTTTGTACGAAACGTTTTTTTGCACATCCTTGTATATAACAAAAACCAAAAGGAAAACAAAAACTAGTTCTCATAATAGTTCTTTTATAGAAAGTGTTTCTGAGAATGGTTACTTAATAATAACAACTATTAAGTATTATTAATAATCTCTTATATTGTCAGTATTTATTATCACATTACAAGCTGAAAGAGAGTGGCTGTGAGGAAAGGCTGAACCAAAAAATAATAATAAAAAAGTGTTCTTAGGCAAAATAGATGGTTGTTTTGTTTAGTTGTGGTCAGCACTGCCATGCTCCTCTGGGCATTTGATAGCTGTTTTGTATGATAAAGCTACAAACGTGCAAGGAGTGGCAGCAGAAGCAGCAATGTAACATGTTTACAACACTAGCAGAAGGGCTTTCAGTGCCGTCCACTTCCCTTGCAGCTAGAAACAAAAGATGATCTGGTATGATTTAGTCCCGAGAGAGAGGGTTGCAAAATCTTTGGGAAGTTACACAACCACTAGAGTTAGAAAGTATTGGGGGGAAAAAAACAAACACACACACACACACACACAAACAAACAAAAAAAAGGTAGATGGTAATATGAACAAATGTATTTTAATCTTTATTTAATTTGTACTTTATTGACGGTGAGATAAATCATACGCCATGGCTAACCGTAAAACCGTGACACCGTAACAAGCATACTTAGTATAACTGGGGTGTCCAAAGTCTGTCCCCAGGGCCAAATGCGGCTCATGGAGACATGTTAACTGGCATAATCCTTCTCTCTTAGAACGCACGATAGGTGGCCCAACAGCCAACACGGTGCAATTTTTCCTTTTACCTGATGGTTGCAGCAGACTGTGTTAACACAGCTAAATTAACAAAGCTAGAAACTTTTTTTTCTCCAACTACACCTTCAAATTAATTTACTGAACCATATTCAGTCATGGCTACACACGAAAAGTGCAAAGTTAACCGTTAGAAGGAGCGTTTTCAAAGGAGCTCTAAACAAGCATACTTTTTCTTCGAGGGACATAGCAAATGCACGTGTCTTGTATCTCAAGAGACTGTTGTGGTAATTATCATTATCAAATCTCATTATCATGATAGATTGTGAAACACATTATGGGCAATTCAAAAAAAAATATTCAGAAGATAAAAGGGCAGAAAACCTAACAGCTGGAAGCTATCCAGGCAGAAGCAACTTTTTATCGGAACATTACTACAGCTAATAAATGGCGATGCGTCCAACCACTGAACATGGAAAAACTTCCGTTAAAAAGTTATTGGTCAATGTTATTTGTCTCGAAACCAAAAAAAGGCGCAACTTTGAACATCAACTTGTGCGTCATTACAGCTGTCAGGTGATACCCTGCTGCAGTTATCCCCCTAAAATGAAATTCACTATATTAGCACTCTAAAATGATATTTTGGTGACAGGCCATCAGTTATTTTGATGGGGTCTAATCTCGTGAAAAAATCTGGACACTCCTGTAGTATAACAATTACAAACAAGGCAGAAATCAGAAAGAGTTCTAAATTGGAGAGGACAAAATGGGATAGAGAAGAGATTTGGTGCAGTTATTCACAGGGCAGAAACAGAAATGTACTAGGTGAATATGTTTTCTACAAGATGACACAGTCTCTCATACAGGCGTTCAGCAAGCACAAACAAATGAACAGAAATTTCAGGCTGTAATGTGTTGAAAGTTCTAAAATCGTTGCACCCTCTCAAGTAGCACATTGATATTTCACATTATATATGCGTCTAAGCCAGCTTTCTCTCACTATCACTGGGCTGTATGCTGCAACAGTCGAATGTGACAACTCTATTTGTGAACAATTCCAGTCGAAGAGGTTTGTCTGGGACTTTCATTATTTCACTGCTGTCTCTAGAGTTGCACTTACATAATGCACAGTCTCTTTTTAGCCAGAGATCAGCAGCTTACCCATCTGCTATATGCAACATAATTCAATCTACTCTCTAATGAGAAAGCTGAGCACTGCCCAGTCTGCTTCCTGTTCCCGGAGTGGCCGGGCCATGACCGCTGACCCTCAAGCCACTGGTCTAGCATGTTGCTGGACCACACAAGGCAGCAAGGGAGTCTAGCAACTGTATTCAGTGAGCCGTATCTCCCATTCTTCTCAGACATAAAGCTCTAGTTATTCATTTGCAATGTGAGAACAGTGGCATATTAATGTTTCATGGCCATAGTTTTCAGCCGAGAAGCCTTGTTAATAATGCAGACCAGCCATTAGCCATCGCACATGTTGTTGGTTGTTCCACAATTTCCTTGTTTTGCTGGAAGAAACGTTCTAGAAAATAAAGTATTTTGCAAGGGGAACCACAAAAAAAGCCTAAAATATTCAGATAAAACGGCACTTTTCTTGAAGAAATAAGTCAAGTAAAGAGGCATACTTGTACCAAACTGAAAGATTTTTTTGCGTGTTGCTTTATCACATTCACATAGAAAACAATAGCAAACACTATCACAATCAGTTTATTTCTTACAAACAGAATCCAGTATAAAACCAAGTAAAACTCAATCTGTTCCAAATATCCAAAAAAAAAAGAAAAAGGAAAAAAGGAAATAGAAATGTCTCAAACAGACCCCGTGCCTAGTTTATGTGTGGAGTTGAGGGTATAGAAGCTGTACCTTGTGTTGTTCAGGTCGAGTCCAAGATGCCTGCAGAGAACAGACACAGACAAAATGACAACAAAAACAGGCTTTTAAAATCCTGATTTAAATGATCCTCAGTCATCGTTACAGTATGCAACCCAGGAAAAAACAGACCACTAAAATATTCCAGCAAGATGTGCTCATGATAATAAAAAAGAAAAAGGGTGCCAATAAAGAAAGGAAAATATTAGGCAAGGCAAATTATACTGTATCATTTCATTCTTTTCTGCTCTACTTTGCCTTATTAATATTTGTAGCAAAGCGCATAAACAATTAACAGTTTACAGAAAAGGTTAAGTCTTCTTGAGGTTGAAAAGTTTGATAAAAAAAAAAACGGCAAAATGTTTCATTGCTTTTCTTATTTTTGTCAATGTATTTTTTTCACTTCAGATACAAATACAAAGAAACAAAGGCATGCTAATATTATAATATGGGTTAAAAGAATGGGAATGTGATGAACAGCCAAGGTGACAAGCAAGTGTAATGAAAATCGATACTCAAGCAAAGCTGCATTCCAACTACCACCATTGCAAATATTCTGGGTTTCATGTGTGTAGATGCAGATCTACACAATTTAAATCATGTTCGCAAAAATGATGACATGCTCAACAAAAAAAGCAAACTTATGATAATGGCAATCTGAGGCTGGTACTCGTGTGGCTTTCATGTTGCAAACTATATCCCAAGAGAGCTGACAGTCACATATAGTATCTAGCGCTGTTTATCAGGTAAGCCATTCACAGCCTTTAACTGAGCCTCTGAATAGAACAAAAAAGATCTCCAATATAAGTCTGAAGGTACCGCAGACAGGATAAATACTAAATCTAAGGCCTACAGATATATTTTTTAAAGATGACATGGAAACAGAAGGCAAAACAGTAGAGTGGGTACGTTTATGCTACACACATTTTAATGTGTTCCAGGCATGTTATAGAACAATTATCAATGACTTAAGACAATGTATTGCATCACCACTCCAAAATGTGTCATTTTCTTATACCAATGTGTTGCCAATGGTAACATTTTTATTCAGTAAAAAATTACAAATGGTTATATGTGCCATAATATTAGAAGAGGACCTTTTACACTATAACATAAAACTCACCAGCCTCTTTTTCTCTCTCTTTATATTAATAAGACCAATCTGAACTATCAGATTTGAGAATTCAACAGCGCTACATTATAATGATTAATGTAATTCCCCCACTAGTTCTAATTTAAATGCTTTCACTAGCCTTTTTCATTTTCTTATTTTACCACATCTTAAAATACTCATTTCAAATCATTTGTTGTTTCAGCTACCTATGGTAGGAAGTTCAATGAGTTAACAATAAAGACTATGTTATGTAGTATTGCTAGCTAGCCACCTTGGAACAGGTCCATGTCTTGAATGTGATTTAGCTAGTGTAGTTAGTAATGCAATCTTAAATTGTGTCATAGATTTATTGCGTCATATAGATTAATTTTCCACTTTCCAGAAGTACACTAAATGTATAGTTTAAGTTTCTTATACTAGCAATTCTACAACCCTTGGCAAAAATTATGGATTCCCCACACTTAAGAGGATGCTCACCCACCTTTGTTACTTCGTAGATATGACACAAAACATTTTTTAGGGATGCACCGAATACCGAGCACGGTTTTTTGCATTTGCTTTCGAATTTATTTTGCCAATTATTTTACTGCATACATTAAATACTCAAATGTTTTTTTTTACTATTTTGTCTTGCTTTTCAAAGAAAAAATCAATTACAAAACTACCAATTCAAATATTTAACACTGAACATTTTTTAACATTCCAGCAGACAAAATAAATTACTAAATAAATTAGTAAAATAAAAATCTTTTTATTTGCCAATCTTTGAGCCCCCCTTCTTGAATAGTCTATATTAGGCCTATTAATGACTGCTGAAAGAAAGTAGCTCTGTACACCTACAACAAAAAGGTGCATTAAAAAGTGCATAGAAAAGAGTGGAAAAAAGTGGATGAACCCACAACAAATGAATAATTGTCCTAGACATAAGCCTACTTAAGTCAGCCACAGATGGACTGGGTGCTGGAACTGGGAGGAGGAACTTTCCTTTTCACTGCTGCCACCATGTCTTTCTCGTACTCTGCATGCTGTCTTGATTTTAAATGTTAAATGAAACTTGTAATGCTATAAGTTATCGCAGATGCACCCCTTCTGGACAATCTGCAAACAACCATTTTTCCGTCTTTCTTGGACACTTCCACAAAATGCTTCCACACTGCCGACATGTTTGCTGCATGCACAAAGCATGCACACCTCTCACTCTATGCTGGTTGCTATTTTATCGCATCATCAAAAACATCAAATGTTTTGCTAATTTCGGTTGCCGAACATTCTATGCATCCCTAATTTTTTTATTTAACATTCTTATATGGACTTCAATAATGAAAAATTATTTCATCAAGCTAGGTAGAAGCTTTCTCGATTAGTTTCAGCTTTGCATGATGGAACCTTTTCAAGTGATTGTGATCCGGACAGTTTGCTGGCCATGTCATTGAGTTGATATGCTTTTCCTGAAGAAAAGCTTTAACACTCTTTGCTCTGTGGCAAGATTCATCATCATCATCATGCTGAAAAATGACGTTATCATCACCAAACCTATTTTCTATCAATGGAATAAGAAAAGTGTCCAAAATTTCAATGTACACATGCGCATGACTGTTGAGGTCTCCCTTAGTTCTTTACCTGACACGCAACCCCATATGATAAATGAGTGGGGAAATGTGATTGTTTTCTTCAGGCAGTCACCTTTATATGTTTCATTAGAACGGCACCAGACAACAATTTCCGCATCATCTCCTTGGCCAGTGCAAATTCGTGAGTCATCACAGAATATCACTTTCATCTAATCATCCACACTTCACGATTATTCTCTTTAGCGAACTCGAGCCTTGTTTTCTTCTGTTTAGGTGTTTTTCATTTGATTTGTTGTGCATTTTCTATTTTCGAGGCATATCATTTCGAGTTTTCTATACTGTTTAACGTTTATGACTTGTTTATACTTTTTGTTTATACTTGCACAAAATGGTTTGCCCCTAGTTTGGACTGAGTGTTTCAAAGTGTGTTTAAGCCCATCCAGTGTGTACTTCTGACTTCCTGGCAACGTATTCACCAAACCCTGAGCAGGATAAAGCAGTTAAAGCTGCTGAATGAATAAACATTAATTTTAGTCCCTGCATGCGATCTTTGTCATATAAAATGTCAAAAGCTCATTATATTACAGCATGTTAGAAGATCCATGTGTCTACATATGACCCCAGCGCACTCCTTATGAGGATATTTGGCAAATTTGGCTGGGATATGGGTATGAGTTGTTCAATAATGTACAGAAAATCTGAATTAATTAGAGGAACAGACAGCACCGTCTGGGCATCAAAAAGACGTCTGTAAACAAGCATGAAATATGAAATCAATACACGAGCACAGCGAGGAAGAAAATATATGTGAGATTTAACAAGGTGAGGAAGAAATCAGGAAGCTTGCATGCAGATGTGGATACCATCATCACTCATCTTGTATGAGGGGAGAGATGCAGTCATGCATTGCCAGTGATGTGGGGGTTGCTTCTGAGGTGCAGGGAATATTGTACACAGCAGAGTGGATGTCAGAAACAGAGGAAGAACTGGATCAATAAGTTTATTTCATCAGAGAGACCAGTGTAAGAGGATCCCTTCTCCCTTCTGGACTGTTCTGAGTATTACATCACTAGTGTAAGCAGACAGACCTACTGATTCACGACAGCGAACAAGAATCATCTGAACCTTCACTGTATGAGCCACTTACCCAAGAAGATAATTGTTGGCAAAAAAAAAAGCTCATAGGAACTACAGCGCCTTGGAAAAATCATTTCTGGGTGTCTTGCTCTTTTCAAAAGTACAATTTAAACATGTCTCTATCTTTTCAGAGCTATCTCCATCTCTGGCTAGATTTAATATTTAATGCCATGTGTCTGACTTCGGGCACTAATCTGTTTTACAGGTGAGTCATGGAAAAGTTGACTCAGAGGAGCACAGCAGAGATAGGAGGGGAAAAAATACCCAAGGAAAAAGTGGCTCATGTATTAGCTCTTGTTCACACACAGAAACCCAGTTTCCTCTGCCTCTTGATGCATATACTTAAGGCTTTATTGCCCCAGAATCCTCATCCCTACTACCTTTACAGCTTTCTCATTTGTGAGGCACCCTTGTTAACTGGGCTAGGGCTGGAGAAATACGACATAGTTATAAACCATCTCATTTATTGCACCAAATAGCACAAATACAGCTGATGAGATACGAGCTAGCAGTCTCCTAGAGGGAGAGAAGAATATGCATTTTAAAAAGGTGGACGAAAGAAAAAAAGAGACACATCTGATAGGTCATTTTTGTGCAAAAGTGTACCCAGGCATGTGTTTTATTCATTTATTTATTTTAAAAGCTAAGTGAACAGGCAATCACATGCATCATGCAGAGCTTTCAGAGAGTCTTAAAACACCACCAAAAAAATCCATTTCATATGCACGTCATATTACTTATGATAAACTTGGGAAGGAAGCTGTGTTACTGTGCACAGGGTTTGACATGAGCTGAGCCATTGAAATCATGCTGAGAGAATAACGCTTAATTTTCCACCAAGCCGGCTGATGATGAGTGCTTCAGTGAGCAGCACCACTTTAACCAACTGTGTAGGTGTTGTGCGTAGATTGGATGGTGAGCTTTAGAGACCACAGAGGAGTGACACGTTCAGCAAAACAATTAGCAGCGAGATGGCCACTTGCCTTTTGCAGTTAGCTTTTTTATTGCAAAACCAGACACATTTGTGGCCAAAAAATAAATAAAAAATCTAACCAGCTAATAGATAAACAAATAAATGAATAAACCACTGCTAATTATTTTTCTTTTCCCTATGAGCACAATGTGCCCTGTGTGTCCAAACAGGCTGATAAAAATGGTGCACATTCAGCCACTTGACTAAATGACATCCTAGAAACACAGAACTGCATGATGGGAATGACGACGGGTTGGGAAATGGAAAAAAAAGCACTTGGTTAGTCATATTGACCCTGTGATGATGGTGGAAAAAGACTTCAAGTGCCATGCAAGTGAGTCGCTTCAGATTTTAAACCGAGTCTGGGTTCAGCAGCAGTTTCAATAAGCACTACTCTTTTGTGGAAGCTGGTGCTATGACAAGACCTTTACATAGATATCTTTTTAATTTTCATTCCATAATCCCTGATAAGATCATGGCTTTAGGACAGTGCAAGAAAATGAATTTCAGCACATGCACTAACTTTAGCAGATGCCTTGACTGATAGTTATCAGTGCTATGGATAAAAACTGGGATTAATAAAACAGCTCGGATGATTTCGGTCGGCTTTCTAGAGATTCGAGTTACTGTACCTGCTGCTCTGATCTCATACCTGATAAATCCTCTTTAGATGCTCCTGTAGACAGAAACAAATCTTATGTGTAAAACAGCCAAAGGCAGCCCCAACCTCAGTATCCTACGTGCATTTTAAGTTAGAGATGACTACGCTAGATCTGAGTCTTATGGGGAATTCATCAAAGATCAGCAGAAGAAAGGGTGAATACCTGTTCTCCCTCTGCAAATACGTGCGTACCGAAGCTCCATGTGATGCTGGGTGTCGGGTCTCCTGTGGCTTCACACGTCAATCTGATCTGCTCCTCCATCTCCGTAGTGGTCTGGTTTTCCAAGTATGTGATTTTGGGTTTCACTAACAACATGCAATTTTAGGGTTAGAATAATTTTTATTGAAGATAAACTCCCTGACCTTGACTAAGCCTGAGGAGCGCAAATAGTTACCAAAAACGGTGAGGCCGACTTCTTCTTCACTCATCCCTGCTTTGTTTCTGGCAATGCAGGTGTAATCTCCTTCATCCAGCTTCTTTACATCCATTATTGTGATCTCTGAGCCGTCTTCATTGAAGCTGTACTTATCCCCGCTCTCCAGAAGAACCTCATGCCTGTGAGAGCTATTGAATATAATATCTCAATATGTAGCCAAAACAAAACCAGCTGAAAATACTTAAAATTTTGATAAAAAACATTTGTTTCCTAGTCGTTAAGTCACTTGAAATACCACCCCCCCAACCTTTTTATTATTGTGGAAAGGAGGGAACAAGGGCTTTGAGATTGGGCGGCACATTCTTTGCAATAGAAGCACACCCATCACCCATCATCAAATAAGCAATAAACAAAATACAACCCCCATCAGAAAACTGTGGACCAGATTTTTACACTTCCCTTGCAACCTCCCCAGGGAGCTCCACTCAGGAGACGAAAGCTGCCAAGAGAATAAGCATGCTTCAAAACTACTAATGATGTGCTCCTGCTTGTCCTCTACCATGTTGTGCACAAATGTTCTTTACTTTTATTCAGAGGATTTCTCGGCTTGCCTTTGATCTCTTAATCAGAACACACGCCCGCCATGGCGAGAAGTGGCTGGAAGCTGGATGGGGGATTTATGAATAGCCCTCTTTCATCGGGAGGATTCCGGGAGATAGTGAAGATGAGCTTACCGCGTCCATGTGATTGTAGGTTCAGGGAAGCCATCTGCATCACAGGCCAGCATGGCAGAGTGGCTTATGTCTGCGGTGGCGTTCACTTCGGCTTGTCGCATTCTGATAGTGGGAACAACTGAAGGAAAGGGGGAAAAAATGTAAATACAGAATATATTGTCATAATCCACTTATTATTATGTTATTTCAAAGCTGTATTCAAAGTTGAGTTGCGCTTTACATGTTTAGGCACTATGCGGAGGTTGCATACGAGGTACACACTTTAAAACACACCCATGTCTCAGTTACTCATGATTCTTGGACCTTGGACTTTTGGAAGTCCAGCACTGTCGGAAAATTTGATGTAAATGCAACATTCCACATTGAAATTTATGTTCTGGGCTGTACAAATACTAACACCCTGCCAAAAAAAACCAAGAACACCGATCAGAAGCATATATAAAAAATATAACCTAATATTAAATAAATAAATATGACCATGTAATCTAATATATCTGACCATGTAAAATAATAGTCAGCAATAACAAATTGCCCACATAGGGATAGCATTTTAATCAGAGACACTGATTATCTGAAGAACAAATATTTAACGCATATAATTATAAACAATGTTTGCAGCGATTAATATGATAATTACAGCTATTTTTGCAGCAATACTGTATATCGCCGGTATACTTTCTTGTAATTTATATCGTTATGAATTGCTGGAAGGAACCATGGACTTCAATGCCCAGCAGCCTCTGGACCTCTGCATCACAGTCACAATAATAAATGCACTAGTGCGTATTTATTCAGGGTTTGTACCGCACTTGGGGTCTGGCTTTGCTTGTCCCTGGATGTCATGTTATGATCTCACTTGTCCTAACTATTAGTTTATGTTCATTTTCTTTGCTCACGTTTGCTTGGTGTCTTTTTCTTTGGTTTGAACGCTTATTAAACTATGAATCCAAAAGTGCATCCGCCTCCATAAATATATCACATATCATATTTGTCTTTCAGATCATTTTTGTTTTTAAATTTTTAAATTGTCTCTTACTTTTTATTTGACTATACTACATTTGACAGAAAACACCACTTCTTTGGTAGTCTGAATTTTCTAGCCCTCATTTTTTTCAGGCTTAAATGCAAGTGGCAGTGTTGCAGACGTTTACCCCAGCTCAGACGTTTCTACACAAGAAACAGAGCTTTATTTTAAGAATTTGTAGAGCAATTTACAGCAATACTGACTCTCTACACAGAGCTACAATGGAAATCTGCAGGGCATAGGGCGTGTAGATCTACTGTAATGCTTTAAGCTTCCACTATAAATGTCTTTTTGTGTGATGTGTGTTTAGTGACACCTCTTAAAATGCTGCATTTACAAAATGCTTTCATTCTGATGCGGCCCATAAATATTATTGTGTATATTTAGTGCTGAAGAGATCAGCTGGAAATGGGAGTTAGACAAATAGTCTTTCACTGTTGAGCTATAACGTGAAAAAAAGAAGAGCCCGACTTCCTTCTGCAATCTTATGAAATAGAATATCAAACTGAAATGAAACAGCCTCTGTAAACATGAAATATATGGAACACACAGCACTTATTGCTAAACAGAAATCTCTCCTCTTTTTTGTGTTTTGCTTTGCTTTGTCTGTGTGTTCTGTTATGTGAGGTCAAGGTTTATTGTAGACTTTTTTTATCGAAGCCTCAGCAGTAAATTCCTCCATTCAGACCAAATCATTATAATGAGAATCTGGGTTGAACAGCGTGGCACAGGGATGTGACAAACAGCAATTTATCACAAAACCGCAAACCCTTTAAAGTGCAAATAAAAGCACTGAGAGCTCACCGTTTACTACAACTCTGATATCACGGAAATCAATCTCTCCTCGAGCCATAATGCGGGCTTCGCAGGTGTACACTCCTTCATCTGCCTTTCTGATCCCTCTGATCTGCAGGTGGTTATTGTCCAAATTCTTGAACCGAACTGAAAAAGCAGATTTTACACACACACACACAAAAAAAACACGGACCAAACAAACACTGAGTCAAAATACTCCTGTTTGCTTTTCAGGTATTTAAAATTAATTGTAGTAACAGCTTATCTTAAGAGAATACCAGTCATGCTATGAATTACGCTCTTTGTCAATAATTCATTATTATTTCATTTGTTATCTTTTCTGGTTTAGAATAAAACAGCGAAATAATACTAAAAACAATAGCACTAGAGACTTCAGCCGCTTTCCCGGATGACTGGAGAAAAAAACAGCAAGTAAGGCATTAAACGTGACATTAAAAATCAAAATAAATTATTGTAGTTATTGGAAAAAACAAAAAGCGGGTCATACCATCTTTGTCAAACTGGATTTTTGCTCTTTTGTGTTTCCACATGATAGTGGGTGGTGGGGAGCTAATCACATCACATATGATGATGGCGTCGTCCCCCTCAGTAAACTCCTGGGGTGATGTAACATTTTTGAAGGTAATCTTTTCTGTAGGAGAATAAATACACACAATTATATGACACTAACAGCTTTAAATAAATGTTCAGATAAAAATGTTTTCAAAAAAGAAACAAGATTTCTACCTCACCAATGTGAATGCTGGGCTATATCATCAAATTTAATCAAACACTATATGGACAATTTAGTTCTAGTTTTAGACTATATAAATAAGAAGAGAAAAAAGTAATTTTCCTAGCAGTTATCCCATATTTGAATTCCCACCTGTACACACACATCTGCTATCAGGAGGATCCCAACACAGCTAAGCAGATTTGTGTGTCTATTTCTATTAATATTGTTGATATTGCTTATAACTGGGGATGAGGATGATTTATAGTGAGGATTATATAATAAATTGTACAAATGGGTCCTTGAAGACAGAGTGTAGATGGAAAGGCTGAAATCTTGGATCTAGGAGAGCTGAAATGGCCGTACGGTATATCTTCACGTTCACTGTGGCCTCAGCCTGCTGGTCTCCGCTGGTGGCTACACACTTGTATGTGCCGGCATTGTCAATGATAGCATTGTAGATAGTGAGCGTAGAGGATGTCTCGTCATTGTGGATCACCGTGATGTCCTGCCTACTGGATTCAATCTTCTCGCCGCTCGGTGAGAACCAGTCGATTCCCTTCACTGCACCGACAACTGCACCACAGCAAAAGGCATGATGTTAAAACCTAACACAATTAACACAAAACATGCTAACTAATTCATCATTCTATATTAATCTCTGTGATAAACATCGTTCCTCTAAAACAAATTTTCCAGAATGTCCATATGTCAGAAAAGCATGAAATGGGAGTAAATCACGCCTGATGGTAAATAATATTTTAAATCTGTAGTTTCAACAGCACCAAATCAATGAACCAGAAGGCAAAAGTGTTGATAATGGTTCATTTAACGAGAGCAATTAGCAGACAGATTTCAAAACTCAAGACGTACTGTAGCAAACCACTGAGAGACAACGTGTCACACAAAGCTCACTTAAGCCAAAATATAAATAGCTTTACATGGAGATGTAGGACAATGTAATTATTACTTTGGGATTCAAATTCACCATATTTTACCAGCTATAAATTGACCAGGAAAAATAACCCAAGGTAATATACTCTGTATATCCCATTTGAAATGAGATGTTGTTAAAGATTATATTCTTTCAGAAATGAGGTTTTACTTCACTATAAAGACACTCAAGGAACTGTGCACACTTTTCCATCATCTCCCGCCAAAACTAAAATAAAACAAACAAAACAAAAGTACTGACCAAGTTTAAATGAACTTTACTTGACTTGATGTGACACATCCTGGGGTTTTAGGTTAGTGATTGATTCCTAGCACTGACATGTTATGGTCATTTGATCATTTCCGCCAACACTATTATGTGTTTATCATGACCGCCAACACTATCAGTTTTAAGTAAGTTGTATATAGTATATAATGCGTATGGAGTTTTTAGCATGACACTATGTGTACATTGTGAAGATATAACTCATCCTGCGTAAATTGATCACACCTACTAGTGATGTCCTCCAGCAACATCAGCTACTTAATATACAAACATACTGTACATCAAGAAATCTTCCATCCATACATTTTCTATACTGCTTAAACTACAGGGCAACAGGGAACCTGGAGCCTATCCCAGATAGCATGGACGGGGTGCCAATCCATCACAGGGCACAATCATATGCACATTCACACACTATGGACACTTTTGGAAATGCCATGTCTTTGGACTGGAAACCGGAGTACCCGGAGGAAACCACCGCAGCATGGGGAGAACATTCAAACTCTGTATAAGTTGGGAACCCCCCGACCCTGGAGGTGTGAGGCAAACGTGCTAACCACTAAGCCACCACACACCCTCGAGAAATCTTATATTATATATAATAGTACTTTTAGAGAGAGAGAGAGAAAACGAAAGTCTTTTCAGGGGAAAAATATGCAAAAGTACCTTCACACAAGAAAAACTTGGACTCTCCGACGCTTACTTCTCCTTGTGCAGGTATAATGCTCACTTGTAGAGAGGCTGTAGAAAGAAGAACAGATTGTACATAAGTTGCGATTTTTACATAACTGTGTAGTGTTCTGGAAAAACCTTTCAAATGGTTAACTTTCCTGAACTGAAATATGTTTCTGTATGTAGTAAAGTTCCAGCATTTACCTCCAAAACTGAAAATGGAGAAAATTACATTTCAAGATTTCATTCCAATTCCAACCAATTCTATGATTAAAACCTAATCTAGTTACAAAATAATAATAATAATAATGAGTTTACACCATCATTTGTCAAATAGAATAAATTTCTTTAATAAACATCTTTATTAGGTGATACAATTTTTTTTTTAATTGTCTGTCATCTGTATAGAATGTGTAAGCACTGTTCTCTGTTTTGATGATGATGTGACGGTGCATCCAAGTACAAACTGAATTAATTAGGCATATGTTTATTTTTCTATTCAAAAACTACTCAAATCCAGGGTTAAACAGACTGACTGCATTTGTTAAACTGGCTTTTTACCAAACAAAACCTTTGCAGGCAGACAACCAAGGAAATGGGCCTCTTTAACCAAGCTGGATACAAACAGATTTATTGTATTCCTACTCGTGCTTCTGAGTGTGCGTAAATTTATGCATAAGAAGACTAACTAATGTCAATCTCAACTAATCAGCTTAAAATCATATAAAAGGCAATGAGTTACTGAACCTTTATATGTGGATTACTCTATGCTTTAATTGCTTACATACATATGTTACACAAATTTAATAAAACTTTAGTGAAACCCAGTTGGGTATCAAATCCAATTATTTACAGGTGATTGGCCTTCAACAACATACACACATGAATACAAAGAAAATTTGTATTTTCTGAAACTTTTTAAATCAAGCGGAAATTTTTGGTTCAGTTTGACTTACGCAAACATTAACACAACTTGAGTAAGAAATAGTCAAAAACATTGACAAATGAAGCCCAATGTCAGAAAGTAGCCTTAATAAAAACATTTCCATATCATTTTGGTAAAATATACTTGATACTGCATTATTGACAGAAAAATATTTGGCCAAAACCTGAATTTTTCCAGAATCTAGTTTTCCAGAATTCAGCCACAGAGACATCAGACATGTTTTTTTTTTTTTCTCCACAGACCACCACACAATTGTCTAATTAGACCTGATTGCATTCATCGGTCAGATGAATGAACCCGGTCATGCAGACACATCAACAAACATGACAGGTGTCAGACAGTTGATATAATCAACTCACTGTCATAAATTTTTTTATCATTTTTCCCAGTCAAGAGTTTTGAATAATGATAGCTGCATAACTATATTTTGTTTCTTTTAAATTAAGCCACAAATAATGTTGCACAAATGTAGCTTTATTGGTTATTGTAGAATACTTGTGAGAAGCATCAATGAGAATGTCAAACCAATCACAAAAATTTGACACCGAGTACTGTTTGTCAAACATTTATGGAATTTTATTGCATTCATTCATCTTCAGTAAGCACTTTATCCAGGTCAAGGTTGATTTGGAGTCTATTCTGGAACATTTTGGATGAGGTGGATAGATGCCCTAGATCCATTACATGGCACAATGCACGCACACACACGTTCCCACACTCAATCATACCTAGGGGCAATTTAGAATAGTCAATTCAACTACTGGGATGTTTTCAGGAGGTGGGAGGAAGCTTTAAAACCAAGATGAAACCCACACACGGGGAAAACATGCAAAACTCTACACAAACAGGAGCCCCAGATCTAGATTGAACTTGGGACTTTGGAGGCGGCAACACTAACCACCATGCTGCATTTACAAAAGTTCAAAATATATGACTATTTCATTTAAAAAAAATCTAAATTGGCTAAATAGATCTGAAAACGGGGGGGGGGGGTGGGGGGGGGGGGCATAATTAATTAAAAATGATAAATGATATGCACTGACTTTCAGTAGAAGCCTGCAGGCTATCCAGTTAAAGACACACTGCAGAGAAATATAAAACCAAGCAAGAGCAAATTCAGATCAATATTTCAATCAAAGCTAAAAAAAAATCCGGCCAGGCCTGGCTCAGACCTGTGCAGACAGTGTAAATTTTTTCATTTCTTGGTTTGACCCAAAGAGACATTTGTGAAATAAGTAAAGGGGAACAGTGGGGGAACATGATCTGTGCCCAGGTGGGTGCTTTTAGATTTTGAGAGTAATTTAATAAAGCATATGAAGGGGAGGCTGGGCCAACCACAATTAAATCAGCACATTCGGTCAATACTGCTGCTAATGTGCTGTTTTTGTGGAAAAGCCATTTATTGTGCCTTGACACAACAGTTATTAGCAAGACACATAGTACTGCCTGCGCAAATGAATATATGAAGGCTTTTGGAAAAACATATTAGATTGTCATTAATTATTTCTGTGAGCCTTCTTCATTTAAAGCTGGACATTTTATTGCATAGTGGATATGGAAATGACAGAACTGGTCTACAGCCCTGACTCTGAGTGACTGAGAAGTCAGACCCTCATAAACTAAACAAATCTTTGTTCAATTTTGCTGTAAATGCCATAACATGACATGTAGATATTGTCTGTCTATATATACATATATATTTGTTTTTTAAATGGCACTTGTTATTGGTGAGGGTATGAATTCATATATATATATATATATATATATATATATATATATATATATATATATATATATATATATATATATATATATATATATATATATAAACATTTTTTAAAGGTGTTCGTGTTGTTATGCAACTGCTTTCGTTAGCAATTGGAAGGTCTATATCAAGTTGGTTCATCAAAGTCAACATTCAAGTTTTTCATTCACCAGAACTGTAATGTGTTATAATTGCAAAGGGGTGGGCCTAAAGTTTTTGCCAACTCGCTCGTTTACCCACTCACTCTCTCACTTACTCACTAGCTCGGTGACTCACCCTCTCAATTCACTCACTGATTCAGTGACCCACCCACTCACACCTACTCACTTACTCACTTATTGATACACTGGGTCACCCACTCACTCAATTCACTCTCTGACTCGGTGCCTCACCCACTCACTGTCTCACTCATTCACTCACCCATTCACTGACTCACCAACTCAATTCACTCTGAAGGGAAGTAATAAAAGGAAGTAATAAAACATGATGGGACCATGCTGCTATAGGATTAAGTTACCACCCAAGAGATGACTGTTTTCTAATAACAACATTTTCTGAAGTATTTTATTACTCTTATACCACAGAAATTTTCCAACAATTAGAATTTCTAATTTATTATGGAATGTCATAATTTTTTATCCATTTATAAGTACAATTACTGCTGTGGAACGTGTATGTGTGTGTGGGGGGGGCGGGGGGGGGTTTAAATTATGGAGCAACTGCCTTACAAGTTATCTCTATAGAAAGAATATTTTAGAATGAACATATTAATATAAAGCTGTGATTTGCTGGCACTCCTGTCAGAGCTGCGGTTATTAGAAATGTGGGCTTTCTGTCCAATCAGACTTGAGAATTCAAAAGCAGTCACATAAGCAGAAAGATATATCAGTTTTAGATATTTTGATTATTTCACTCTTATCACAGTTTCCAGAGCCCCCCCCAATATGCCGTTCAGACCTGTGCAGATGAGTGGTGCTTTGCATCATCAGTACTGTGTCCTTGTTATTCAGCAAATGCTGTAAATGTGTGTAACATGAGTTATATTTATTACATAACAAAAAAGTTAAATGTTGTGTTTTAAACACCAGGATATAAACCAAAGACCATTTCTGGTTCACTTGTGCTCATGGAAATAAAAGGTTAAGAAAAGTTTCTTTTAAGAAAAGTGTCTCTGGAGTTCACTGCAAACATTAAAAAGAAAACAGAATTGCTAACACATCTTGTAGAAACAATCTAGTTTGCCAAACCTCCCTTGAGCCAAAATCATGCAAAATTCCATAATACTAAAAACATTAATTATGAATATTAATCCCAATTATGTGCTCATCGAAATAGGCTTGGGAGACTGCAAAATACAGCATCAACTAATCAGACTGTCACCACAGGTTACTGAAAAACTTCTGGGAATTAATCAGTACACACTCATTGTATTTGTTTGATGATTAATACTTTATAATACATACTGAAGGAATTTCTGTTTTATTTGAAATCTCCCCTAATTGGCAGATGAAATGCCATCTGTTGATTGTTTATTGCTGCTTCTCAGAGTCCTCAACATAGGTCAGATAAACCATTAAAAATCTTAACATACTGAATGCATATATTACAATATCCTCTATTTATATTTAGGAATATACTGGAAACTATTGCTGCAACTAACGATTATTTTCATAATTGATTAATTGGCTGATAATGTTTTTGATTACATATGAATGCCCCATGCACAAAAAAAGCACTGATAATGAAACTACAGTCCTGAATTAATAATAAAATATCACTTTCACTGCACCTTATGGTTTCTGTTACAAACTGCCTTTAGTCATATTGTTTTGCTTATGTTTGCTTTGATTGTAACATTTTAATTTAACATTACAGATCTTACTTGCGCTACACTGTTTATCACTGCGTCTACATTGCAAGTAAGGAGCAATTCAGCCTCGTTACTAATAGATCACTGTATCACCCAAATAGCATATAATGACAATAAACTTGAATTAAACTAAACCTTTTAATGAACTCGCACAAATTTCCACAACGTCTTGCAGACCGTGTAGCAATTTGGATATAAACATAAGTTTGTGCTCGTGCACCACTGCTGTCATGTGTCCATGCAACACAAGTTCCGCTTACTAAAGTCTGACCTTCTTCGCGAAATTTTATATAAAATGCTTCCCTTCCTTTTTTCCACTGTCACTTGATGATTACACCTCCATCGATATAGTGACTGAGGTCATGTGCCATCGACTGGAAAACGGCTTATACTTACGGTTAGTAAAAACTGCTAGTGTTCCATTTGAGATGATACTACCCCTTCTAATATTGATAGACTACACGGTAGAGTACATTATGCATAGTGTAAGTGTATAATATGTTATTTGGGGCACAACTTTAATATTTACACTTCGATGCATGTTTTTGGAACAGAAGTAATGCAATGAGTAAATGCACCCCGTGCCGTGCGCAGACCAACTAATTGATAATGGCATTCGTTAACAGTGATTTTCATAATCAATTATTATAGATTTTATTGATTAGTTGTTGCAGCTCTAACTGGAAACATAAAACCATATTTCCATTTGGGTCCATAAGACATAATAGATCAGATTTAAAAATCAGAAAAGTAACAGCAAAGACTTTTGATTTGAAAGATACATAAATTATGTTAAAATTCTTTAACAACAGAATGGAAAAAAAGAAAGAAAGAAAGAGAACAGGACAAACAGAACTACTTTTAGCACTAGCTCACTTACATTGTTTATTTGATAAAGTTCATGTGTCTAATGTGGTAAAAGCAGTAACATTTCTAGTCTAAGATGATCAATCCACATCACGCTGACTATACTGTACATTGTAGCTGCTGAACCCTGATGAGAAACATTCCTGTAAGTACTCCAGGACTGGGTTACTGGGGGTTACTGGGTTACTAGGTTACTGGGTCTAATTGATGATCCTCACACCACGAGACAAAATGTCACCATTTGAGAGCATACAATTTTTCACAGATGGTGCTCTAGCGTTCAATCTGGTCTATACAACCTCGGTTGAGAGACCGGAATCTATGAGCTGGTGCCCCTCAGGGGCCAGACCCATAGTTTTCATAGTTCCGGCCTAGGGTGATAAATCAACCCTCTGGCTTGAGACAGTAGATCCCTGTGAATCTACTACTGGAGTGCCATCTAGTAGGGATGTTATCTCCGAGAACCATATTCGAGCTGGCCAATGAGGTGCCATTAGCAGCAGATGTAGACGGTCTTGGCGAACTCCCGCTAGAACTTGTGGGAGCAGAGCCATTGGGGAAAGGTCTACAGACATGACCTCGGCCACATGTGTACCATGGCGTCCTGCCCCAGTGGTACTGAAGGAGTGAGGGCGAACCATAGCAGGCAGTGCGTTGTCCCATAGGTGCCTCTCCGCCATGAGAACGTCTCAATATGACAAGCCGTTGGCTTGGTCGCCCGAAGATACAAATCCATGGCGCGGCGAAGCTCCGCCACTGCCTCGGGCCCAATTAACTCCCTGCTGTCAAGCTCGTTCAACAGGTCTGCTTGGTAGGCCTGTAACACTGCCATTGTATCCAGTGACCCACAAGCGAGACCTGCCACAGCATAGGCTTGGCCAACCAGTGTGAGGTAGCCTTACATGGCTTGAATAACAAAGCCGGCCCGCTTAAATTCCCTGCTGTCAATGGAGAGAGGTAGCTCACAAGCACCTCCTCCACCTTTGGCTTAGTCAAATAACTGTACTGTTCATTCCCCATGATGGCCGAATTATCAGCCGTCGCAGGGTTATAAATATGGCTGGTATATGGTTTACACTATGGTCTATGATGACGCAGATCTAAAATTGGCCACATACTCCCAATTTTTTTTTTGCGTACTAGGATATAATGGCTGTAAAAACCTCCCTCCCTCATAGAAAGGAGTACATGTTCTATGTCCCCTCTGTCCAAGAGGGATCTTACTTCCTGCGCTAACATCGGACTCTGCACTGACTACTGTGGTGAGCACACCGCTGAACTGGGGGGTCAAGCTCTGAACTGGACCCAGTAACCCTTTTCTATGGTGGACAAAACCCATGAAGACAGATGTGGTAGTAGTTTCCACACTGCCAGACTGTCTCTTTTGGTGCCATAAACAGTTCCACATTATATCGTAGGGAAAGCATCAGATTTTCGTTGCCCTGTGACAGCTTGCTGACCAGAGGGGACTGAAAACTTGGGACGATATTGGTTATACGCCCAGTCCACCTGGCTTTCCTACTGTGCCTCCCTTGCATTAGTGCTGGCTTGGGCTCCACTCGTGGATGCGGGCAAACTTGACACAATGTGGAGGGAACTGATTGGATGTCGTTTTGTAACATTTTTATTAACATTTACACAAACAACTGTCATGCACTCTTTCAGAGGTTTACAGGTGCCATTATATAATCATGTGACATGCAAAATACCACATCACCTGACCACAGGTGATGTGGTATTTATAGGCCTGATTTCACACAAATTTCAGATACCGGTCATGCCATAGGGCTTGGAAAGACTCATGCTGCCAAAATATTTTACGCTAAAATTAAATATGTTAAAAGTGAAACAGTATTACAAACTATTTTACTTGGCTCAATATCTCCAGTGAAATGTTAGATGACAATCATTCTATTCTATGCTTACATTTGTACTATTTTAACTGAAAAAATGTAGCTTATGTCAATAGGAAATCCATTGTGAAGTAGTGAAAAGATCAAGGTGATTAAATGTGTCAAGGAAGTTCAATAGGAAACCCAGAACCCATGTTTCTGGTCAACGGAATGAAAAACAATATCTATGATTCCCAGTGATCTATATATGAACACAAATAAGACAAATAAGCACTATTATTCAAATGCAAACAAAGTTGTAATAACTAAAAAAAGTGCTGAGACACTCAGTAACTTGGATTATGTTTTCTGAAATGTAAACATTCATCCCATTCTATGTGGAACAGGGATAAATATGAGATTTATTCCTCTAAACAAACATGTGAGCACGTTAAGCAGGTTAAGTCAAGCAATTAGCCACGTTTTCTCCTTGACAACATGATGTTGCTCACAATCATGAAGGTATGTTACCTTCCTGTGAAAGCAAAGGCTTGCTTAAAACCCAATTTGCCGCATTCCCACAACGATGTCCCTGTTGCTTGGCAACATGAAATTGAGTGTTGCGGTCTCAATGGTGTGCAGTGTATGTTAATTCTCTGGATGACGTGTCCAGCACTCCCCATTGGAGGGTCAAAGGTCGTGAAGCTTCCAAAGCAGTGCACAGGGGGCAGATTTTGCAAACAGAGCTTGCTCTGTTGCTGTTTTGTTTTCCTTCCAGCTTCCAGGATATTGCATAGTGACATTTTTCAAAACCTACTCAAAATAACAGGGCAACAGCCCTCCAATTATACTTCACATGAACAAATGGTACATGCTGACTCATTTTAGCCTGCATCTGGAATATGGGAAAAGGTTAATAGTTCATACAGAGGACAACATAGTCTTGGCTGCATTATCCTCATAATTTCATTATGTTTCTCTCAGACAATGTCGCTGCTCGCTGTCGTTATATGTTCATTTTGCAATGCAAATAAGGTCTAATCTTTTGCTCAACCTATAATGAGCTCAGACAGCGAGCTTTTTAATCTTAGATTGATTTGCATGCAAGGTTGGTCGACTATTAAATCTTCTGTATTTTTTTTTTAAGTTTAATTTTTATTGAACATTTCTGATGAACACTTCTGCTGAACATTTCTACATAACATTTCTACTGAACATTTCTGATGAACACTCCTGCTGAACATTTCTACAGTTTCTACAATTTCTGCAAAACATTTCTGCTAAACGTTTCTGCTAAACATTTCTAATGACCATTTCTGCTAAACATTTCTTCTGTATGTTGTTATGAATAAATTTTTAACATTATTTGCCAAAAGCTTTGTTAATGCACATCTACTAGCTACATCTGTTAAAACCTCAAGAACTACAGTATATCTTACAGCTATAGACAGAATTTAGGAAGGAATCATACCTGTTCAGAAAATTCACATAGCCTCACGTATGCGATCAGTGTACAACCACACTGACAGATTGAACACATAATAATTAAGTAGCTTTCTTTCCTGAGACAAGTTCTGGTACTATTGTTGCTTCTCATGTCATTTTTTAGTTCTATTGTCTCTGCGGTTAAGAGTGTTAATGTACAAGATTAATAGAGGTTTCACAGCATTGTGTTTGAATGGATTTTGACATCGGGTGTCTTCCATCTGCTCCAGCTATCGAATCCAGGTTGGGGTTTTTTTTTTGCTGTTGTTGCTGAATCTGTAAGACACCTGTCACATTATGCTAGCTGTTGTTCCTGGTCTTGCCTAAGCTGGTTATCTATGTTAGTCTGTGTGTGTTTACAGACTTCACTGCTCCAGAAGTGGTGCCACTGCATAAAGGGTATAATGAGCAGCTTAACAGAAGCCTGGGGAGAGTATGGTCTGTTTCTCAAAAAGATAATTAAACCAGTTCTGCTGAGCTTTTTGCTGACTAAAGCTTTTTCTGAAGCTTTTGTGAATATAGTGTAAACTCAATCTTTTTTTATCTTTTAACATGACTGGAGTGGTAGTGTGTGCTTCGAGACTAGTGTTTGTTGTAGGGCTGTAACAACTAAATGACAAAATCAATAATAATCAATAATTAAAATAATCAACATCGATTAGTTGGGTCTGTGATATCGATGTAGATAACCCCCGTCAGGGACATCACTTCACAATGGTTAAAAATGCGTTTCTATGAATAAAACACATCTGTGAGCTGCTGCTGCGGGAAAAGTGCACGATCCTGGTTGTCCAAAACATGAGAATGAGAATATTAAGTGCTTCAAACAAACTTGTAAGTGTATTAACGTGGCTGTAGATGCGTGTGCTGTTTAATGTGTTCCAGACATGTTCTCTTCAGCGCAAAAAATACATTTATACTTTTAGATCCTCATCTGTAAATGTTAGAAATTCACACCAGTATTTCCATTTAACATAACGGCTTGACATCGAGTGAGTCTCCGTTAAACTCCCCAGAATGAGTCCACACATGCGCCTCAATCAAACAGCGCAACAGAAAGGAAGCGAAATAACTAAAATATACATTTTGATCAAATATGTTGTTTGATGCTGTATTTAGCAATATTTAGAATCAAAAGTAATTGTGGTTTTTATGAGAGCAGTAACTGTAATGAAGTTATAACATGTAAATGTATCTAAATGTGAGAAGTGTCATAAATTTACAGAATAAAGTAACGTTACTGTGTTTAGATGAGAGAATGTGTTTGTTACTGCAGAACATTCAACTTCTTATCAGTTAACACTTATTTTGTGCTTTTTTTTTTAGAATTTTTAATATAGTTATTTAACGTCTGCTTTAAAGCTTGTGAACAATCAGTTAATTTTTGTTTACAAAATATAATGTTAATATTTTAAAACATCCTTTGCACAATGTATAGCATAGCCGACATAGATACATTTAATACCTTTGTCATAGCCTTCAATTTGCACACTGTTTGAAGGTCAACATTGGACAGAATTTTATATATATATATATATATATATATATATATATATATATATATATATATATATATATATATATATATATATATATACTTTTTTTTTTTTTTTTACAAAAAACTACAAAAATAAAAACTGGCCTTTTAATCCAATTATTCAATTAATCCAAGAAATAATCATCAGATTAATCAATTATCAAAATTATCATTAGTTGCAGCCCTAGTTTACTGCACTCTTGAGTACTAACATGAACCCAAAACTTCCTGTTTAACTGTAGCTCTCTCTTTTCTTCCTATAGCTATAACTATATACCACACTTAACTACTCAGTCTCCACATTTCACACAGAGTAAATCTAACAGCATGAGGTTATATAACTGAGCAGGCCAGCTGTGTATGAGACTGATGTGCGTGGTTAATCTGCCAGCAGTTTTTAACTCAGGCTCGCATTTGTTTGCAGATCACGTGCCGCAGACCACAGTGACGGGTTCTGCTGCCCGTTGCCATGGAAACCTCCCTCCCTTTTCCCTTGGTTCCTCTCCGCTCGTAAAAGTGTGTGTGAATAGGAAATAAGCCTAGAAGAGCCCACCGCAGATGGGAGCAGAGAGTGTAGGAAAAGGACCTGAGTGTGACACCCAGACAACATGAGCACTCCTATGTAGATATGCTCAATTACGCTTAATGAATTGAGCTCAGCATGAATATTTAACCACACAGAAAGAAAGAAAGAAAGAAAGAAAGAAAGAAAGAAAGAAAGAAAGAAAGAAAGAAAGAAAGAAAGAAAGAAAGAAAGAAAGAAATAGGAATTGGAACAGTGACTGTGTCCCAAGTCTTCTTTTCTGACATCAGTGCCCGACCTCACAAATGCTCTTGTGGCTGAAAGGAATCCCAACAACCACGCTCCATATCTTGTGGTAAAACCAGTAGATAAGAGTGGAGGTTATTATAACAGCAAAGGAGGAACTAATTCTGGAATGGTATGTTTACCATTCAGCATATATGGTTGTGAATGTCACATGGCCAAATAGTATAACATCACAGCAGGGGTGAAAAAAATGATACATATCTTAGCTATCCCACCAAGCAAATAAAAGTTGCAATGTGCTGCCCAGTCCAATTTTCCTATAAAAGTAGCAGCTCAAGTAATGTAATAATGTATGATGAACTAGTCAAAGGGGTCATGACGTTTTTTTATTATTATTTTATTATCTTCCCTGAGGTGTAATTAAAATATTAGTAATTTTTTTTTTGCACAATATAGTAATTTATGACCTTTTCCCACCCTGTCTCTGACCCTCTGACTGAAATGACCATTTGTTGTGTCCGTTACCTTTAAAACTTCTATGTAACCACCCACTGCAATGATTGGCTAACATCATTGCCTATGAATTAATTATCAACGTACCCTGCCATAATACCTGTGGAACTGTTTTCAGCGACTGAGTGCCAGTGGGTGGGGCCAATGGTCTGATGATGTAAAAGTAGGTGTCAATGTCTTGCTGCAGGGGCAGTCATATACAAATTTTTTTGCCCGTGTGAGGTCACCAATCCCGCTACATTCAAACAAGCTGTTTTTGGAGCATGGTTAAATAAAGGCTCTTTTTGTATTGAGGACATATTACGCTATGAAACCTGAAGGATGTTTTAATGGTACAATTACCTCTTATACAGTGGGGAAAATAAGTATTGGACACGTCAACATATTTTTCAGTAAATACAGTTCCAATGAGGCTATTCACATGAAATTTGCACCAGACATCAATATTACATAAAGAATTCACAACATTAAAGTCCATAAATAAAGTTGTGTTTAAGAAAGTGGAATGACACAGAAAAAAAAGTATTGAACATGCTAACTGAAATTTATTTAATACTTAGAGGAGAAGTGCCTTTGTTTGTAATGACAGCTTCAAGACTCTTCCTATATGAAGAAATTAATGGGCGGTACTGTATTCAGGTGTGATTTTTGACAATTCTTCTACACATGTTGTCTTTAAATTTTGTTCAATTGGATTCAAGTCAGGCGATTGACTGGGCCATTCTAACAGCTTGATTTCTTTTCTCTGAAACTGAGAGTTTCCTTTGCTGTATGCTTTGGACCGTTGTCCTGCTGAAAGGTCCACCTGTGTTTCATCTTCATCATTCTGGTGGATGGTAGCAGTTTCTTCTCAAGAATCTCCCAGTAAAGGGCTTCATTCATTGTTCCTTCAGTGATTTGAAGTCTGCCAGTATCATGCGACGAAGAACAGCCCCACACCATGATGCTTCCACCTCCAAATTTTACTTATGGTCTAGTGTTTTTAAAGTGATGTGCAGTGCCATTTCTCCAAACATGGTGTGTAGTATGACAGCCAAAAAGTTACATTGTGCTCTCGTCTGACTAGACGCCATGTTTCATAGGCTTGTCCAACTGAGTTGTAGCAAACTTTAAATAAGCTTCAACATGCCTCTTTTTCAGTAGTGGAGTCTTGAGGGGTGAGCGTAAGCAATGGAGTGCATTACCTATTGTTTTCTCTGTGACAATGGCACCTGTGGCCCCCAAGTGGTTCTGGAGCTCTTTCCGAGTGGTCCTTGGCTCTTGGGCTACTCTTCTGACTATTCTTATGACTCCCTGGTCAGAAATTTTGCGAGGGGCTCCTGTGCGTGGCTGGTTGATGATGGAGTGATGTTGCTTCCACTTGCGGATAATGGCCCCAGTGGTGCCTACTGGAGGATTCAGAAGATTTCAAATACGTCTGTATCCGATTCCATGCATATGTTTTGCAACAGTAAGGTTTCTAAGGTCTTGGGAGAGCTCGTTGCTTTTAACCATCATGAGATGTTTCCTGTGTGACACCTTGGTAATGAAAAGCCTTTTTGTAGACCATCAATTTAGTAACCCAGTTGCTATTAATTTGCACAGATAGGAGGTATAATTACTTAAAGAATTCAGCTGGTTCCTTGCCTTATCTTGCCTTGTAACTGCTTTTTCATAGCGTGTTCAATACTTTTTTCCTGTATCATTCCACTTTATTACACATAACTTTATTTATGGACTTTAATGTTTCTTTATTTTTCCAGATTTCTTGAGTTAATAAAGATTTCTGTGAAAATTTCATGTGAATAGCCTCATTGGAAATATATTTACTGAAAGAAATGTTGATGTGTTCAATACTTATTTCCCCCACTGTATGTCAAAAGATCAAGGAACATTTTATTTCTCATCTCATCTCCTGTTTAATTTGATTAATATCGACTCGGGGGAAACAATGAAGTATATGACTTGTAAGTAAGAAGGGAAGTGAGTAGCGATAGTCCTTATCCTCTCCTGGAAAAGTTTCTAATGTAGCACATCGTGTTTGTAACATCAGCAGAAAGCCAGCAAGTTGATGGTGAACATTTAGACCATTTAGATGAGATGTGGTGTTCTGTCTTTTAATCGTCCCTACATGATATTTCAGTGCCAAGATATCATGAGACATTTATTCTGATTATATTATAGTACCTAACCTGCCAACCTTTGCAATTTAACATTGGAGTATGCTAATCTATCACTTAATTTACCCAAGTTATCACTTTATCTAGCCAATATAACCATTAGATGAGCCAACTGACATATTAATCTTGAATGATCTGTGCAGTGTTTTGAAATCTCTCATATTAACTGACACCCCCATCTCATGTGCTCTCGGGACTCACAGGGAGCTATTGCTTTCAGTCATGGTAAATTATAAAACTGAGTAAGCTAATATTAGACATGTGCAATATAGTTCACCTGAATTAACATTTATTAGGGTTACAACCCAAAAGAAAAAAATTAATCTTCATTTTTGGCTAAAAATCTAAAAAGATTTTTTAAAACAGGCCAAATCTATCACTTGACAAATAGCATTAATGGTAATGATAATTTTGAAAGCGAGTAAAAAATTGCTTTTATTTTAATTTTTTTACACATTCAAACATTTGTGCAGCAGATCAACAGTGAAACTGTCAGCCATGTGGACATTAGATATCTATAAAATAATTATACAGGAAATGTTGTGTTTTTTGTTTTTTTTTATAAGTGCATTAATGTGGAATCACAGCTAAGATCGCAAGCAGTTCCTCACTCCACAGCTAATAAATTTTCTATAAAACATTTTTTATTGGTAAATCAAGGGGGGCATTGTAGCTTAGCATGTTTGCCTCGCAACTCCGGAGAGACATGGGTTGAATCCAGTGTGCGTGGAGTTTCCATGTTCTCACCATGCTCCGGGGATTTCCTCTGGGCCCTCCCCCAGTTCAAAGACATACTTTGTAGGCTGATTGGCATTTCCAAATTGTCTGTAGTGTGTGAATGTGTGTGCGATTGTGCCCTGCAATAGATTGGCACCCCGTCCAGGGTGTCCCCCACCTTGTACCCCAAGTTCCCTGGGATAAGCTCCAGGCTCCCCTGCAACCCTTTGTCAGATAAGTGGTATGGAAGATGGATGGATGGATTGGTAAATCAAGCAAGCAAGGCAAAATCAACTGGGAATAAGCCTAGTCCTCACATAGCAAGTAAAAGGGCTTGAATCTGGCTAGGGTTTTAATTTTCTCTCAATATGTTTAACCACCAGGTGACTGCATGTTCTAGGCAGGAGAGTTATATAACAGCTTTGCACTGCACTTTAGTTTGCTTAGGTTTTGTCAGTGTCTCCACAGACCTGCATGTTCCTGATTCTGAAAAGATTGTCTCTCAACCGTGCATGCTAATTAACCCACCTAGATAAATCATTCAGATCACATATTGACTGATGTGTGTAGCACAACAGGTTTTGGGATTCAGAAGTGGGTGCCATAGTTATAGCATTGAGGTGTATCACACCACCGTGATTAAAAATACACACATTAAAAATAAATATAAACACCAAACGAAAAGTTTCATTTTGCAAAAGTCAATACGAAGTAGGGTTTATTTTCTAGGGTTTATTATCCTAAACATCTCAGACACTAAATCTGCTTGTCCTGGATACCTGAGCTACTGATTTTTCCACCGCTGTACAAAATAACACCGCACTGAGCAGATAAGACTCATGATATGTTTCCCTAACATAATGCTCAGAATACTCAGCTCCACAGTAAGCTGCAGAGCTCTGACCATATACAGGCAATTTACACAGATAACCCATCAACATCTGCCTGCACTTCACATTGCTTAGAAAAACCTCTCTGAGCTGAAGTGTTCAGACAGTAATTCGCTTTCCTCACTCTAATGAGACTATTTAAGGAGCAGGTAGCAGAGAACAGCACGGGGAGATAGAATGAAGCACTTAGATAGATTCAATAAGAAAACACAATCCTACATTTTTCACTAGTTAGGCTTCATCTGCACTCAACACTCTATTTAATGGAGCTCAGGTTGCATTTTTATAATAAAATTTATACCAGTATAAGCACATCAGTTATGTGAAGTGCATGTACAGTCAACTCCAGAATTACTCACACCCTTCAAAAAAATAAAAAATAAAACAGAAAGAAATCACTATATAAAGATTATACAAACATTAAATATTAATATGTTTACATTATAAACATTAGACAATAATCAAAATTATACACTCATAAAGTAGAAGATCCTACCAAAATCATAAGATTATAGTACTTTCTTATAATTTTTTTTTTATGTGACTAAGCTGCTGGTACCCTTAGAAACCATTCATTCATACATCTTCAGTAAGCACTTTATCTTGCTTAGGATTGCTGTAGATTTGGAACCTACAGTATTCCAGTAACACCGTGTGCAAGGCAGAATGGGAGACCAGTCCATTGCATGGCACAATGTACACACACATTCAATCACAGGGGAATTTTAGCATAAACTATGCTTACCTGCATGTTTTTCAGAAGCGGGAAGAAACTGGAGGAAACCCACATGGAAACAGTGAGTAGAACATACCCAGAAACTCAAACACAGACAGTAACCTGAATTCAGGATCAAACTGGGGCCCATGGAGCAGTTAGATGGCAAAACTACCCACTGTGTTATCACAAAGGCCCAAAAACCTAATTTAAAACAAAATTGCCCTTCAAAAAAAAACATAAAATTAATCTGAAATGATCTCAGTCTTCAGGGACTCGTGTCAGATGAGCCCAGAACCAGATATAATTGGCCATGCACATCATCATACAAGAAGAAGCATGTGTACACATTGTAAAATATGGTGGTGGATCATTGAGGCTTTAGAGCTGCTTTGCTGCTGGTGATCCAGTAATTCTGATGAATTCTGCTAAATACCAGCATAAAACCTGGTTGCCTCTGCCAGGAGGTTAAGACTCGACAAACATGCACCCAAATCAAAACAGAAATGGTACACAAAATCAATTCTTCACACTGGGAAAACATTTCTGAACCTACTGAAAACCGATGGTGTGAATTTGAAAGTGTACACGCCCAAACACAAAAAGCTTGAAATGTTCTGCATGAACCATTTCCAAGATCCTTCGACTACTGTCTCCAAACTTGTTAGACATTATAGAAATAGGCTTGACACTGTTATAATCCCCAGAGAAGGCTTCAACATATATTACGCATGTGTATGAACAAAATAGTGTTACAGTACTATACTAACTATCGACCCACAAAATATAACTCTCTGCTATTTGTTATATGTTTTATATAACTGGAAGTCATATATTAAGCAACATTGCTTTTCCTTCAATTAAACTGTATAGAAGTCAGTCTCCTTAGTCTCGCCAACTGAGAAAAAAGTTGCTCTGGAGACAATAAGGAATTAATTGTGTCCCCTTAACTGTGCTCTAACAAAAATGTAAAAACCAAATCCATCATTCATGCAACAACGTTAATAAGTACTACTCTCAAAAGATTTCTCCTTGTTGCAAAGAACTAAAGAATTAGGTACCACTACTGATAATTGACAATATGAGACCGCTTCTAGGAAGCCTACAGATGTGTATGAACAATGAAACTTTGATGTGCTGAAGAAACTCACAGGAAGCATTAGTGAAAACATTCCATCTTCAGGATATCGCCTTTCTGTCCTAACATCTCTTATAGCAATCCTCCTTGTCTATTAGATCTGTGTCCTTTTATGACTCATCCTGGATATAATAGTGCTATTCTCCTCAGTGAGGAAACTATTCTCTCAAACGTCCCTGAGAATAAAGTTATCAGTCAAAACCATGCTCGAAACCATTTTAAAACCAGAATTTGAAATACAGGTGTTGGTCATATAATTAGAATATCATCAAAAAGTTGATTTATTTCGGTAATTCCATTCAATAAGTGAAACTAGTATAATGCATACATTCATTACACACAGACTGATATATTTCAATTGTTCATTCCTTTTAATTTTGATGATTATAACTGACAACTAATGAAAACCCCAAAATCAGTATCTCAGAAAATTAGAATATTACTTAAGACCAATACAATAAAAGGATTTTTAGAAATATTTTCCAACTGAAAAGTATGAACATGAAAAGAATGAGCATGTACAGCTCTCAATACTTAGTTGGGGCTCCTTTTGCCTGAATTACTGCAGCAGTGCAGCGTGGCATGGCGATCAGTCTGTGGCACTGCTCAGGTGCCCAGATTGCTCTGATAGTGGCCTTCAGCTCTTCTGCATTGTTGGGTCTGGCGTATCGCATCTTCCTCTTCACAATACCCCATAGATTTTCTATAGGGTTAAGGTCAGGCGAGTTTGCTGGCCAACTAAGAACAGGGATACCATGGTCCTTAAACCATGTACTGGTAGCTTTGACACTGTGTGCAGGTGCCAAGTCTTGTTGTAAAATGAAATCTGCATCTCCATAAAGTTGGTCAGCAGCAGGAAGGATGAAGTGCTCTAAAACTTCCTGGTAGACGGCTGCGTTGACCTTGGACCTCAGAAAACACAGTGGACCACCAGCAGATGACATGGCACCCTATACCATCACTGACTGTGGAAACTTTACACTGGACTTCAAGCAACGTGGATTCTGTGCCTCTCCTCTCTTCCTCCAAATCTGGGACCTTGATTTCCAAAGGAAATTTCATCAGAGAACATAACTATGGACCACCAAGCAGCAGTCCAGTCCTTTTTGTCTTTAGCCCAGGCGAGACGCTTCTGACGCTGCGTCTTGTTCAAGAGTGGCTTGACACAAGAAATGCGACAGCTGAAACCCATGTCTTGCATACGTCTGTGTGTGGTGATTCTTGAAGCACTTACTCCAGCTGCAGTCCACTCTTTGTGAATCTCCCCCACATTTTTGAATGGGTTTTGTTTCACAATCCTCTCCAGGGTGCGGTTATCCCTATTGCTTGTACACTTTTTAATATGCTTGGACACAGCTCTGTGAACAGCCAGCCTCTTTAGCAATGACCTTTTGTGTCTTGCCCTCCTTGTGCAAGGTGTCAATGGTCGTCTTTTGGACAGCTGTCGTCAGCAGTCTTCCCCATGATTGTGTAGCCTACAGAACTAGACTGAGAGACCATTTAAAGGCCTTTGCAGGTGTTTTGAGTTAATTAGCTGATTAGAGTGTGGCACCAGGTGTCTTCAATATTGAACCTTTTCACAATATTCTAATTTTCTGAGATACTGATTATGGGGTTTTCAGTAGTTGTCAGTTATAATCATCAAAATTAAAAGGTATGAACACTTGAAACATATCAGTCTGTGTGTAATGAATGTATACATTATATTAGTTTCACTTTTTGAATGGAATTATTGAAATAAATCAACTTTTTGATGATATTCTAATTATATGACCAGCACCTGTATATGGTTTCAGCTTCCAAATTTCCATACATTTGTCCATCCATCCATCCATCCATCCATCTTCTACTGCTTATTCCTTCTTCAGGGTCACAGGGAACCTGGAGCCTATCCCAGGGGGATAGGGCACAAGGCAGGGTACAGGGTGTCAGTGCATCGCAGGGCACAATCACACGCACCCATTCATACACTATGGACAATTTAGACACGCCAATCAACCTATCATGCATGTCTTTGGACTGGGGGAGGAAACCAGAGTACCCGGACACGAATCGAACCCCGGAGGTGTGAGGCGAACGTGCTAACCACTAAGCCACTGTGCGCCCCCCATACATTTGCTAATAATAATAATAATAATAATAATAATAATAATAGTTCCCTAAGGGTTTACCACATAATGGTGATCAAGAAATACATGCAGTGAGCTTATACGTATATATCTATAAAGACCTGTGTGGCCAAAAGTTTGTGACCACCTGAACATCACACCCATATGTGTCTATCTCAATCTGTTGCCACAAAGCTGTAAGCACACAATTGGACTGAATGTCTTTGTATGCTTTAGAATTACAATTTCCCATCACTGGAACAAACATGTTTCAGCATGACACTGCCCCTGTGCACAAGGTGAGGTCCATAAAAACACGGTTTGCCAAGGTTGGAGTGGAAGAATTCGGCTGGCCTGCACATAGCCCTGTCCTCACCCCCACTGAATATCTTTGGAATTAACTGGAACACTGACTGCATACCAGACCTCCTCACCCGACATCAGTGGCTGACCTCACTAATGCTCTTGTGGCTGAATGGGCAAATCCCCACAGCCACGCTCCAAAATCTAAGAAAAGCCTTCTCAGAAGAGTGAAGGTTATTATAACAGCAAAGTGTTGATAAAAATGAAACGGGGTGTTAATATAACGCATATTAAAGGTATGGTCAGGTGTCCACAAACACTTGGCCATATAGTGTATTAGGTCATGTATGCCACATACTGTTTAGAGTACAAATATCTGTATCTGTATTCTGATTTCAACCTGAATGGGGATATGGCCGAAACCAGAATGTTTTTGTTTGCCTGTTTCTTTGTTTTTAATTAAACAGGATTTCAATCATTGGGGCACGGTGGCTTAGTGATTATCACGTTTGTCTCGCACCTCTGAGGTTTCACCTCCTCCTTGTGTGCGCAGAGATTATATGATCTACCTGAGATTTGGGAGTTTCCTCTAGGTACTCCGGTTTCCTCCCCCAGTTCAAATGCATGTGTTGTAGACTGACTGACATTTCCAAATTGTCCATAGTGTGTGAATGGGTGTGTGAATGTGTGTACGATTGTGCCCTGCAATGGGCTGGCCCCCCGTCCAGGGTGTCCCCCGTTTAGTGCCCTGAGTTCCCTGGGATAGGCTTCCCCGTGACCCTGTGTAGTATAAGCAGCACAGAAAATGTATGGATGGATGGAACTCAACCAAAAATTGCCAGCACTATCCACATCGTTTGTAGATTCTGGCTGACAGTTCTCCACATTAGTTCATAAGTGCAAGGAACTGTTTTGTTAATCCTGCTATATTGTGTAATGCATTAAGTTCCAAAAATATGAACAAACCAGCAGCCTAATTTAAATTCTGACCAGAGAGTTACTAAGGATGCTGTAAATGCAAAAATTTATCCCGCAAGCTTCACATCTGACTGCTCGATCGCACCTGCATAAAAGTAAAAACCTACTGCTCACTTCACTTTTTTGTTGCATCCCACAGGTTCCCTATACTGATACACAGCTCTAGTCTTAATCAGATGTGAACCTTGTGAATCTTTTTTATTAAAAAAAAATGTACACCTCCTATTCATATACTTTTAGGACTCTCTCTCTCTCACTCTCTCTCTCACTCACTCTCATTCACACCTTGGTTTAATTTAGCATAACCAATCTGTACATTTTTAGGAGGTGAGAGGAAACCACAGACGTCAGAGGAAACTCCAAACAGACACTAACCCAGTTGAGGCTTGAACTGAGGATCCTGGAACTGAGGTGGCAATGCTACCTGCTGGACCACAAAGATTAAAATAAAAATAAAAATGAAAAAATAAAATAAAATAAAATAAAAACATTTGACAGCATTGTTTATTTTAATAAAACTTTTCGTTGGTTAATATCAGCATAGTCATAATGTTGTGCTTTACTCATATTGGTCTGTGCCATGTGTGTGTAGGTGTTCTGTTAATAAGTGAGCATGCAGGAGAGTGAGAAATAAAGTGAGAAAATGAATGTGCAAAGTGCAAAGACCACATACACTTGTGTAACTTTTTGTCATTTTTTCTAAGGTCTAAATTAATGAATCAAGATGGAGAATTACCTACTTTTATAAACAGACTGCCCCCCCCTCACATTTTATTTGCACTACAATTCAAACTACTTGCCACAGTACGTTCCCCACTTGCTGTGGTCAAAGAGACCATCATTAGTGCCTCATTATTTGTACATGTCACTACCACCTCTTTCAACTAATTCAGTTCTCACTTCTTTTCTTTTCTTTCCTACTTACTATATACCTCTGAGACACATTTTATTTATTTATTCTGTACTGAAGTTCTAACCTTTGGCCAACCTTTGGCCATGTAAATCTTATGTCACAGCACCTCCATTCTGAAAAATCTGAATATTTCTGTGTTATGGGCCACACTCAAGGTTAAAATGAATAGATAGTTAGGTGAAATTCAGTGTCTGTTGAAATTAAGACCGTGGGCCATTGATGGGAACGAAAAATCAAGCAAAGCAAAAACGAACAACAAAAAGCAATTTCTTGGCACCAGTGGAAAATGAAGCTCTTATCAAATAAAAAAGAAAAGATAAAAGCAAATACATTTTAAGCTTATGGCAGATAACCAAAAGCTTTAACACATGAATGCCAGTTCTGAGTGCAGTCATTCAACTGTGTGAAGAGAGGGAGTGAACACTGAGAGAGCACATGAGAAGGCAAAAAGATCAACTGTAGATAAACTGCTGATGCAAATCCATAGAGATGCTTGGCAGGGAGAGGATTAGGTTTAACTGAGCTGCTACTTAGGCATTAATAGACATATTAAAACCACAAAGCCCAAAAGGTCTGTGACTTTATACCTCCTATTATCCAATTTGTCCACACAGTTTAATTGTTATTTTCAGTGCAGACATGGGATGTAGAAATTAGTTTGTGCTAACAGAACTGTCAAAACGAAAAAAATATGTTTGTTTCAGGCTCCCAACTGGTGCAACAGAAAAACATTCAACCATAGTTGGTAGATGGTGAGTTTGAATCCTGATGATGCTAAAGTCATCCGTGGCTGGGAGTCCGAAAATTAGATCAAAATTAGCCATGCTCCCCGAGTGGGCAAAATGGCATCACACGCTCCCCTGTCTGACCAACACTAACCAATCATGGACATTTCTAAACTCATATATGTGAAAGAGGGCAGTTAGCGCATTCCTCTGTGTGTGTTCAGCTGCCCTGTGATGTATAAAATATGTTTTATTTTGTTATGTGGCTGAAATGTGATTAGTCATAATATGCTGATATGGTTTAAACATTGTTTATCAAACTGCTAAAGTTAAACCACCTACTGTGGACATGAGTTTGTCTCTGAAACTACCTTATCTGGAACACCTGGAACTGCTGGAGCATCCCCTCAAGATTCTATGTCTAATCAGAGCCTGAAGTGTTTGACTGTTCTCAGTCAGGGTGATGAGCATGTTCATTTTTGGTCCTTAGTTGCATAATATATTAACCTACATTGGAATAAATGATTAGCTGCTGATTAACTGTGTGCATATTTTAGAAGAATGGCAGGATTTGTCCAAGGGCATACTGGATAAGGTAGGGATGTAATAATTACAAATAATTAATTAAATGTGCACTAAATAAATATATAGAAAGAACTGCAAGTTTCTATTTTTTAAAGTTTTTTACTTACTAGATAATGTCACAGTGGTGAATCGGGTAGTGTTTGGGTGTTAGGTTTGTCTGTGTGGTGTTCTCCCCAAGGTCACATAGGCTTCCAGGGGTTTCTCCCCACCTCCCAAAAACATTTTGGTTGCAGACTGGCACTACAATATTGTCCCTAGGTGTGAATGAATGTGTGAATATCTGTGTGCTTGATGCCCTGCGATAGACTGGCATCCCAGCCAAGGTGTTATTCCCACCTCATGCCCAGTTCTCACAGGATAGGTTTGGGATCGACAAAAATTAATTGTAATATCTATTGTCTTAGAAAATGATCACTTATCTTTTGCATCTTGTCTGAATACATATACATATACACCAGCATAATGCAAAGAAATCATACAGCTACAGGTCAAGAGCTTGACAGGATCTCTTGCTTCTCATGCTGTCAAAAGAAACACCACAATGAAGAACAGTTGTTATCTCTGTCACTTTAACTGAGGCATGGATGTTGGTGCCATAAGGGCTGGTTTGATTATTTCATAAATTGCCAATCTCCTTGGAATTTCACACAAAAAAGTCTCTAGAGTTTATTCTTCTGGTACCAACAACCATGCCACAATCAAAATCACAGAGATCACAATTTTTCTTGATTTTGATGTTTGATGTGAACATTAACTGAAGTTCCTGCCCTGTACCTGCATGATTCTTTTGCACTTCGCTGGAACCACTGATTGGCTAATCACTGATTGGCTGATTAGATTAACTGTATGAATGTGCAGGTGTAAATTCCTAATAAAGTGGACAGTTAGTGTATATGCTCATAAACTATAATATGGTCAATATAGTGACAAAATAACTTGTGTCTATTTGTGAAATAGTTCTTCTGTTTGTAGGACCTTTAGAAAACGCATTTCATATGAGTTAAATCATACTAGGCGCCAAGAAAAAGGTCATCGGGAGTGATATAAGAAATCTGAAAGAGAAATCTAATCTGGCAGATCCATCAGTGATTACTATTTTCATAAAGCTGCGCCATATCCGAAGGTGGACAGCATGCCAATGTTTCCCTAACATGATGAGTAAGAACTGCATCTCCACCCACATGGTGAAATACTGGACAGTCCACAGACACCTGCAGTCCCCAAAGGTGGAGTAACAGAAAGATCTGCAGAAAGATATCTAAGTAAGACATAGATAAATGAAAAAAAACTTGATGACACAACATGTTTACCTTCATGAAAAAAGACTGAGTCATCCTGTCACGATATATATATATATGTATATATATATATATATATATATATATATATATATATATATATATAGATAGATAGATACATACATACATACATGCATACATATACAGTATCTCACAAAAGTGAGTACACCCCTCACATTTTTGTAAATATTTGATTATAACTTTTCATGTGAAAAACACTGAAAAAAATGACACTTTTCTACAATGTTAAGTATTGAGTGTACAGCTTGTATAACAGTGTAAATTTGCTGTCCCTTCAAAATAACTCAATACACAGCCATTAATGTCTAAACTGCTGGCAACAAAAGTGAGAACACCCCTCAGTGAAAATGTCCAAATTTGGCCCAAAGTGTCAATATTTTGTGTGGCCACCATTATTTTCCAGCGCTGCCTTAACCCTCTTGGGCATGGAGTTAACCAGAGCTTCACAGGTTGCCACTGGAGTCCTTTTCCACTCCTCCCTGATGACATCACTGATCTGGTCGATGTTAGAGACCTTGTGCTCCTTCACCTTCAATTTGAGGATGCCCCACAGATGCTCAATAGGGTTAAGGTCTGGAGACATGCTTGGCCAGTCCATCATCTTCACCCTCAGCTTCTTTAGCAAGGCAGTGGTCATCTTGGAGGTGTGTTTGAGGTTGTTATCATGCTGGAAAACTGCCCTGTGGCCCAGTCTCCGGAGGGAAGGGATCATGCTCTGCTTCAGTATGTCACAGTACATGTTGGCATTCATGGTTCCCTCAATGAACTGTAGTTCCCCAGTGCCGGAAGCACTCATGCAGCCCCAGACCATAATATTCCCACCACCATGCTTGACTGTAAGCAAGACACACTTGTCTTTGTACTCCTCACCCGGTTGCTGCCACACGCACCATCTGAACCAAATAAGTTTACCTTGGTCTCATCAGACCACAGGACATGGTTCCAGCAATCCATGTGCTTAGTCTGCTTCTCTTCAGCAAACTGCTTTCTTGTGCATCATCTTTAGAACAGGCTTGCTTCTGGGACGACAGGCATGCAGAAAAATTTGATGCAGTGTGCGGCGTATGGTCTGCGCACAGACAGGCTGGCCCCCCCACCCCGTCAACCTCTGCAGCAATGCTGGCAGCACTCATACGTCTGTTTCCCGATGACAACCTCTGGATATGACGCTGAGCACGTGCCCTCAACTTCTTTGGTAGACCATGGCGAGGCCTGTTCTGAGTGGAACCTGTCCTGTTAAACCGCTGTATGGTCTTGGCCACCATGCTGCAGCTCAGTGTCAGGGTCTTGGCAATCTTCTTATAGCCTAGGCCATCTTTATGTAGAGCAACAATTATTTTTTCAGATCCTCAGAAAGTTCTTTGCCATGAGGTGCCATTTTGAACTTCCAGTGACCAGTATGAGGGAGTGTGAGAGCAATGACACCAAATTTAACACACCTGAGATTTTGTAACACAAACAAGTCACATGACACTGGGGAGGGAAAATGGCTAATTGGGCCCAATTTGGACATTTTCACTTAGGGGTGTACTCATTTTTGTTGCTAGCGGTTTAGACATTTATGGCTGTCTTGATTTAAATTGAGGGAACAGCACATTTACACTGTTACACAAGCTGTACACTCACTACTATATATTATACACATATATATACATACATACATACACACATATATATATATATATATATATATATATATATATATATATATATATATATATATATATATATATATATATATATATATATATATATATATATATATACAGTGGTGTGAAAGTGTTTGCCCCCTTCCTCATTTCCTGTTCCTTTGCATGTTTGTCACACTTAAGTGTTTCGGAACATCAAACCAATTTAAACAATAGTCAAGGACAACACAAGTAAACACAAAATGCAATTTGTAAATGAAGGTGTTTATTATTAAAGGTGAAAAAAAATCCAAACCATCATGGCCCTGTGTGAAAAAGTGATTGCCCCCTAAACCTAATAACTGGTTGGGCCACCCTTAGCAGCAACAACTGCAACCAAGCATTTGCGATAACGTGCAATGAGGCTTTTACAGCGTCCTGGAGGAAATTTGGCCCACTCATCTTTGCAGAATTGTCCTAATTCAGTTACATTAGAGGGTTTTCGAGCATGAACGGCCTTTTCAAGGTCATACCACAACATCTCAATAGGATTCAGGTCAGGACTTTGGCTAGGCCACTCCAAAGTCTTCATTTTGTTTTTCTTCAGCTATTCGGTGGTGGACTTGCTGGTGTGTTTAGGATCATTGTC